>KK500024.1:259139-274090 GCA_000688715.1 Glossina pallidipes
ATGGATTTTTGTTTTTTTTTTTTTTTTAAGTATAAGGGGGGGGGATAAGGGGGATTTGTTTAAATATATATTTTAATCCGCAACTCATAAATGCATTTTTTAATAGGAGAAATTTTAATATTTCATACTGTACGTAGACTTTATTGAGCTTCTGTATATGAGAATTGCAAAATTTTTATTTTCTCTAATTTTTCGAGAGATGATGTAGCTTTTAAGCATTTGCATCCGTCACTTTATTTCATCATACTTACAAAGCTTGGGTAATGATCGTCTAATGATCACGTCTTTCTGTGCCATGTCCCGTAATGTACACTTTGGAACTCAAAAGTCCAAATAAATTTTCTCAAAGGCATTCAAGGCAAATGGATTTCTACAAATGGGCAAATGACCTTTCCATTCATTGCATACAGAGTCAAAGAAGTTCTGTAAACAGCCAGGGGAGCTGTTATATATGAACTTCACTAGGCATTTTCCGGCTTTACTTAATATATGAGGACTTTACGAAAGGAAGGACGGGTAGAGGCGACCTTAGGGACCCAACATGATTCAAACAAAAATTTGCTTCAATTTAAATTGGTGTGAAAACTAATGAACAACAAAAGTTTTTGGATTTCATTTTCTTAACATCACTACTGCCCGGAATAGCGTAGAGGAAAGAAATAATTATTAGGAAACTTTCTTTCTTTTTAAATTTTTGCGGTAGAGTTTTCTTTGGTCGCTCAGTTGGTGAAGACATAACACTTTTCGCATAGGCGCAAGCCCACTAGGCTGCAGTCGCTGTCTTCCTATTTCTTTGTCTTTCCTACCTTCTTTCCGACAACCATCGTGTTACAAGAACAAGGGACATGCCTCTAATTGGTCATATTAACAAAAAAATAAACCTAATCAGCAGATCTCCTCACCGCACTTCTTTCGTAATAATTCAATGTTTTCGCCGTATGACATAAAATTGTCTCACAAATAAATCCCGGTTCTGAGAAAGACTCTTCTTTAACATCTTCGCCAATCACCGTAATATTCTCATTACCTTCTTGCACTTCTTTATCTTATTGACATGCAGACATTATGACCGACCAAGCTGCGTAAAATTTCATAATATGGAAATTTCAGAAGAAGACAAAGACTGTGTATAATGTCAACGTGAAAAACTCTAACTCGTACTTTAAAAGTTATTTTAGCGTTTGGGAGAAATTACTATTATTTTTATTGCAATTAAAAAATAAGCCCCAAGACTAAAGTTTTACAGCACTAGCATCTAAAGAATCGCGGCTTTATTTAAAACTCTATCATACTTGAGAGGTGAACCCACGACCTTTTAGTTGTCGGTCGAGATCCTTTGCTTTACTCGGCCACTCAGGCAAAAAAGTATTAAAACTAACCTGAGTTGTACATATTTATATATGTGGAGCGTTTTACATAAACATCATTAAAGAAATGATGATCATCGCAATATTACGAGCACATAAAACATAACTCCCCCGGTATGTTTTCTACACATTCGTACTTCGTCGATTTTTATGTACCAAGCAATAGCATAGATGGTTCTAGAGCCACGGATGGCTCTTCGCTAACGTGCGACTCCTGAGACTATTTGAATTTGTCCCTTTACATTTAATTGTGTTAACAAATTGTCGTTAACTATTAGTTTACACGAAAACTCATGGCTGCCTAATTGATCGTAAATTCGTAAATAATTCAATCGCAACTTACTTTTGATAAATGGTTATTAGTGTTTTTTATTAGCTAAGCATTTAGTTGAGTGTTGATTGATTTTTTCATCAATCCTTACTTTTTTTACCCTACCAGTGTAGATATAAATGTTAATAGACCTATGGTTAGTTGCCATCCGAAAGTTGACTTTAATTGTAGCTTGCTCTTCAAATATTCAGGAAATCAACAACAAATGAATCACAGTAGCTTTGCTACTTTATCTTATAATAGTATTAGTGTTTGTTGATTATTTAAAAGTAACTAATGAAATACTAATGATAATTGAATTGTGCTAATTAAAATTAATAAGACATTTGTCATTTTATGGCGAATGTATGAACGGAGTATAACGGATAAGTGCTAGATAGACCTGCCTACAACATGACGATTCGTTCTGTTTTAAACGAATACGTGTTGTTTAGATTATAAATATGCTTAAGATGCTATAGGACAGTAATTTTTACAGCCGTTGAATAATAATGTTTTTCTTGCATAAGAAAGAGCAAGAGAGAAACGTATAACATTGCTATACGAGCCTGTCTTAAGGTGCTACCTAAGCGCGGTTGTAATTTTTTTACCACGTTATACATATCCGTCCTTATCCTTTATGTTTTATTGTCGAAATTCTTCACTCTGCTTTATACAACTTGTAATGTGGGTATGTTAAGTTTGTATTGATAGTCGCAACAGCGGCTTGAAATAGATCAGTTACGCTGTTTGACTCAAAATCATTTTCTGACTCGATTTGTATTTCTATGTCTGATATCTATCCAAATATTTTGTTTACCCTTTACGTGAGCGTAGGCCGTCTATTGAATACGAATTAATTTCTTTTGCAGTTGCGTTAATTTTCTTATTTATTTGAATAAGATACACATTAACATTTTTCTATCATATATATATATACATATATAAGAAGGGATGAGATATATATCACTTTATTATCTTTATTAGAATACATGTTAATATTTACTTTGGCATTCGCATAAGTAATTATTAAATTAATCAAATAACTTATCAGAATCTTTTCATACTCGTTATTGACTTGTGTACACTTGTGATTGCCGAATAAATCACGCAATGCCTCTATACATTGATCACAAATAAAGTCATATATAACGTGCACGCTTCAAATTGAGTTTGTACAACTTGACAGCAGTTTATGGATAATTATGCAAACTTAACATCACGCATAGCTGAGAGGACATAAGAAGAAAATTAGAAGCAAATGTGATAAATAATGATTGAGGGATTGATAATAAGGCAGGGCTTTCCGAAGTGGCTATAGGGAACTAATTGGTGAACCATTGAACACATGTCTCGTATAAAGTATTAAAAATGTTCTACTAAAAAGTTTTCACAAGGGGATATATTTACTAAAACTCGAAGGACGTATGGAAAAATTGACTTTGTTGAGTTTCTTGACTGAATCACATACATTTTCATAATTAATCTGTAAAACTGAACCAAAAAAAGTAAAAATATTAATCTCACCATCGTTATCCTAAGAAACACTAAAAAAAAAAAAACAAAGGAAAGGTAGAAAATTTTCAAAATATTCATTAGGTGTTGAGGATTCTTTCTATACTTTCGAATAACTGTTAAAAGTTATACCATGTATCTACTGTAGTCTATGAGTAACAAGTAAAAGGCACGGAGTGCACAGTCTTTGTCGCACAGGGATGTGGGCGTTGTAAGTGTGCCCCTTGACTGGGTTGATAGGTTCATGAGAGAGATATATTCATTCAAGGACAAATGGACAGACATACAGACGGATATGTTTCGTTGTATTTCGAATTTGAAACTGGTCCAGAATTTATATACTTTATGGGGGATTTTAAAGCTTGTTTCTTTTGGTTGTAAAGGTTTTGAAAGAAAAAAGGAAATTTCGATATGCTATAGGATTGGGAGGTGCTACAGCATTGCCCATAGAAAATTGTAGATTTATCTGCCGTAGTTTATGAGTAGTAAACAAAAATCGAATAATTTATTCCTTTTGAAGAACAGAGCGGTTTTAAGTGATATTGTAGGCATTGTCTTTGACCGATTTCGTCCACTTTCAATACCAACCCGCTTGCAAGAACCTCCAAAGTTTCCGCCAAATTTGAAATCGATAGTTTTATTTTTGCGATCAGGAGAAAGTTTACACAGATGAAGACACGGCCAGACGGACAGATAGACATGTTCAAATCGATTCGGCATACGATGCCGATCAAGGATATCTCTATTTTGCGGGACGTGTGAAGCTTTCTTCTGGGCGTGGCAAACGTTATGACAAAATGATTATACCCCTCATCTTTCGGTGAATGGTATAAAAACTACGTGTCGGGCTTTAACTTCCTCCATCTACTTTTCAAATGATATTCGAGTCCAGCTGTCTAACGGTCGACAGTTTGATGGGGAGGGAACATTCATATTGTTTATGGTTTTATAATTTCTGCTGGAATGATTACAAAAGAGATTTGCCGCAAAAGTAATAATAATGAGTTTTTGTAAAATTGAATATAACATCTAATCATTTTATATATTCATCCGCGCAAAACGTGACTAGTGTTTAGCTCATTTAATCATAAATAAAATTCACGGTTTCATATGTTAAAGTGCCGCTGGCTGCTTTATTTTCGGATAAACTAAATGCTTCGACGTAGATAATTTCATATGAGATAATTAGTTTTATGGTAAAATAAACACGAATTTGATAATTAAATAAATTTTTGATTGCCTACAATGACTGAATTTAAATGCAGTTCTAATTTGACAATAAATTATTAATAAATAAATCATGAGTGAAACTAAAATTTTTCTATTTTATGCCATTTCGCTATTTAAGGAGATAATCGTTATCCAAACATAAGGGAATGTTGTTGCATACGTTTATATAACGCGATAAATGAGTTCATTTCGAAGGTATGGGAATATTTTGAAAAAGCAATCACAGATTTGTTTATTATATATAATGACCATAAACTCGCATATGAAGATCTACAAATGTATCAGTAATAGCGATTGCGATATATTCTTGATGCGTGTAGGGGTTCTTTTACCGGACTATTATACTGCCTATCTGTCTGTTAGATTGCGACAGCTAGACAAGAACCTTAAGATTCGAATTGAAAGATTCGGCAAAACTCCGTCACTTGTGGATAAAATAATCGTCACAATCGCCTGAATGTAACATAATTAACCCGAAACTTTGCCCTTTTTCGTATACTCTCAGAGATTGTAGTACCAACACGAATCTAACTTTTTGCACCCATTACCGAAGTATCAGCGGTATATTCATTATGTCAAAATGTTTACAGTACCTGGACGGAAGCTTCAGAGATTCGAAAAAGTATGTATAACCGCGATCAGTATTAAATTCTTAACTGATTTAAGCATGTCCGTCAGTGTGTCTGCCTGTCTGTCGGTCTGTCTGTGTAACGTGTTAAACACTCTTCTGGATGCAAAAAAATGTAACAATCGGCGTCAAATTCGGCAGAAATTTTGGACGCATATTGGCATTGAAATTAGGACAAATCGGTCAAAGGACACAACAACATAATCTAAGACCATCACTGTTTTGAAAACCAAAAGCAATTTCTGCTCGTTACTTATAAATCACAACAGATATAACGATCAAAATTTGCATTTATATATATGTGGGCATGGGTGGTTCTGCAGCAAATTATAAGTATTTTTTTTTTTATGTTTTCTGCTAATACATCACAAGCGCCCAATAAGGCACTCATAACGATGCGATAGATAGAAGATATCGATCTTTCTAAAAATGTGTTCATTTTGAAATAATGACGGTGGACCCGTCACAAAGTAGAGGATTCTGGGCAGAAGAAGTTTTTGCTTAGTAGTATAAGCAAATTGGGTATCAAATAAAAGGACCTAAACGGTTCTGTTCTAGAGATCAATACTTGCTCTCAGCCATCTAATGAAGAATTTAAATTATTTGAAATTCATTTAATGAAAAATTTTACTACAACTCTTTCGGCTACAAAATATATGTATAACACTGTGATTAGTTTCACAAATTCCTGAACATTGACCAAAAAGTAAAGAGGACAGGTGCTCTATCAAGTTTTACTCCTAATACAGATACTATTTAAGAATGAATTACATCTGCTACAGTTACTAAAATTCGAATTTGTGAATTTATATGAATAATAATTCGATTATCAATAAGATGAATGATAATGAATACTAATTCATCCAATAGTTGAAACCTCTCTAAGTTTATATCATTCATATATAGAATCAAATTCAATATCTATAAAATTGGAATATATATGATTTTTGTATCGTTGATGTCCAATGATTCTTAAAGTAATTGGAGGTTCATTGGTTACATCTAATAAATGTATAAAAGTAATCGAAGAGAAGGAAAAGCAATAAAGAATAAAATAATTTCAGGTAAATTTTAATTGTTTAACTGACTTGTTTTACAAAAGATATCGTTTAATATATTTGTTAGAAAATAATAGAAATATCAAATAAACCCAATTCTCTTTTTACACGATTTTTTTTACACGAATTTGACTTAACACGAGTTTAAAAGAAAAAAAATTTCTTTTTTTACACGAATTACTTTATTTTAACACGATTTTTAATATTCCAGGAATTTTCTTTTCCAAAGTAGAAGTTATTTTTTATAAAATATTTAATGAATTAAAATGTGTAAGCATGAAATAAATTAAGTGAACTTTAACACGAACTTTTTAATATTGTTGATACCTAATTCTCTTTTTACACGAATTTTTTTTTACACGTCTTTTTTGGGAACGTATCTACCGTGTAAAAAGAGAATTAAGTGTAATCTACTGTACATAGTAATTATTAGTAAAATTATTACCGCATGATCATGAAAAAAAATTAATTGTTCTAATGAAGGGGAAGAAATCCCTTATCTTCTTATGAAAAGGTTTTTCCTTTTTTTACTGCTTCATTTATTAGAAGGAATACATAGCGGCGAAAGTGACAACGAGAGGCGAGAACGATTATCATGGTCAACGATAAATGTTTGTTAATCCCCTGGTGAAATTGCAACCCGAAATGCATTAAAATATAATATTCTTCTTGCCCTGTCCAAAATACACACATGTACATACATATATACGTACCCCATCACTATTTTTATTTATATGTTTTTTTTTTTTAAGTCTTCGGTATAAAATTCAATTTTCATTTAATACGAAACATTTGTAAAAGAAATTTTCCCGCCGAGTTATGCATATTATGCATATAAATATTTTAAAGTTTTTTTTTTCTTTCTGCGTATATGCGACTTGCATGGAAATGTAATAAATTAATATTCTGATGGCGAGTATTAAAATCTACGTTAACCGCATTCGTGAGCACCCGCATACATCGTATCTTGTGAAATTCAAATTTTTAAAAAATTCCCACCAAGTTAGACGGGGCAAGTAAGCAATTTTTCTTTTCCAGCATAAAAACGATTCTGTATTTTTCAACTTGTAAGTCCTTTGTTAGTGGAATTTATGTGTTATACGCATATGCTAGCGTTGAGTATATGTTCGCTTCTATGCTAAGGGTTAAAAATTGTTACCGCATCTTTGCATGGTAAAGCACAAAGATTGTTTTTAACTTTTAATTTATTATCGCAAAATTATTAAAAATGATGAAATTTACCAAGCTCCAGCCGGCAATGTAGGCACTTGTTGCGCCTTTCACACAAAAACAAAGGAAAAAAATAGAACAAAAAGGGGGAAACCTAAAAAAATTGAAATTTTGTTCCGAAATATTTGTTATGAAATAAATGGTAAATGATACGATTGCCGTTAACAAAAAAAAAAAAAAGAAAGCAAAGAAGAAAGCGATCATTATACCTCACGTCGTGTGTGGTGCAAGAGAATATTAAGGTTTACGGATGTGTGCAACCTTCAGAAGGATTATACCGATCCACTCAGAAGTAAACCTCAAGTTGTCTGTCCGTCCATCCGCCTTATTTATTTCCTATTCAACCTACGAAACTCCAAGTTTTGAGATATTTTGTTGGTATTTGACGCAATAAAGTGTTTTGACACAAAGACGAATGCTATTGAAAATGTTTGGGATCGGGCCACTTTTTCGACCACTTCACATAAAATGTCTTATTTTCAAAAGTACACGAAGTAGGGTAATGAGGGTTTTTATCTATTTTCTTACATCTTCCTTTATATAATTTTTAAGAAGATTTGATTTGCTTACAATAATTTTTAGAACTTAATACATAAAAAGATCTGCTGTCGAAGGATCGGTTAGTATTAATGTCGGGAAATTGTTATTAGGGAATTATCTACAGTTATTTACTACAATGGGAATGATAGGAGAAATAGTTAAAACGGAAATTCTGTTAAATTCATTTACAAGGAGCCTTTTACTTCAAAAGAAATCAAATTATCGTATATAAAAGGACATATAACCTTGCAGACCGCATGACGATCTCAAATTTTGCGTAGAATCTTCTTTATAACTTAATTTTGTTTATAGATAACTACGCTAAGCTTTTTAATCTGCGCAAATACCTGGCCTTCGATAGTCCCAGTTTCTTAGCTTACCAACATTCTTTCTTGCAATTGTCTTGCCTTCCGTCCGGGAATTATTATATTATTTACGTTTTCTAACTACATAATGGATCACCTTGTATAACGAATATGCTAAAAACAATTTTTGATTTCGCGTATAATATTTTCTTGTGCAACCTATAGAAAATTGGATGACATTTATATAGCGGCTATTCCTGATTCGCCCCAACAGCCATTTTTATATCCATCACCAAAGAATGAGCCGTACATTCATTTTGTCAAAACATTTGCAACGGCCAGAAGCAAGCGTCCAAAACTCTATAAAGTACACAAACTCGTGGCCAGTTTCAAATTCGCAATGAACCTAAGCATGTCCCTCCATCCATCTGTTCATCTGTCCCTCTGCTCAGCTGCCTAGTATCTGTGGGAGGCATTCGACCGTTCGCAAAAATGAGGATACAGCCTACAAGCATGTAAAAGAATTTGGAAATGAACCAAACAAAAGAACACGCCTACAATGCTCACACGTCTACGTAAGAGAAACAGCAAGAACCTTTGCTTTCCGTATTTTTTGCTCATTAGTGATAAACTTCAACACACAGAATAGAAACTTCCACTTTTGTTCTGATATTAGAAAAATTCAGCCGCGCCCAATACATATTATAGAGTATACAAATGTAGTTGTTTTCCTTTCTCTTCAGGATCGTGATGATGGGTATAAAAGATTTGGTCACAACCAAATATAATTTTCTTACTTTCTAATATAAAAAAATCTTTTTCATATTTCTTTATCGTTTGCGTCGCTTTGTGTTGCTCGCTGTCATCTATACCTAGAAGTAGATTTTGATTTATCGAATGCATACATACGAGTTTATAAAGAAAGAAGTAATAGGTTTTGTAATAAAAATTTATAGCCACATGAAGAAAAATGTCGTAGAACAAAACAGTATGGTATGTTATATAAATCATTTTGCAAGGCACACTATATAAAAGCTTTCGGATAAGAAGCTAGCAATGTTTTTAATTTTGAAATGGTGCACCCTTAACCTAAGAGCGTAAACAAAAGCACAAAAAACCTTATAGCGTATCACGGCCTACTATTAAATACCCTACGTCACTTTACAATTATTCATATGACAAGTTTTCAAAATAAAGCATTATATAGGGAGTGGCAAAATTTCGACGTGTAGGTTGAACATAAAAATTCAAATTAATTCTGAGGCGGTTGGTATAATAAAAAGTGGGTCTATCTCAAGTTCTTCTGGGTGTTACATACATCTGCACAAACTTAATATATCTTTATATCACACCATGCTTTTGAATGACGATTTCAAAAAGCGAACATAGGAAAATGTACTGACAGCGAACAAGTAGGATGATCGGTACAGTCAAGAATAACCGTTTTGTTTTTTTTTTCGGTGGGGGGAAAAGATGGTTTTTAAAAATCTTCTCTCGTCTTTTTGGCATATAAGGCATATCTATCGTTCATGAGAATCCCTATATGCAATAGTACCTAAACAATAGACCTACGTGGTCCAAATTATGTAACCTTGATTTCTATATCAATTTACTATTATAAACTAATTTTCACCATAAAATATTGAAAATTACACCTTTTAAACATTTAAACATTCAATTTTCGTAGAAACGGTTATACGGGATGGACATCAAAAACTTGCCCCAGCCGAACAAAATTTTTCATATCAATTTTGAATGTCGAAATACTGTTGCTCCGCGAATTTTGTCGAGAAATTTTAAAAATTCCAATTTTTCCCTATAAAGTTATATGTAGAACGATCGAATAGGTGAACCGATCCGAACAATTTTCAACAACATTCGTCCGTGGGTCAAAACCCGTGATTGTAACAAATTTTATGAAAACATATTAAAAATTCCAACCTATAGGTTGAACACAAGTGTACAAGGACAGACATCAGACGATCGGACAAGCTGAGAATCATTATCTGCATCGATCGTCAGCATAAAAGTTGAATCCGTCTTAAGCCCTTGGGGGTGTTAAATACATTCGCGACAACATAAAATGCCCACAAGTACCACAAGTGGTGTAGCGTATAACCAAATTATTCATTGTCTTCTGTTTTTGATTTGTTGAGTTACAGAACAAGAAGAAGAATTGTATTCTTTTTTCGCACAATTATCATCTGCACCTCTTTCGTTTAAAAATTTAAAATTTTACTCAGTTATTCACAATTCTTTTTAAGAATTTTTGTTCAGCATCTCACTAAACTTTCAAAGATCTTTGCAATTTTTGTTGTGTTTGTTATTTTTTTTTATATTTATTTAAAAAAGTAAACACATTTATTAGTAATTAAAGGATTTTGTTACTTAAAATCTAAAATACTTAACGACTATATACAATCTTTGTAGCAAATATTTACAATCATTTTTCTTAACATAGCGATGTCTTTTATTAGACAACTTTTCTTACATTGAAGTCGATTGTGTGTGAAAGCTTGCTCCGCATGAAACATTTGGTTGTTGTGGATTTTGCTGGTACAAACTCCAGTATTGTTCTCTTTGCTTTTGCATTATCGCCGCCTGCTGAACCAAATGCATCTCTTCCGGAGAGGGAAAGTACACAGCATGTAGTGTGGAATGCTGAGAAAATGGTGCACTATTCAAACACGGTCGATACGGATAGCTTGCACAGAGACTGACACATTGGGCAGGGAAGCATTGTTGTTGTTGTTGGATAATATCGCCATTACTACTACCTCTTAGACGTCCGGTTGTTTCGCCGACTTTCAAGTTTTCATATAATGGATTGATAGTCCAATAATTACCACGTCCAGGATCATCCAAAGCCCTTTGGACTTTCTCAAAGTACGGGCATAAGCTTAAATTGTGACGAATAGAATTCGTCCATTGGGTTTTGTTTTTCTGATAGTACGGATAATTTTTAGCTATCCATTCACAAATGCCGTTCAATGTCAGACGTTTCTCGGGACTACTGCGTAAGGCCATAAAAATCAAAGCGCTATAAGTGTAGCCAGGTCTAGTATCGACACTGTCTTCTGAGCCGGAAGATGTTTGCGATTCTTCATTTTCCTGTTCTTCAATTTTGTCATCACCCAAAATGGATCGTATGCTAAAGGTCGAACACATATTTCGATATTTTTTCTTTTTTTTTTTTCAAGATTAACTTTTTATAAATCAATTTTGGCTAAGTTAAGACAACGCAACCGCTGTGCAACTATTACTTTGCGAAATGTGACGAAATATTGCGTCCGAAGTGATATTTATACCAAGGATTCTAAAGGATAAAAGTAATTACAAAATTTTCCTAATAAACGAATATTCATTAACTCGAAACGTTTCGTAATCAGTGATTTTTCCCGTTTTCATTGTCAAATTGCGCCTCTCATAACGCACAATGTTATTGCTGTAATTAACTCTGTGGACAAGGCGCCAATTGACTTCTTTACCGCATTGTAAAATTAATACTTTTATGGATTTACTTTGTCGCGTATAAAATGACAAATGTATACTAATGTTAATTATTATCGCCGTCACCGAAAAGGTGCAAGTATGCAATACTTTTCCATCCGTTTACTCTACGCTGCGTAAGCGTATCGTTGATTTGACATTTAAAACGATAAATAGACGAAAAATTTTAAAATTTCAAATCGAAAGCCTTTGGTGATCTGCTCAAAGCTCTTAATAGAACAGCGATTATCGTAAAGTTACATATCGTAAGTCACTAAAGAACTAAGTTTAGCTGATTTATATTTTCCATGCAACCGTAGCGTATTTAGCATTCTACCTAAGCCGTTTAAGTGGAATTTTGTTTGTTTTTCTCTGTGCATATGATTCTCGGAAATATTTAAAATATTTGTTTTCCAACTCGCATGTCTAGCAGATGGGTTTAAATGGAAATTACATACGGAAGCATAATTTCATTGTCCTTTGACTGCTATTGACTTATAACACAAAATGTTAACAAATTAACCTCGTAGTAAAAAATGGCATAATATGATGGCTCTAAGCTACTATATGTACCCGCGATTTTACAAGTATGGATGTCGTTGGTCACGAGACACCGTTAGTCTAGCCTAAGCCGAAAGATGCCAAGTGCAGCTGGTCAAGATGAACAACATTTGGCGACTTACATCTGATACTAATGAAGGGAAAAAAAGTTTTGCAATTTCTTCGATCCTTTAAAATTTGACTGCTTGCTTTTTGTCTTGGCCTTGGATTTATTTGTTTATTTATTTATTTATTTTCACGTGAAAGTCAGCTAACATAAACACGCAACCGAGTTAGAATCATTCTTAAATATAATACAAATCTTATCTACTTATTATAAATCTCACTCTTATAAAATAAAACAAGAAAGGGGGGAAAAAAGTTAATGTATAAATAATCGCGAGAAAAAGAAAAAAAAAGACATAAAGGTACACTCACAATCGGGTTATAGATCCGACTAGGGACTGAATCCCTAAATCATTGCAGGCATCTAAAAAACTTGGCAATAAATTATACTGAGCATAATTAGTTCTATCTATGAATTACACGAAGCTTTAGGGCGAGTACCTAATGTATAGGTCATTAAGTGCGCTTTCGGGTTATAGATCCGACTAGGGACTGAATCCCTAAATCATTGCAGACATCTGAAAGCTTGGCAACAAATTATACTGAGCATAATTAGTTCTATCTATGAATTACACGAAGCTTTAGGGCGAGTATCTAACGTATAGGTCATTAAATGCGCTTTCGTAGTGAGAAATTTTTAAACTACGCTGAACGCTTGAATATGAGATCTTTTTATCAATAGAAAACTCTAATGCAATGGTTGACGTTGGGAGTATTCTCCCAACTGTACAGAAGCAGCCGCGCAAATTAAGCAACAACGATTTCACATCATCCGTCGAATGGTTTATTGAAAACAAATAATAAAAATCATTAAATTGTTTACATAAGGCGTGGAAAAGAAAGAAAAGTTCATTGCATGGGCAAACCATACTCCGACCTAGAAGATATATTATACTCGTCCATGCGCCGAGCCTTTCCATTTTAAGTTTCTTATGAATCCCGCTAGCTTTTTGGATCGGAGCATCAGACCGTATCCGGCCTTATAAAAAACTCGCCAAACACATGGTGACTGGTTGTGTAGATGGCCTCGTATTCACATAGAATATGATGGGACGTTTCACTCGTTTCATTGGCAGACTCTGCATAAATCGATATCGGACATACCCATGCTTTTTGGATGGTACCTGAGGGAATAATGACCCGTGTAGAAGGCCATGACTAAACGTAGGCCGCTTCTTCTTAGTTGCAACAGTTCATGTGCTATACCGGGAGATTTTATGAATTCTCTCGCCTGCCGTTGTCCTACATATTGCTTTCAATGGCAATCCGACTTTTTCTGTGTCCATTGTGATACCAGCCTTTTAATATGGGGTCTAGGTACGCTACAGAAATGTCCAGGACCTATCATGGACTCTCCTGCTGGCTAAACTTTCAGCCCTTTCGTTGCCCTCACAACTAATAGCCCTACATAGAGATATCCTTAGAGCAAGATTGATGGGGAATTATCTCCTTGAATAAGTTTCATTGAAAAACTTATTCCAAGGATCAATCTTCTCCAAGCTTTATAATAGTAAATGATATAAGGCAGCTAGCGTTTAATCAAATGTAATATTTTTCCCGTCTGTGAATTAAAATCTAAGGCGGTCCATACACACGTTATCAGTTTGTAGTAGAGTGTGCGTGTGTGTGTGGGGGTGTTTTCATGTGTTAACTAAGAGTTATGAAATTCAATTTATTGTTTACTCTTTTCTTCTCTTCAGGCATCGATAAAACGTGTAACTCGAATATTAATTCCAAAATTCGAATTCTACTAATTTTTTTTAAATTAATATAAATCGATTTCGTTTTATATTCACGTTGCGATTGGCGTATAACCCAAATAAATATGATTTGGCATAACAGTAGGTTTTTTTTTCTTCTTTACTTTTAACGATGTCAGAAGCAATAAGCAAATAAAAGATTGAAGCATGATTTTTTATTTAGACGCGCTGCAAAGGATGTGTTAGATTTGTCAGACGCTTGTGGCCCAAAATACTTCAGTCTTTATTATTAGCACAAATACGAGAATTTAATTATGGCCATGGCTGTCTATCTGGTTGTAGATATCTGAAATTTTAATATTCGTGTTCATTACTCTCACGGGATTAAAAATTAAGAAATCAACAAAATCATTGCTTTACTCACAAGCAATCAAAGCTGATCGTTTTTAAGGATTTTATAGAGTGGGTCCTCCACTGTACTTGCAAAGAACGGTTTTGGCACATCGCGGCAAAAAATTCCCAAAGACTATAACGCGATTTAGATGCGACACGACTTCAAAGAGTCGCATCTCTATTTCTTCTAATTGATTTTTGCTTAAATTTCAATCCACTTGGAGGAAAAAAAAAAAGTAGTAATCAGCTGAAATACTTGATGAAAATTATTTTGTGCACGTCATGTCATCACTATTTTTTGAATATATATTTGATTTTTCTATTTCCTCACAATGTTGAATTCCCTTGTTCTTTCTTTAGTATGCGTCCTGCCTAAACAATTAACTCAATGGTCGTGGGTTCAAATCTCAAGTGCGGTAGCGTTTCCAATAAAGCCGATAGCCTTAGCTGGTAAAGCTTTAAGACTTTAGTCTGAGAATTTATTCTCTGACTAAATTAATAATGAGGGTAATAATAATAA
>KK500024.1:274476-337345 GCA_000688715.1 Glossina pallidipes
TATATATACATATATATATGTATATATAAATATATATTTGAACTAATACAATATAAGTTAGTTTTAACTCGGACCTTGACATGATTCTTTAGCGTGGTATCACCTTCACTTTCACTTTGATGTTGTGTGTGTTCACTATATACTTTTAAACGTGGAGAAGCCTTTGCTTCGTTCGATTACACTTCGTTCATGACTCTCCGACTATCACTGTCCGCGATGGCGGCTTAAAAAAGACTCTCCGACTTGACTTGTCTCCGCCGAAAATCACATCACACACTCACTATGAATGGATTGACAGTGGACGTAACAATTAAGGATACGCTAGAATCGTTCTTCTATTGGCACCCTTCCTTCACATTAGCCCAAGATCAATCAATTAATAATCAATTTGCTTATATCCGTCCGTACAGCCATATATTTGTTTGTTTGTCTATTATTTGCTCTTCTAAAATCCTCACATTTTGCGGGAGAAAATGATTTATTGTTTGAAAAGAGCTTAAAAAAAAAAAAACAAAAAACAAATTCCAGCCAAACAGGAACATTTCCCATTACAAACTCCTCAACAGTTAATTTGAAACAGCTTGGATGTTTGGATGTATATTCTAATTAAAAATAACAGCCGTTGCTGTGTGTATATGTGTGTGAATATTTAAATTTATGTACAATCGTTGCACCAATGCATGGTTAATTTTTTACACTTGCTCATAAGCAACGCTATAGGAACTTTATAAAATAAATTATGTTTGTAAAGCGGCAAAAAGAGTTAAGAGAGAATACTAACGATTTGCGTGTGGTAAAAGCGATTGCTTTTAAATTATGCTTAGTTATCGCAAATTTCATAACAATTTTATCGTAATGTTGCGTCTAGTAAACCCATACAAGCTCTCGGATATCCAATCCTTTTACTGCCGCTTATGTGGTTGTGGTGCAACATTATCGTCATCCATTTCCAAAAAATTTATGTGTAAACATTAACGACGATGTTAAAGGCCGTTTAATATTTCTTGCTGCGCATAATTTATGTGAGTACATGCGCGAACATGCAATAAAATGAAATAACTTATGATTAAAACAAATTTATGAAAATATCACGATTAAGTTTAGATAATTGATGCATAAACTCTATAATTTCTGAATCATTAACAAAAATGGGGAAAAAATTTCCCCAAAGGGATAAAAGTTTTAAGAATTATTTATTAGCACTTGAAGACTATCTTTTGCTAGATTTGTATTATTGTTTTATTAATGACGAAGCAAGTAACCGAAGTGACATATCTATCGGTTATTCTTCTTAGTGATAAGGCTTGTTATTCGTATACGTTATTGATAAACCCACGGTTTACAACTTTTTTAATATGAACAACAATCACTCAGTGGATGTCTTCTTCTATTCGCATAGCATAGTGACGTTCATAAGGAAACGAGGAAAGTCAAGAGATATAAGAGAACGGCGGAAGAGAAGACCGGTGATGACCGCAGTCTAGTGGGTGTGCGCCCACTTGGTAAGTGTTGTGCCTGTACCGACTAGACTTAACATTTGGATTTGACCTTTGGACTTACGGTTACACGCTGCAGAATTTAATGTGTTTATGGAATAGGAGGAGAAACTTTATTGTGCATTCGCGTTCTAGTCAAGAATTGCAGAGATGTGCAAAAAGATGTTTTTCTTTGTTTTATGGATTATGGAAAACCGTTTGACAGAGTACGACACGATAAATTAATAGATAGATGCATCAAAAAATTTATATTGGAGACAAACATCAGAAGTCCATGGTAATGATATCAAAACCAATTATATTCCCATAAACAGAGGGCTTCGCCAAGGGTACATTTCTAATGTCTACTCTGAGATAATCGTTCAAGAAGCTATTCAAACAATCGAAGCATGCATTAAGGCCAATAGACAATTCCTCAATAAAACCCAATATGCGAACGGTACTAGCAGATAATAAGCAGGATCTGCAGATAAGGGTTGAAGCTGTAAGTGATCAAAGTAACAACTTTGAATAAAACCTAGATATCAGCAAAACCAAATTTATGATTGTAAGTTCGTGGAAAACTCTTTGTGCATATACCACTCTATCAATTAATAAGCAAAGTGTGAAAAAGATTTCGGGGACAGCAAAGTAAAGATAAAGCGACGAATAAAAATACATCGTCGTCCACGAAATATCAGAAAATTCCAGCAAGCCAGTAAGTTAGCTTAGTCGTTCGCCTTCGTTTCGTGAAACGCTTTGCTTGGTCGCTGCAATGTAATGAACAGAATGGAGGCCTTTGAGATAAAAATATCGTGAAGAGATCGCATAGACAATTCTGAAGCTCTAAAAAGAATAAAATTGAAGAGTGCCGTGGCCCGCTTTGAAATGCGCTACTAGACGACTCTGATAAGTACTCTTTTTGCTTACATAAATTTTAGTTTGTTAGGTTTTAAGCCTTTTAATAACTCAGTTAGATAGTAAATAACATTAACTAAAATAATTTTTTTCATTCTTTAATATATTTTGGGCAACTGATAATAGATATGATAGATAATGCATTCGGTCGCACCACGATCTACAATTCATTTTCAACTTGGCTTCACTTTCATAAGATGAACACATGGTTCTTTTTTTCTAGTTTGTTAGGTTTTAAGACTTTTAATAACTCAGTTAGATAGTTGATAACATTAACTAAAGTAATTTTTTCATTCTTTAATATATTTTGGGCAACTGATGATAGATATGATGGATAACAGATTCGATCGCACTACGTGCAGAATTTAGCCAAACACGATCTACAATTCATTTTCAACGTGGCTTCACTTTCTTAAAATAAACACATGGTTCTTGTTTACGATTGGCTTAATCGCTTTTATGCATAAAGCAAAAACTTGGCATCATTTAAACAGTTGTACCAAATTGTTTCATTATCCTATTAGAATTGTTGTAATTGTAGATATTATAAGTATTCTATATAGAATTGTTTTAAATCTGCATAGAATTGCGTTTACATTGGGTTTTCTACATAGAGTGCGAGCAAAAAACACCATTAATGTACTTTCTGTTGGAGCTATATTAATAATCAAGGTCAAGGAAAAAGGTTGCCCTTGTTCTGGTCTCTATCGAGTTCTAGCAGAAAAAGTTTAAACTGAATAACAACTTTTCCAAGTAGCTATGCTTACATAATTTGTGTTTTCATCCAAAGCTTCGCAAGTAAACAACGGTAGCCTACTGGAGAGAAAAGGAGTAGAGTACCCAAGTTGCCATCTGATGATGCTGTGCTCTGAAGTAAACCCGAGATTGTGCAAATTGACATCTTGAAAACGCAACTGGCCATGGTGGTGTCAAATAATTCAAGCTATGCTAACGATTTTGGTATCACAAAATTCGAAGGCCATACAAACGTATTCACTACGTATTCATTCATCTTCGCCTCGTCAACTTATGTGTCGTATAAGAAATCTGTTAAGGCACATAAGAAGGCCCATACGTTCTCTGCTGATCACTCTTCCTCATTGAACGATGTCTTTGATTTTGGCTTCGTACTAATTGCAGATTCCACTCGCACATTTTAAAAAGTATGATATGATTTTCTTAAAGGCATGGTTTAAGCTGCTTTAACGTGTGCTTAATAGTGTTATAATATCTTTCCACAAATTTTTAATGTTTCGAAATTAGTGTCTTAGTCTCCATTGTGTATATAAATATATTTCATTCACATAAATACCGTAATCGTTTTAATAGGACTCGGATGCTTTTCCAACTACTGAGGTCAGCAATTTGTGTAGAAGAATGAACTTAGCCTAAATTTTTTTCCTATCAGTCGCCAGATTAAGTTTAAAAGTTTAAGTTAAATTTAATTTTCTCCGTTTTCCCTTAAACTATAGCATCGAATTTCTGAAACTTATAGTTTAATCGTCTTCTACGTGTATTTACGTTTTCTTGTAAATGTATTTTTTAGCTTATTTTATAAGTAAATAGAGCTTGTAATATACATGACTACCTGTAAGGTTCGGTCGGTTCGGTTTATACAAAATATAATTTCAACTGTAAGTTACATACCTACACGACATGCATACAGTAAAGTTTTTTTCGCTCTCAATCGCAACTAAATATTGCATATAAGTCATGTGTTCGGCCAGGACGAATAATTTTCTTTCATTGGTTCTTTTAGGAATAATATTCTAACGTTCATTTTCAAATCCAAGGTCTTACGTTATATGCACATACCTTGGCGTCGTGAGGGGTGAAATACACCGCCTGGCATGGTAACGACGATTTAATCGTAACAAAAATTTGCTACGTCAAACTACCAGCAAATATATAAAAGCTAAGCAAAGCTTCTTGCTGCTTACTTTTCTTTATTACATTAAAGTCACTCATTGCAATAAACTCTCATTACCTCCGTTTGACACATTCAACAAATCGTTTATTCGCTTGCACTTTGTGTCTTGATGTAGAAGTATTTTTATCGTTTATCCATTTCTGCTCACGTGTTACATCTCTTAGCGAAATATCGAAAGCATATAGAACAATACATATGTAGTATTTGTATAAGTACAGGTGTAATATATATTTGTATATTGGCTATGTAAGCGGCTCGCAGTGTTCTTATTGCAGCTTTGGCAATAACACTGGGGCTACAATATTTACCCAAATTGACGAATGAAGGTATAAGTCATCGACATTTCGAAAACTGGCTTAAGTACAAGCAAGCAAAAGCACTATAGTCGGCCATAGTGCATCATTAAATACTTCGCTTCGCTTGTTACAGTTATTCATAAAACGACTTTTTCAAATAAGGCGTTACATGGAAAATGGACGAAAAAGTGGACCGATCCGAACCATTATCAATAGCGTTCGTCCTTGGGCCAATACACGTTAGGGTATACAATTTAATCATAATATCTTAAAAATTCGGGCTTGTAGGTTGAATAGAAGAAAACAAGCCAGGCAAAGGGAATGATGGACAGACGAACTTAAATCGGTTCAGAAGGCGATTCTTTGTGAGGTACAGTTTTGCTGCGATTATCCTCGATTCCTCGCAAGAATTTTAAGAACTGACTCACTAGATGGACGAATGAGTTAATGGGGACAACATTAAGTATACTTATACTTGTCCATGAGTCGAAATCACCTTAGCAATCCATGCAGAGTGTTCTTCGATAATCCTTTGCCTATTTCATAGCCCAAAAGAATTATTGAGCTTAACATTGACTATTCAAAGTGAGGTAGTGTGAAGTCTAGTTATTTTAAAGGATTGATTACTCACAGCGAAGCAATTTAAGTTTTCTCTACTGTTTGTCCATCACACTACTGGCAAAACTCCATAGCATGGCCGTACTAGTTGTCTACCCGTCAGGGCAACAAAGAAATGAAACAAGCGTTGTTTGTCAATGTCGTGTTTAAAGGTTGGCGTGACCCACCTTTGCAAGATCTCGGCCAAAAATCGACTGCTTCGGCTGAGATTACTGCAAACGCTGTCGTTGGTGTTATCCTACTAAATGAGAAAAAGATAACGATGCGGTATTCCCTACACTCACTTATACATAACTTAACCCGTACGAAAGACATGTGGCCTCAAAACAAGAGACGATTTTGCATTCTCACAGTATGTAAAAGTGTCCAACACATTTTGGAATTTTTTGAATCTCAAAAGTTGGAAATGAGTTAAGTTGACATATTCGGTAGTTCCTGTGCTAAAGATGTACTTATTCTGCATACTATACGAATCGTCTTATGGCATTTTGTATTTCTTAGTTTGCTGTTGTTGTCGTTGTCGTTAGCACAGTTATTTATTTGTGCTCGAATGCTGCATAATGTGTGGAAGTTTCTTGTAGTAACATCGTCAATATTTTTTTGCTGCTATGCAAATCATTTTATCATAAATTTATTCTATAAAGCCATTTGACTTTTATATTAGCTGAAGTAATCGAATTAAATTCTTGTCTGAATTGATAGATATCTTGCACTCGAGATGAAGCCCGTAATTTCTTGTTATCATTGGATAGGTCGAAAAATAATGGCGCATAAACACATGTCCCATATACTTCTAACGATCTTCTTAGCCTCCAAACTTGGTTTTCAAGTACCTTAAATACTTAGTGAAGATTAAATTTCATTGATTAATGTTGTGATACAATTATCTCTTTCCAGACATTGTATAAGACTTTTTATAAGATGTTCTTTTCGCACAGCAGTGGGATGATAATTTAAGACAATGATTCATTCCAATTGCTTGCATATAGTACTTTCCTTCTTGAATGTTAAGATTGTGAATGTGGTAATTATTCGCCTTAATAAGCCTTATAAACCTCCGCAGCCTCCGACTTTTCATTGCTACAAAATTTCTATGCATTAGGGTATAAAAAGCAATGGATCCTTACTTTCAGAAATTTCTTTTCAAATTATTTTACGACAATTAGGTCACCTCTGCAGAGATAGTGTGAAGTGAGGGTGTGACGATTGCCTATATTTTCTTTTCAGTTACGTTTTGACTTCAATCTACTGAATTGTGTCAATTCTCCGCAATTGGCAGGTGCACCAAATCGTAAGCTTTATTGTAGGTTTCATCATATATTTTAGGACCATTGACTTTTTGTTCGCTTCTTTCTTCTTCTTCTTTTGTTTTTGCTTTTCTCTTTCAGGAACAATCATTTCCTCATTAGATTCCTTTCGTAGTCAATTGATTTCTTCTTGTTCTTCACGCTCCGCAAGGTCAATGATGCTTGCAGCAAGTTTTTTTTAAACTTGCATCAGCATCTCATCTTTTTTCTATGATCAGCCTCGAAATGCAATGAGTACAGTAAAAGGTATTTGCAGACCTTTCAGCCGTAACTAGAAATTCAAAGTTCTTTAAGGACGCACGCATGGTACTTTCTGTACTACTACTTTGGTAGTTAGGCCGAAATAAAATGTTAAAGTTTTGCATTCTGCACCAACTTCACATTTTGTGTGTTTCTCTTCTTCTTTTTCTGCAATTCAGTAAATCACTAACAGAAGATCACCTGTGTTGTGTAAAAAGCTTCAATGTGAACTCGAATTTCTTTGGTTGAATCTTAATAAAGGTCTTATGCTTGTTCGCATAAAATATTTTGCATGGCTTTGAACTTCCGTTAGTGGTGAAATGACATTCAGCGCGACTTTCCGCTACTCGCGAAACTCAATATGCTCTACTATTAGAAGGTGGGAAAAAATTTGAATATTTTTCAAACTCTCTAATATGGAGAATACGACTTTCGTATCTCTTTTTTATAAGATTTTGTAATATTTACATAAGTATTTTCTGCTTCCATGACATCACATGAACATGAATTGACTCCACATTAAAATATACACATTTTCCAACATAATCGCGCACGCAAGATTTGCATTTGCGTACGATTGCTTTTCACAATTCAGTTGTGCAATTTTCAATAGAACAAATTCGTGTATATGTATTTTGACTGAATAAGACATCATTAGGAAGGAAATGCATATGGACGCTTTAATCTCGAAGCTGGTAGTCGTAAGCAATTTTATCAAGTTCTTGGCGAACTTGGCGAAGCACTTTTAAGCAGTACCGTTTTCTTAAATGTTTTGCGAAAGCAATGTTTGCATACGACCATGTAATACTGTGTTCGTAAGGTAAGATCAACAGTCAAGTTAAATTGCCCGAGCATTTTTACTATATAGATAGCAGTGCGACAGACATCTGTGGCAGGGATGTATGAATCATGTAAGCAAGCAATGATTGCCGTCATTATCGCCTGGTTTTTTTTAAGGAGAGGA
This sequence comes from Glossina pallidipes, assembly GCA_000688715.1. Classification (NCBI taxonomy): domain Eukaryota; kingdom Metazoa; phylum Arthropoda; class Insecta; order Diptera; family Glossinidae; genus Glossina; species Glossina pallidipes. The sequence continues at coordinate 282,225 of KK500024.1, forward strand.
GTTTTCCAATATTCTCTCCTCAAATTTTCCGTTACAATGCATTGATAACAGAGAGAAGCGTAAAAACTGAGACCCAAATTGGCATTTATGTGTTTTGTATAAACAAACTACATATGGTAAACAATAACAAGCTTGCAAATTGAAATGAATAGAAAATTATATAGATTTTGTGTTAGATTATATTTAGCTTAATTTGACTCGATATTTAAAAAAAAACATTGTACTTACATTTAGCAAATCTTTTTTCTGCTTTCTTCACAATCCGCAAATGTAACTTGGGACTCGCTTCATTATTTTAAATTTTTTTAAATTTTTGAATTAATAATTAATTTTCTAACAGCTGTTTATATTTTTCTTTTGCAGCAGTTTTTTTACACACGCAACTCTAAAAGGGAGAGATTTATGGTAACTTTGCTTGGTTTACGCTCAGTACTAATGCAGATTTGTTCTCAGCAGCAGCAATTTTATTGTAGCCAGATTTGGCATAACTGAGAGGGAAGCATTTGGCAATGATCGCCAGAAAATTTGCTCACATGTGATTAGATTCTCTTGGCGATCATCGTCTAATTCATTGACATCCGCTTATATGATTACCGCCGAAATTTCACTTAATAAACGTCGTTAGTGTCCCAGCTGCGTTTGTACGACATAAAAAGCCAATTTTCCAATTTTTGCAGTGCGTGATTTCCTTGAGCAAAGAAGTTGCATTAAATCTTGTTTGCGAAACCAAATTTCTTGTGCAAAAACGTATAGGATGCTGCAGACAGCCTTTGGTGAGTAGACTTTATTGAAAAAAAATGTATAAACAGTTTAGAGAAGGCCTAGAAGGGGTTGAAGACGAAGAACATCTCGTACGACCATCAACCCTCTACCGATGAGTGGCATATCAAAGATTCGAGGCTCAAAAACTGTCGATTACCAGTTAAAGATCTTTCTCACGCTATTGGCATTTCAAACGGATCAGTCAACAACATTTTAAAAGATATCTTGGATTTGAAACGCATCAAATCTCGATTGATACCAAAAGCACTCAATTTGTACATTCGTTCTTCCAGAGTGCTTCCGTCCATATCGTTCCGCAACCACCGTATTCACTTGATTTACCCCCATGTGGCTACTAGCTATTTCCTAAACTCTAAAAACCAGTCCGGGGAAAACGTTTTGAATCGATTGAAGAGATACAAGCTGAATCGCAGAAAGCTTTGAAGGTCATTCCGGAAATCTACAATCACAATTACAATGTCGAGTATAAGAAAAAACGTAAGTGTAGGCAAAAATGCTTCTCCTTTCTTTTATCTTCCCCTATCTATAATTTCCCTTGACCATTAACGTGTTTATATGTACAGGAGGTATCCCTTGAGCGGCTGGTCAAGAAAAAGCTTAACACAACTTAAGATGTTGCCTCATGTTTTTCTTTTCTATTGCTGTTGGGCTTAAGGAAAAATTCAACTGGATAGGTCGGCATAGTAATCAACAATGAATAAAAGTAGGAAAATTAAACGTTTATTTTATTAGTAAACGTCATTCTTATAGTATTAGCTCAGTACGTTCTTGTTATAGTTCCATATACGTCACAAGGTTATTTAAGCCCTAATCAATTTATTTATTGATTTCATGAACTTTGTCAGCCTGTTGTCATTGTCAGATCAGGTAGTCTTCAAATTTTATCAGTGATAGTACTGTGGAAAGTGAAATCGAAAAAAACTTGCGAGATTTTGTAGCTATGCATCAAGTTAGTACTAAATGTCGAAAATGTCAACAATCAAAAAGTCTAAATAAAAACAGATACGAAAAAAAGCAACTGTGTTAAAAATAATGAAATGTGTAGTTTCGAAGAATTCAATTAATAAGGAAAATATATCAATATTTCCGTTTTCATCAGTGTCGACCGGAATATCAACTGAAAGGTGAAATAACAGTCAGTCTTCCTTCATTCTCTGAAGAAAACACAAAAACAACATTGACGTTTAACAAGCCACATGAGAATTTGATCTAATGGCCCAAAAAAGAGATGAGAAAATTAGGTCGAAGAAAGTAGAAAAGCAATTGTCGGAGGAACAAGAATTACCTGAAATCACGTTGGCCCATCCCAAAGCCAAAAAATGGATCGTTGCAATGGCTACGGCCAACTATGAAGAATTAGCCAAACTGGCCAGCGATTGGCCGGAACTTGTTAAACTACGAGATCCCGCTACGGGTTATTCTGCTTTACATTGGGCTGCAAAACACGGTAATGAGGATATGGTTAACCTAATTGCGGGAACATATAAAGCGGACGTTAATGGTAGAACCAACGGAGGCTACACACCTTTGCACATAGCTATGCAATTCGATCGAAGCAATGTATTTCATATGTTATCCAATGACTATAAAGCGAACCTTGATCTTTTAGATTGGGCCGGTAATAAGGCTTTGGACTACAGCAAGCAAAAGAGAAGCGTTTCCGCTTCGCCATATAGCAATGAGTATTGCCCAAATTTTGTACTTGACGAACTTGACACCGACTATCATTTTAAATTGCCGTCTAATATACGCAATCTGGCAACCAATATTAAAAGATCTCTTGAGCGCGGTACTTTGGGCAGAACGTCAATGCGCTCTGAGGAACGATGTCAATTAAATGCAAATAGTCGTCTGACTCGTACGCAATCATTACGGACTAGCTTCCCTTCAAATTCAATGTTATCTTTAGCGGGCAACGAAGAGAATTTACAGCCGTGCTGGTTGCCAATACCGAATATTTCACCGGCCCGCGATGATTTATTGTCGGAGGACGCACATACTGAAGGTACTCGTGTCGAAAGTTTGACTCCCCGCAGTAAAAATTTTTTACGTAAAACAATACGCGCTGCCACCGCCTTATTTTAGTTATTTAGTTATCTTTTTAAAATTTTTTTTTTTTTCTTGTTAGTTTTGTAATTATTTTCCTTCTTATTTATTTTCGATTTTGTCAATTAGGCATAGTTTTACTTTTTACACAATTTTTATTTCAATTTTTATTTAAAAACATTTTTTTTTTTTCGTTATTGCACCAATTTATCATATGTTATATCTCCAGTGATTCTTATTATTGTATGTTTTTTTTTCTGTGTTTTTTTAATTTTCTATTAAACAACATCTAAATCTCAAATATATTTTAGTTAAAAGAAATATAATAAAATATACATTAACTACTTGAATAAATAATCAAGAGTTTTGTTGTATATACGAACGATTGGCATACGAATTAACTTTTCCGATCCGCCTGAGTGGCCGAGTAGGCAAGAGTCTCGACTAGCAATGCAATAGTCGTGGGTTCAAACCTCAAGTGCGGTAGAGTTTTTTAATAATAAAAATAATAATAATATTAATAAAAAAAAAAAATAAATAAATAAATAAATAAAAGCCGAAAGCCTTAGATGCTAGTGCTTTAAGACTTTAGTCTTAGAATTTATTCTCTGGCTAAATTTATATAATAACAATAATAATAATAATAACTTTTCCGAAATGCCTGGTAAAAATTATTTAAGTAAAGATAATGTTGATGTGTGTCAACAGCGGAGTCGATTGTCGTTTTATCTCTTTTCCAATATCGCCAATACCGGGGTGCAATGTACCCTTGTTGCTCTCGTCGTCAGTTTAAAAAAGGTTTTTATTTTATTTTTTTTTTTGTAGATTTAAGATTTTTTTTTTTAATGATTAGATCGTAGATTTCAGTAAGTTTCAGTAAGTAAACCGGCCCATGGGTTTATTATAAACCCTATATGACTTGTGGTGCCGGTATATAATAAATTGGCGCGGATGAACGAAACACTTAGGAGGCTTTGAGATAGAGTAACCGTTTAATATACCGATCGATTCGGGATCACTTTGTAAATCGATTTAAGCTTGTCTGTCCCTCTGCCCTTTTAGTTTTCTTCTGTCTCGTCTACAGGTCGCAATTTTGGGAATTTAATGATGGACTTTTTCCCACCATAGTGTTTTCACTTCTTTTGAAATATTGTTTTCTGCCATATAAATGTATCAACGTTAAAAAGCGAATTCTATTAAGGAAACCATAAACGTTATAAACTTGTAAACGATGTTTGAACTTGTGCAATGTTAATCTAACACGCAAGTAACCGCAAACTGTGTTAAAAGTTAAGGTTAAGTTATTATGTTGAGTCATCTACATCGCCTGTCTGTCTACCTTCACTCTGCAGTTATTCTCGCTTATGTCATTTTTAATCGTTTTTTTTTATAGCAGTCTTTAGTCTGTCATGATTATAATTTAGTTAGTCAGAGCATACAAGCATATATTTTGTATATTTTTTTCTTATATACAAAGACAGACAGGATTACTGTACTGTATATAAATTGTAGCATGCAATTTATATATTTTATAGCAAAGAAAAAATATTATTGCGTATTTTTAGGGGGAACAGATAAAACTATTCACAGCCCTCTTTCAGGTGTTAAATAATGTTAACTTTCTAGTGAAGAGGGTTTTTTTTTTTTTAAGTTAAAATTTGTTCAGTTTATTTAGTCACTTTCAAAAACTTCTTTTGATGGCGCACGTATAGAGGTGTAAAGGTATAAAGTGTGAATTTTTTTTTCTAAAAAAACCGCGTCAAATCATAATCAGTAAGGCATAACGCTTACCGATTTGGGATACATCTACTGAGCTGCAACCGCTTATCTTTTCCCCTCTATCCTCATTTCTTTCTGGCCGTCATCGTGCCACGTTCCTAGGGAACATACCTTGAGTGATTGGCCATATTGAAGGAAAAAAAGAATGCGTTTCATGTAAAGAATGATCTTGTGTTGGTATTCTGGTTTTAATAGACCACTTCGTTTTGGTCTTGCAAAACACATTCATGATATTTCGTGCTTGCTATTTTTAAAATAAATCCATCTTGCTAACAAAGCCAAGCAATACCAAGCAAAAATTTTTTCAATTTATCACTTAAGCGCGTGTGGCACTTGTTGATGACGCAACAAAACACCATTTATTTCAATTCCTTATACTATGTACCGCCCGGGTGCACCATCTCATGGTTAGATCTGTGCTTCAAATTTTCCCATCTCTTGCGGTCTTTCCCTGTTTAGGATTTGAATCATTGTACTACTTACAGTAATAGATTTTTTTTTGGTTTGCTTCCATTTTACTCGCCGCACACTACATCTACAAGTATTATACACATGAAACCTAAAGACGCATTCATTCGCTTCGCACTTTGTGTTGAACATTGCTTGCCAAGATATTATTATATTTGTACCTTTATGTATGCAAAAGAAAGTGTGCACACATTTCTCAACTCAAACTAAAAAATGGCATCACAAACAACTTTGAAAGAATTAGTCAAAATCGTAAAAAAACAAGTAAAAGTGGGAAGTGGGAGTTTTTTACATATATTTAGTTAACAGCTTTGGATATTTCATAATAATGTGAACAACACTTACACTAGACCTTCGTCATTAACTAGAAACTCCTTTGCTGCGAACATATGTCTCTTCTTTAAAAAACTGGATATATTTCAATTGGTGGGCAATTGCGATTGACACAATAGATAATGCACGAGCCCAGGAAGGTAAGTGTGGCATGTAGAAAATAAATAAACCTGAAAGAAAGAAAATATTACACTTAAATAAGGTACACCGTAGCAATGAAATATTATTTAAAATGGAACAAGTAAAAACATTATAGTGGGTCACGATCCACCATTAAATACCTTACGCCCATCTACAAGTATTCACATGACTTTTCAAAATAAGGCAAGAGGCAAGAGGTTCCAAAAATTGGTCTAATTCGAACCATTTTCAACAACATTCGTCCATGACGGCTAAAACACATCGGTGCACCAAAATCTCATCAAAATATACCAAAACTTAAACACAAGACGGACAGACGGAGAGACAAGTATAAATGGATTCAGAAAGTATAGTAAACTAGCACACATCTACACAAACTTAACATATGCTTGTACCACAAGTGGTGGAGGGTATAAGAATTGTACCAGAATCTTATGCTTTTCAAACTTTCCTACGAGTGATTAACTTTTCCCAACATATTTCATACAATACATCAAACTTTACATTTATTAAAAGTGAGTGCTAATATGCAGTTTCTTTCTCCACTATTTCTTTTTTTTTTCGATTTAAGTCAATAATTCGACAAGAACAGTGGTGACGATGAAAGATATTAAAACCGTGAGAAAAGAACAAAAAACTTAACACCACTGAAGTGGAAAACCGAAACTAATCATAAATTTATTTCACTACATAATGTTTGCGTGTTATTATGAGTGGGTTTATATAGTGCGTTTTCGAGACATTATTTTTGTCGCTTGTTTTTACCACCACTTCGCTATGCCTCTATCAGTTGTTTGCTCTTACGTTAGCGAATCTTATTTCATTTTTGCAAAAGTACGGTTTCCATAAATAATGAAAATTCGAATGCGTTTTATTTTGTTTTCCTTCATTTCGTCCATATGTCACGGGCAACTATGTGTCTTTTTCTACACGCACACTACGAGGGTTATTGTGATATGACCTCAATTTGAATTTGTTAACATTTTAATTTTATCATGATCAGCATATTGCTGGACGCAAGGCAATTGAGTAAATTGACATGAACAGGTTGAACGCAATAACTGAGTCAGATTGAATTTGAAAAACCTAGACGTCGAACAAAATACCATTTTCTAAAGAGTACATTGAAGATGATTTGCTGATATTTTCCTTAATATTTGCAAGAGATCAATATAAAATGTGGTGTGTGTGTTTTTTAGATCCGACTCTGATATACGGGTTACTCTTAGTTTGATAGATATTTAGGCAGATTTCTTGTGATTACTTGTGTAGCTCACCTTTAAGTCGAATATAATTTTTTTCATTATTGGTGTCACAATTACATTCCTGATTATCATGTAATATGTCTCTTCTACCAACGCGTTTGTAACATTGTCTACTTTCATGCTGTTTGTTTTTTGCTATGGAGAACATTGAACTCGGGTAAGCAAACATATGACAAATAAGCAAAAAACGGCAAGTTATCTTTCATTTTTAGCGGGCTTTGTTCCTTGCACTTGACTAGAACTCAAGTATTTGAATTCAAGGGAAATAAATTTGTAACTGTGCTGCAAAGCTTTCATTGCATAGCTTTTAAAATGAGTGCATGCAGTAAAGAGCTATTCAATCTTTATTGAGAGCCATGTTTCGACGTTGTGAGTGGTCATTTGCTCACATAAGGGCTAGTGGCAATGTTTCGCGCTTTTTGCCTTTTGGTGCACTTAAATATAATATTATTGTACCCTACACCACCTGTAGTACAAGGTTAAGTTCGTGCGGATGTACGCACGACTTGATACAGACTTCTTTCTTTTGTTATGCCGTTTGACTCGGAAAGTGATTCTGAATCGATATAAGCTTGTTTGCCACTCCCCCTTTCTTGTATTCAAGCTACGAAAACGGTTCGGAATGGACTGCTTTTTCGCCTAGTTCCCCTATAACTCGTTGTACGAATAACAGTAGGGTGGCATAGGATGTACAATGTTGGGCCGTGAAGTGTCATAGTATTATTACTTGTTAAACCTATCATTGTCATTGTATCAGAATTGTTAGATGTATTGGCTTGGAATTTCCTTTGGACTCTCCATATACTGTAATGTATATATTCTAGAAGACGTGACAATGGCGGCTATTTATTAAGAACAACAAATATTCCAACTTCCTTTCCATTCCACATTATATTCGTCAAACTAAATGGGAAGTTAGTTCTTAAGCTCTCTTCCAATTACCAAAAAAAAAAAACTTAAAATTTTTTTCAATCGACTTAAGCTTGGCTGTCCGTCTGTGCGGTTTATATTCGTATGCTCCACCTATAGGTCGTAATTTTTGAGATATTTTGATGAAATTTCGTACATCTTTTGGCTCAAGGATCAACGCTATTGCAAATAATTTAGATCGGACCCTGTCTTCGACACCTTCCCATATAATATCTTATTTTGAAAACTCGTTATACATGTTAAACGAGGTGTTGTAGAGTGTTTGATGGTGAGCAGTGTTCTTCCTAGTGCTCTTCCTTGTTCTTTATAATTTATTTTATCAAGCAAATATTTATTTTTAATATTTAATCATAGGCTTTTTAAAAAACATGAGCAAAATAATTTTATTTAAAAATGCTTTTTCAGCAAAAATTTTAAACTTACTTTCCTTTCCTTTCCTTTTCGTTATGAGAGAAACGAGTCATAAATAATTTTCTTTAATATGCTTCAGGCATTCCTCACAGGGATAATTTTATACCTTTTTTGATTATTTTTTTTGTTTTTTAATCATGAAGAGGATATAAAAGGAGACGAAGAAGACGTTATTTGCCAAAATTTGTGCATACTTTTGGAAAACATTTTTTAAGTTTTAACGCTACGTTTGTTTACATTCATATGTGAAAAATAAAGTAAACAGAACTTTCCCTGTTTGTACAGTTGAACTGCAAACGTATGAAACTATATAGTTTTTCCAGATAAGGTTCAAATGTGCGTACATTTATTTTGATTTATTTTTTCTATTAACGTTTGCATTAGTAACAAATTTTTTTGCATTAATTTTTAGGTTAGAATAAACCATTTGGTTTCTTGTACATATTCTGATACTATGTTTACTTATGCTAGTTGAACTTACAGTTTCTGTTATTTCACTCAAACTTTATTTTCGCAATGCAGCCTTAAAGCAAGTAAAACGTTTACAGCCGGGCTAACACGACCATTACGTATCCCATACCATTTTACCTAATACAACATTGTATTAATTTTTGCTACAAGATATCAGAAATTATACCTCCCTCCTTACTATCTGAAAATGCGTACTTGTCATAATAACAATCGGAACCCACATCGTGAAAACTTATCACATTTCATTTTTTTTTTTCAAAAAACTAAATATTCTTTACTTATTTCCAAAAGTAGACCTTGTCGCCATATAAGGGCGTACTATTCATGGCAATCCCTATGCGGAAAGGGACTCAAAATGCAGCCCAACGTGATCCAAGCGCACTATCTAAAAAGCAGGGTATAATATTATTAGCGCATCTCTCCATATGCTATACCATGCTTGCATTAGGTGTTGGCTGTGCTAAGCAACGTCGAGAAGGACTTCAAATATAACCATTTTTCATAATAGTAATCGAATTGGAATCATTTTCTGAGTTTAAGCGTGTCTGTCCATCTGACCGTTCCGCTTACAGGTGGCAAGATTTTCGAGATATTTTGACAAAGTTCCAGACATTGATGGATTTTGCCTAACGATGCTTTTTACCGATCCTTACAGTCTTACCTTCATAAGCGTCTCGAAAGTCGATGCCAATGACATGTCATTTCTACGTAAGTAGTTTACTTTATGGCTGCTTAGCAACGCCAGTTTAAAATACGAACAACGGAAAACCTTTGGTTTGCTCAAAAAAAAACATTCAAAACGGGCGTAAGTTCATGTCAGATAGGTTTCCATAGCATGTGCGGATTACACGATTTCTCACATTTGTTGCTGCCTACGCACAAATTTCACTTCGCATCTCATTTATTTGTTGCCGTAACTATGATACGTACTTTGTTTCATTAGTTACCCTCTCATGTTATATATTCGAACAGAACACTAGACGTAAACTTGAATGTTTTAACAACACGTGTTCAAAAATGGTATTTATCATCTCCTGCATTCGCTTGCGACACGCGAAAAACACGGCATAATCTCATACTATTTATCCACGGAATATATAAATATTTAAAATAATGCAGGTCGAAAGTATGATTCATTCATGGCGCACCATACAGTCACGCAATGCGTTACAAATAGAATGGTTTTTTTTTTGTATTTTAGTTCATATGATGTTTACAAGAGTTGAATGTTAAAAGGCTATCACATATCCGTAGTTTGGAGCAATTGAAATATCTTTTTTGCTCGTGCTTAACCGCATGCATTGTAACCGCATCAGTGATATAATGTTGCATAGCAAGTACAGCATAAAGCACAGGAAACGGAGGTTTTATTTAAAACATAATCTCTGTTTATATATACATACATATATATATATACATGGACACATTACATGTGACATATTTTTGATTAGGAATAGAAATTGGAATTGATTTGGCTATGTTTGTGTGCCTGATAATTATTTTTAATGCGGAATATTTTGTCCTGGAAAGTCAGCTTAGTCAGCAATAGGTTGTGCTATCCTCTCTTCAAGATGAGCTTAAAAGTCCAGGTTAAGCTTATAGCTCCCATTAAGAGGGACGCTAATATTTATTAATTATTTTTAATGCGGAATACTTTGTCCTGAAAAGTCAGCTTAGTCAGCAGTACGTTGTGCTACCCTCTCTTCAAGATGAGCTTAAAAGTCCATGGTAGGCTTATAGCTCCCGTTAAGAGGGACGCTAATATTTATTAATTATTTTTAATGCGGAATACTTTGTCCTGGAAAGTCAGCTTAGTCAGCAATACGTTGTGCTCTCCTCTCTTCAAGATGAGCTTAAAAGTCCAGGGTAAGCTTATAGCTCCCGTTAAGAGGGACGCTCATACGGCGGTCATTTTCTAACTAGATGGTACAAATATAACATTTTGCATTCGATATCGGGCGCAGGTCGTACACTATCGACTCGCAACTCGTAATAAGAATATATAAATAAGATCGAGTGCGTGAGTGTAGTTTTAAGTTTACCCAATCATATATGGAACACTGCTAAGTTATATAAAAATATGATTTTAAATATTGTAAGAGGAATGGGTCTTTCCGCCATATTGCGATCGCTTAGGTGCCTTGTGTGAAAAGGTGAAATGGGAAAAAATACTCGAAATCAGGAGAGTGTAGAATACCACAGCCTTCACAACAAACATCATTGAGGAAGCACATGCGGATCCAGCTGAGTTTTAAAGAAAATATTCAAGAAAAAACAGTCGGAACGTGACAAAAAAGCAAATGTTTAGCATGAAAACGGTCCGCCATTGCGAAACCTGGTTCCGAAGCTCGCATAACTAACGTCACTCAGCATGTAGTCTTAGTTTCAATCAATCAGATGTGTGCCTGTCTGAACAGCGTCTCCAATTTCGGATTATAGAAATAAATGGCTTGTTTTCAGGATAGCTGCGAGAGGTGAGTTGTCCTGCTGACATGGTATAGGAACATAAGAAGAATTAATAACTAGCAATTGACAAGAGTTTTGTATGTTTAATTTATGACGGATTTTCACATATTGACAAACACAAAAAACAAAACAAGCGAAAAAGGAGGTGGCCGCAGCATCGGAAACCGAAGTTCTTGCCTCTAGCTTTAAAGCCCATATATGTAATACTTTCACCCAAAAAGGTAACAACAGTATATTGAATATGAGAAATAATTTTTTTCTGAATTAGTAGCTCTATGGCAGATAGATAGATAACTGTATCAAATTTCCCATCATAAGCACTACGCTTGGGTTATGTACAAAACAAAAAGTATTTTTTTCGATTTTTACGAGATACGATCTTGTTAAGCAACGAAGTTGCATTGTATTCCGAAATGTTTCCGAAATGAAATGAGGTGAGACTTGGGTCTACGTATCAAGTGAATATGGCGTAAAAGATGAGCCAAAACCAAAAATACCGTGCCAAAGTCAAGGTAAAGTTAACAGCTTTTTTCGATTATCGTGGTGTTATGCACAATGAACTGCTTCGACCGAGCTGTTAACAAGGAATGTTATTTCCGTTGGACGGGTATTTTCAAGGCGACGAAATAGATTTGGAATAACAAATAGACTTAAAAAAGGAAAAATTAATTTGGTTTTACTTTTTGGACACAGTAGTACGGTCTTCTGGATACCAAAAATGCCGCTATGCAAAAGTCCTAAAGAAAAGTCGTAAAATAATTTTTAATTGCAGCAGCTTCAACATATAAGTTTCGAAATATTAATGTACATAAAAGATAAAAAAAAATTGAAAAATAAAATTGAATAAAAGGCAAGACCAAACATAACATATCCTACACCACTTTCCCTGATACTATTCTTCACCTATTTCAAGTGAAAAAACGCATCTTCTATTTTATTGCCATATAAATAAAAGTCTGGTTTTCGTGAGACCTTTTCGTGTGAAAAGTTTGGCAACACAGCAAAGTTTTCAGGTCTGATCATTATATTGTATCAATTTTGATCAAAAAAACCTAAATAAAGAGCCCTGTTTTCCTAAAAGGGCTTGCTTTTTACACGAAAGTTTCTGTATTATGCTAAACTAATATTATTCATTGATTTTTATAAAGAAAGCAAAGGTTTTCTCATATGATTTTGAAAAATAGAGATTCACGCAGGGACGTATTCGAACCATAATGTTCGTCCTGCGATGAGAACGATATGTCACCTTTCATTCAAATATCTCGAAAATTACAAACTGTAGGTTAATCACGAAAATTAATGGACAGACGGACAGACACATGCTTCTGAATTGAATTTTATAATAAAAAGTGGATCTATTCCAAGTCCTTTTGAGTATTCCATATGTCCGCGGAAACTTGATATCGGCTTTTAACGGGTGCATGGCATAAACACTGATGAATTAATTACCGCATTTACCAACTTTATGTAGGCGAATAAGGTCGACAGGTAATAGTTGATGAGCACACAACGAAGACGATACAAGGGAGTGCCAATATTACATAAAAACTACGAGCTTTAATTTGAAATACAACGTCCAAGAAATGTTGGGCTCACAATTATATCCTTACGATATCATCTTTATCACGAATGTAATTCCTCTTGTTCTTGCTTAAGTAATTGCTTGAACGCACACGTACAGCCTGGTGTTGACATATTTTATGGACATTCTTTTGAAGTAATAATAGAAAATAGGAAATTTAACGCATAGTCTTGTACGCCTTTCATATAAATACATCACATAACCTTGTATTTATTTCATTAAGATTACATTGAGAATATGTCTGTCTCTCTTCTGCTATTGTAAGGATGAAATTGCAGATGAACGAAGTATCTATGCCTATGCATTTGAAGTATTAGAAGCATTAGCTTATTGCTTTATGTTTATTGCAACCATTTCTATGTTGATGTGCCGTTTGTCGACGCAAGTACGATGACATGGGAAATTCATTTATATTAATTTGGCAAATTTGAAAAGGCGAACGGGTAAATATCTTTTCATATATTAAACTATTAGTTATTAGAGAGTTTGTTAATATGTTGTGAAAAGAAACATCCTTTCGAATATTTGCTTTATATATCGTAAACAGTATGAGACACGGTCCATCATTAACCCCGTGCATCTGCTTGCGAAATATAATCAGAGTGACTTAGAATTAGCCTTAGTGCATAGCTCGTATCGGTAGCCGAGCTGCATACGGCGGCAGATGGAGTTTTGTCGTCTGAAGATACGACAAGATTTCTTCTCCAAGCAGTATAGGAAATGAATCAAGATTGTGCCGGCCATTAAGCAGTTAGTGGATCACGATGACGCTTGCTTCATAGCTAGCCGTTAAGGAAATAATGTCAAAAATTAGACGAACTAATTTAATGGCATTATTTTTTCCCATCTCAGCTTTTTTCTCTTTTATCTCGCAACAATTTGTGGAATATGTTGGTTTGATTCGAATTCAAGTCAATTCAATATAAATGTGACCGAAGTTATGTAGGCGGGATTTTTGTTTAAATTTGCTTATAATAAGAAGTCTTTTTAAAGCAGTTACCTTGAACGTAGCAATAATTACTGCAGTAATTAAATGCATGCAATGAATGAATGCAAACCATTTGCAATTTCATTACTCGTCGATTTGTAATACAGCGGTGTATTAAGTGTGTACAGATGTATGCAACTTCACTGCGCTTTCTGGAACGTTTTCACTTTTCCTGTCCGTCCGTCCATCTCGTTTTCTTGAGTTTAATTTTTAAAATATTTGAATGAAATTTGGTACAACGACGTATTTTAATCCCGACACGAACGTTATTGAAAATGGTTCGGATCGGACCACTTTTTCGACAATTTTCCATATAGCGTTTCATTTTGGAAAGTCATTATATGAATAGCTGTAGGATGGTAGAGTATACCACGCGATTCGATATCACTTTCTGCATTGATCGAAGCGTATCTGTCCCTCTGTTCGTCTGGTTTTCTTTGCGATCGAACTATTTTGATGAAATTTGGTACAAAGGCATGTTTTTGCGGATCGGGTCATTTTTTCGATTACTTTATAACGCATTGTTTTGAAAAGTCGCTCTATGAATAATTGTGTTAAACAAAGTGGTGTAGGGTGCTTAATGGTGCGCCATGTCTCATTATAGTGTTTCCGTGTTGTTGTTAAATCTAGCATCGGACGTATAATTATGCTTGCAATAAATTTTGAAGGCAAAAACAAAGTACTACGTCGTACTAAAAGATGAATTGATTGAGCTACTTTTTTACTTTTTATTTGCCTGCATCGCCTCCTAAGTGGACAAGCTACACTCCCGATACGGATTTCATATACTACCAAAAATGTGGGGAAAGTGACAACTGCTACGACTTACGGACTTTAATAAACGTTCCATGTTAATAAGAAATGCCTCACATCGTATCTATGGGCTTCTAGTATGAGTATGACGATTGGAACTTGCTTTTCTTTATTTGTAGACAGTAAGACAAAAATTTGGATGTAAAAATTCAGATTTATAAGCAATGTTAACCTTTGCCAATGCGTCCTTCCATACAGATTAAGTATAAAATAAGTTGCAAAAATTCCCAGATATGCAGAGACTTGCATTTAAGTGCAAAAAAATAAATTTAATAAAATTCTTCTAAAGTGAGGAAATTTTCTTGATATTTATTTGCAAAAAAAAAAAAAAAGTTGTTTATTTATGTAAGCAAAGTATCGAACGGTATTGTTAACACACATTGTTAGAAATTTGCAATAAACTCAGTAAAGATCAATATGTGATTCCTTTGATGGTAAGTTCTTATGTTAAAAGGTGTTTCTTTTCCGCACTTAAGTTCTCCTCACGGTGTTAGGCATATATTTACTCATCTCGTTACACAATTCATGTACAGAAACTTTAGTATTTTCCATCGATATAGGTTAGGATATGGTAAGCAAAGAATTCCATATACCTGAACGTGCTTGAATTGAAAGAAATGTATGTAGGCGAATGTGTATGTGTAATGTATTCATCTCTAAACTTAATGCATACCATTGTTATTTATTTGAACAAGCGTTCATCATGCTAGGTTACACTCAATGTTATTGCGGTGCATACGTAAACGTATTTCATGGCAAGAGTATTACTTTCGATTTGCATATATATTTTTATAAAGTTTTCACTTTCTTCTAACGGATGATTGTTGTTGTTGCAATTTATTAAAGTCACCTTTCAATTGTTGTGTATTTTTATGCTTTATCTCTACATATGCTATACAAGCATTTCTGCCTAGTGATTAGATGCACTATTCTCAGCACACAATACCTTTTATGACTTTGAGTTTTAATTTACTTTTCAATGCATTATTAAAGTAAAATTATTTAAAAAAAAAAAAAAAAAATGCTTGGCTTTTCAAAGGTTGCTTTCTTCACTCACACTTTAGGTCAACATATAATTGCTTTGTAGGCAATGAATTTCACCCTTTCAGTTTAATACATTAAAGTAATACTTCAACGATTCTATTAGATTTGGACACTTGTAAGAAGGAAGCTTTTCGTTGCCTTTTGTGAGAATATCTTCTCTTAACATAGTTAACTGTTTCATGAGTCAGATAGAAGATAGAAGAGATATATCCCTGGAATTAGCTGATAAAATCCAACCGCTTCCATTCCACCTATGATTTATTGTACCCTATATCGCTTGTGGTATACGATATATTAAGTTTGTATAGCGGACTCAAGAAAGACTTATCCTCTAAGCATGTCTGCACGTAATATTTAAGAAACCTATTATATGATTCGAATTTCATGGGATACGCATTCGATTTTCGAATTTGAAATCTATTTGCTTAGGAGGATTACAAATCCTAATGGGATGGGAAATTGTTTTAACCGAAATTAGAAGAACAATTTGAGATTAGTTGGGTATGAGTGAGGGCAACTTTGTCTGGTAAATGAAAACTTTTGAATTTTTTTTTTTTTAAATTACCAGAGCGTATATTTTTGACATTAAAAAAGAAAAAAACAATTTAATTATTTTTAAAATAATTTCCGACAATTTCTGTAAATATAAATTAAAAGGCAAGATTACGAGTAATTGAAAAAATCTTCTGGTGCAAGCAATCGGTTTGAAGTAATAAAAGGTGTACATATTGATCCGAATATGACTAGTTCGCTTTTTCCACCGAGAAGTATGTGCTTTATATAAATTAATTTTAATGAAAATTAATTTTTTTTTTTTATTGATCCGAAGATAATGCATGGACGCATGATGATCTCTATAAATTGGAATTGATTATTGCTGGTCTTACATTATGCTTTCAAATTCTTTTTTGCTATGTTTTGATTTTTATCTGTTTAAAGATATATAAATTTTTGAAAGGAGTCTGGCTTGAAAGATATTCCGTCAAAAGAAAAGTTAAAAAGTAAACAATAAATCCATAACTTGAACTGAAGAGTTTTAGAAGTTGGAGGATGTACTTCACAATCAAGTACTTTGCAAATTCACATAAATTGAAAAATTTTTTATTGATTGCTTGACCTAAGTGGAATCGGCTTTAAAGACGGGGAACGAAGTACTAATTTCTTTCACATACTAAAACAACGTATTAATGTATTATTTACAAATTAACAGAATAAATAATATTTTCTGCTGAAAAGATAGGTAATGCAACCCATTCATCACAAACTTTTTCTGAAAAGAAATATATTTTTGATCATCGTTAGTAAGCACTAAGTATTTCAATACTTTTTCATCGGTACACGGCGTTTTTCAGGAGCAAGCATTATACGACCATAAGCAAAATTTTATGTTCATCAGTCGTAATATGAATATATGTCATGTGTGTAACCAATAAAATTGTTAAGAATCGGTTTGTGTATGAAGATGTGTGCAAAGATACTTTGCAATCGGTCTTTAGTGAAAAAAGGATTTATAATAAATTATGAGATCGGGCTCAGGCCGATCATAAATTTTATACAAAATTTGCCACCTAAAGTATGATTAAAACATTGTGCGTAAAAGTAGGTTTTGAAGGTTACTTTTGCAACCATGAACCGCTCTTCATCGCAATTGATCCATGGTAGCTACGACTTTCCCTCATCTTTCAGGCAATTCTCGAATTCCATTTCGAGGATATCCCTGAAAGGACATATATTTGGGTATCGTCATAAGAATCGAAGCACAGTCCCAACAAACAATAAATAACGATAAATACCTGCTGACAACAGCGGGAAAGATAGGACATTCTCCGTTAGAATTGCAAACATTTCCTGACCGAGTTTGGCCGAATTGCTTTTATACTAAGAATTCACTCCCGTTTATGCGATTTGGTCCATTCCCATTACCAAGCTGTATGCGGAAACTTCCAATATTTTTAACAAAGTTGACGTCTTAAGTTTTGCAGTCGAAAGAATCTTATGACAGACAATTACGTATATGGTCACAGGCTCATTCAGATTTCGATGTTGATCAGCCCTCTGACACTGTGTATAAGACCGTGTAAATATATATGCGCATGTGTTTATACATACACATGTATACGCATATTCATGTATATTTATATATTTAATGTGCAAATAAATTCCTTGTGCGTTCAATTCTCACGTAATTTTAGTTATAACTAACTTGGATATTGATGTTTGAATGGTGTATGTTTCAATTGTTTGTAACCTGTCATTCAGGGCATGCTGTAACTTGAAGAGATGGATGTCATTTATCGAACTGCATTTTCTTATATTTGGAACTGATTTAATCTGGAGATAAATGCAGCTAAGGCTACGAACGTAATTAAATTGCCTTGGAACGAAAATGCGGTAAGTTTCACAACACTTAGGAAGTACTCGTCGATATTTCGGCAAAAAAAAAATTGTTAACTTGAAAACGATGAAAGTTCGTATACCTCCGTACGTCTCGGGGCAAAGATTTTTCTTCTTCAGATCGGTTCAGGTCGATGCAGTCATATTTAAGGGATCTGTCGCTTTGCAAAGTGGAAGATGTCCGAAAATGGGTTGATGGCAAGTTTCAACTGCGATGGCGTCCACAAGCTACCCGAGAAAGATGTGTTCAATAGTAGCTTTGTAACAAGTGCATTGTAAATACAGTTGAATCTTATTAAAAAACAGCAACAATTTACTTGTTACTTGTGTTTACATATATATACATACGTATATGTGTATATAAATATATGCATATACATGCATATATATATTTAGATATTGCATTTTCATTTTATTTATTCTGACTACTTACGGTAATGATCTACTTTTGTAAATGAAGCCAGAAAAACATATTTTTGTTCCGAAATATTACGTCACAATTCATTGTTCATCATCTAAATATTTACCTCAGTGTAAAGAAACAAATTCCCTGCATTGTAAAATTTTATTGCACCATAAAATTATCCATCTTGTGGTTTCACTTTCCTTGTTAGGAATACTGTTACATAATTTCGTACTTTTTTTTATTGCTAATCATCGTCACCTGTATATAAACGGATTCAATTAATTATTTATTTCCTTTGTTAATAAGAAAATTCTGTTAACAGATAATATCGTTGTTGTTGTTATTTCGAATTTCGTGTCTCTTAATATTTATTAGATATTTTTTATTAAATTTCAACAATGCAAACAAATACATTTTGATTTCATTGTCAAAATGAATTCACACCTTTCTACATCACGTAAACATTTTTTCAAGTTTTCAATACATCTTCACAAGAACTTCCACTAAAATGCAATCGTCTTCTACTCTAGTTCATGTGTACTTAACTGCTTTCACGTATAAACTTTACATTTGAACTCTTTTTTCAGCAAGTGGTTTTATACTTCTTTCTTAGCAAACGGTTTTATACCCATCACCGAAAAATGACGAGTATATTCATTTTGTCACAACGTTTGCAATATCTATAGGGAAGCTTCAGAAATCCCAAAAACTAACTATATTCTCGCTTAGCATCAAGTTCTGAATAGATTTAAGCATGTCCATCTGTACGTCTGTTTAATGTCTGTTATAAACATTCTCCTGGCCGCAAAAATGAAGCTATCGACTTTAAAGAAGACAAAGGAGGTTTCAGAGATCCTGCTGGCCTCCGCCGAATATAAATTCCTTACTTGTTTTTTTCTTTTCATATAATTAATAAAAGATTGTTTATATTTGTTGTGCTGTAATATGAATCAATTTTCTTTTATATGAGAGGAAAGTAGCTTAGTGGTTATCGGACCCAATTTGGCGGTTCCCTATTGCAAATCATGGAGCTTAGTAGACCAAAGGTAAGGTAGAGCAAGGTTTATGATCTGCCCGTTTGGTAAGTTTAGTCCGTCCATCTATTTATATAAGAGTAAAGTGCCTGCAAACCTTTAACGTGTAACCGTCTGTAGAGTGCCCGTGAGATAAAAATTTAAAGGCCCCCCCCCCCCCCATCCAATATCTCCCGAACTAGCTAGCTCAGCAATAACATGTGATACTGTCTCTATGGCCTCCGATTCTCTTTAAGTGGCACTTTAAAGTAGCTTTAAAACAATCAAGTCCGTAGTTCGATAGTTAGAGAGACCTTGAACACATTACAGATTGCAGCGTTACATCTGATATGAGACATGGTGTGATCACAGTCTTAATTCTTACAAGGCAGTAGTGGGTATTTTTTTCGATTCTTCGATAAAGCATATTTATGACGATGCTTTCATTTAAACTTACAAAAGCCGACCTATCGAACAGCTTTTACAGAAATCGAGCCACTCATATGACAAGTATCCCATAACGATGATTAGAAAGGAGCTTAAAAGATTGGAATGGGGAAAAAGAGATTTGTTTTGTTAGATGTTTTCTTTTTCTAATGTATATTATATTATATTATATTAATGTATATTTGTATATACATTGTATACATATATATGTGTGCATACAGATGTGTGTATATGTATTCGCATTTATCTACATTTAATTAAAATTAAAATTTACTGTTTACTCTTTTCTCTTCCCCTTTTTTATACCCTGCGCCAACTATGTTACAGGATAAGCTAAGTTTGACCGAACGCGAGCAACGGTCAGAGGAGCTAAATATAGAACGACTTTTTATTATGCCGACAGTCCTTTTCTGAACCCACCCTTTATTTTACCGATCGATTTAAAACCATTTTCTGAATTGATCTAAGCTTGTCTACCCATCTAATGTCCGTCCATGTATTTTTTTATTTTTTTTTAAGTTGAAATATTCAAAATATTTTAATGAAATTTGATACACCGACATGTTTTGGTCCAAAGTCGAACGCTATTAAAAATGGTTCGGATCGGTCCACTTTTTCGCCCACTCGCCGTATAACGTCTTATTTTGAATAGTCGTTATATGGAAGAAAATTGCAATTTTTAAGAATGTTCGACAAAATTCCTTGAGTAACAATAGTTTGCCATTCTAAACTGACGCGAAAAATTTAGTTTGGGTGTGGCAATTTTTTAAACCCCCTCGCATGTTCCTACGAAAACTGAATCTTTCGAAGGCTTTACCGTTGTATTAAACTAATGTGTGATTTCTCAGCCATTATTACCAAAACGGATGAATTAGGCGAAGTCGTGTAGGGTATCGAATGGTCGACTATAATGTTCTTACTTGTTCAAAACGAACAATTGATAAGCCGCAGTTTTAAATTTTGTGTAAGTTTTTGATGTTTTGTATAAATTTTTGTTTTTCTAGTACAGAAATAAATTGACCGATTTGTAAGAGAGCGTCGTCTGATAACAATAATATCAACAACAATAACAACGCAATCATAACTTTTAAATCCATTGATGCATAAAGTATAAAAATGGTATATAACATGTTTGTGGTTGACTGACAGCATGGATAAAAAATGGTTTCGCAATTTAAAAGCTCTTATGTTCATTGTTCAAAACAATTCAATGTGAATTTATTTAAATAAATAAAAATGTGATTTAAATATGATATGTTTGCATGACGTGAATATTGGCTCAAGCGAAATTTATCCCTTTTTAAAAAAAAGAAGAAATTGTAGTATTTTTTATATAAGACGAAGAAATTGCCTTACATTATATAAATTTATTCTAGCAAAGTAATGTATGATCGAGGGACAGACAGACAGACAGACAGACAGACAGAAGGACTACCACTCTAAATGTCTATCTACACTTTTTCCACTGATAATATTATTTTCCGTTTACGATGTTATTGAAAGTTCCGATATATCTAATATATGCTCATGGCGGTAGAGATTAGCTTAGATTTTTGTAATTTTTTTCATTTATTGAATGGCATGACTTGTGAGCCTAATATATATTTTGTAAGAATAAGTTACACTTAAGCAAAAGCCAAACTGTCTGCATGCATCCTCTATACCAAGCGAGGGAGCGAAAATTAGTTAATGTATGAAAAGAAAAAAAAGAAAAAAAAAAAACTCTTCTCAAAGCCCCCATCAAATGGAACACTATTTAAATAAAATGAACGATTAGAAAAATATTTTGATTATTTTATTTGCTAAAACCATAGTCATAAAACAATCGATGAGCTAATAACCTGGAAAAAGAAAATCCACGATCTTCCTGCGCGCAAGAATGGTAATAATTTATCCATTTCACAAACACAATGGTGAACTTAGGCCACCAAACTTCTGTAGTAGCTGTACCTTTTGATATTTCGTATCTCAATACGTTTGGAATGATATGTTATTCTTAAGATATACTCTTTAAGTAGGTTTGTGAAAGTTTAGAGTCGAATTAGAGACGATCTTCTGTCTATGGAGCTTTCCTCGGAAACCCTATTCTTATTGATTATTGCAAACAACTCTTGTGCACTGCCTGGTCGTTTTGCTCACTTTAAACGCAATTAGGTAGATAACCTTAATATTCAGACTATTTAGACCGTCAATAAAGGCAGGACATTAGACGGACAGACAAGCTTAGATCAGTGATAGGAAAGATGGGTGCTGTGTTAAGTGGTGCTGTGTGCTAGATACGTCTCTCACACACACTTAATGCAAAGATACAAAACCACTTTAAAGAATATTTGCTCCCGTCATCGGTAGCTTTTCACTAACAATAAGAATATATGAGATTCCAGACAAGATCTTTCACAGAAATATACCACAAATTAAATAATGTACAAGATAGTCTGAGCAATCCGAACACAAAGCCTTTCTACCTGATCTCGTTTAAAAAGCGGGCATATATGCGGGAACAGATCTGGCAGTCCATAAAAAACTGCAAAGTCTGCAAAAAGTTTTGTTATTGTTATTAACAAAAGATTGTTTCTAAAAGAAATCCTCTAATTCAGATAGAAACTCAACAAACCAACTTGAAAGGTATCCCTTAATAATCAATCATAAATCATTTCAAATATATTGTCTCTGTTAGATATTATGGCAGAAATGAATGAATGTTAAGAGGCGCGCAATCAAACATTTCAGCTCGGCACGTCGCCCATAAGAACTTGCTGGTGCAGCGGGCTTTACAACATCAATCTTCATGTCCCTCGGGTAACGTCGACTTCTCTTCGCAAGAAATTTTAAAGGTGAAGTTGTATCGATTTTTAGGCCAATTTGAAGGCCAATTAAAATTTTCTAAATTATTTTCGAAACAAGAACGAAATAACGAAAGAATTTTTCTCGAACCACCTATAATGAAGGTGAACGTTGTACACGGCATGCAGTCGGTTATAAGTTCACCATTACCAAAAACATGTATGGCATGTGAAGTTTCCGAAGCCCGTCTACGAAAATAAAAAATTTATTCTTTCTTTTAGTTTTCAAAGGAAAATTCGCCGTCTTTCACCTAAATGCCGTATCGGTCATGTTAGCAGACAGCATTTGAGTTAACATAATTAAGAGATCCTTACGTTCTATTGCATGGGGTTTTGAGTTCCAAATTATTTTCAGATAAGCTCCCATTAAGTTTATAACCACCTTGTAAGGTTTAGTCTTCTCTCTAATAATGCGCGATCCGGCAAAAGCCTATTTTGAAAGGAAAAAAAAAAAAGTCCAAAAATATTGATAAAAATACTTTTTAGCATTTGATTATTGATTCAACAACAACAGAACATCGAAAATCACCCTCATTTCTCTATTCTTATCTCTATTGTGTAAGAGAAAAACTTCACTCCTTACTCTCATCGATCCCAAGTCAAGTAAAAAGTAATAATAATATAATTTTTTTCTTTACCTTGAGCAACCGTATTAATGTTACATTATACAGCGTTACCGATTGCTGGTCATTCACATATTCGATTCCATTATCGATCAAGTTGAAGAAATGGAATATAAACAAACTAAGTTGACGACAATTGACTTCCTTGTAGTTGCTCTTCAGAACTGATAACAAGATACCGCAAAATGGATTTTCTAAACCCGACCTTATATATGCTTCCGTAGCTATTTCGATAGTCTGCAATAGCAAGCGAGACAAGAAAATTAAAAAAAAGGGAGAAAAAATTGCTCTCGATGCAATTTAATTTTTTCTTTTTTCACCTTTAAAACGGAACCCGTAGTATTTAGTGGATTAAGCGATTTTTGATATTTCAAGGCTGTACGGAAGTCATGCATTATTGTTCGGTTGCTTGCATCGCGCAGACATTTACAAACACCACGTAAACGCATATGACCTTTGACATCGCTATACTGGATAATGTATTCCAATATTTCTAGTGGTAAGTCGCATAAATTTAAGCCTCGCGAAATTATGGCAGATTGTTTGCGAATTTTCGGTGCGCTCACGCCTGATTCATCCTCTGATGAATTACTCGATGTAACATAAGATTTTTCCATAATTGTAGTTTCAAGTTGAAAACGAAGATATTTTTAATGAAAATCAGGTAAAATGTGAAGTTTTCAGCGAATAATTGACTTTGACGTCTTCTGCTTCTTCTTCTTCTTTTTAAATGTTCACTGAGTAACGACAGAGAATTCGTTACATTTAAAAAAACATCTGATTTGACCACGAAGTTCTATGTGCTGTTATTTTTTTACATTCAATTATTAAATTTTATTCAAGTCCAATGTCTTATTAGTTTTGGCGTTCTGTACGTCCGCCGCGTTTCTATAGCCATTTTGCTAAAACGTTTGCAGAAGTAAGTCACAGAGCCACCACACAGTATACATATTCTTGATCATACATCAAATTCTGAATCAAATTTAGCTTGTTTATCCGCCTGTCTATCCATCTGGTTGTCTGTCTGTCTGTATAATGTCTGTTATAAACATTCTCATGGCTACAAAAATGGAGCTATCGACTTCAAATTTGATAACAATATTGGAAGTTCTTGCGTGCAGGTTGGTATTGAAAATGGGCTAAATCGCTTGAAGGACACGCTCACAGTACCACGTAAACTGAGAACACCTCTGTTTTTCAAAATATTATAGTGTATCGAAATTCAATAGTTTTTCCAATACCTTTATAAAACGCTGAAACAAGCTTCAAAGACCCCATAAACTCTACAAATTCTTGGCCAAATTCTTGAATTCTTCTAAACATGTCCATCTGTCCATCTGTTTGTTTGCGTAACTTTGTAGTATTTGTGTTAAACATTCTACCGTTAGCGAAAATGAAGATATCGCCTAAGAAATTTGCAAAAGAATTTGGAATTGAGCTAAACTTTTCAAAGGACGCGCCTACAAAGCCCACAAAGCCCACAAATATTTTATTTTGAAAATAGGAGAAATCAACTGCGCGCACTCTTTGTTTGTTCTTTCACTTCTTTTGTCTTTTTTTGGGGGTAAGCGGTGACGGGTATAAAAGATTTGGTCCCGACCGAATTTAATTTCCTTACTTGTTTTTTTTGCTTCATTACTTTATACTTTGTTTGGCGCGTTAAACGTCCATATTTTTTTTTGGAACGGAAAGCGTATGCCAAACTTCTTTGCTCCTTAAATGTTTGCATAATGTAGTGGAGGGGAGTAGAATTGATAGGAAAACTAAAACGCAAAACTAAAAAAACTTTCACACACATGGTAGCGGTAAAAATTCAACACACACAAACACGGCGGTTAAAAATTGACGATTGCTACAAAATACATTAAATAGTGAATATGTGTTCATTATATTAAAAAAATCTCCGAAGACATGCGGTAAAAAATGCTCAAAACCATTGGGTCTTACATTTCACTCTGCATTTTTCCTAAATTTTTAGGAAAATTCTGCTATTAGCTGCAATTGAATCGAGACAATTCTTTAATGAATAATGATGATGGGTTTCGTCCTTCGCATTAGTAATTTGTCCATTTTTTTGAAAAGTGGTCGCAAACTTAAAAGATGCAACTCTGTTGACAGAGTTGACAGAGTCAACAGAGTTGCATTTTTTAAGTTTGCATAATATTTATATTATCAAATGTTGAAAAGGGTTATTTTGAAATTTTCTGGAAAGAATCTATATTTGATGCAAAAAGCAATCTAAAAAGCAGCGATAAAAAGCAGCCAGTTTACTGTGACATTATTGTTATAATGGTATGTATATAAGTCTAAAATCTGAAAAGACTACATTTGTCTCGTAGAAAGCTTTATTTTCTTCTTTTTATGTTTTTTCACAATTAAATTTATTGTTTCATTATGTAAAGATGTAAGTTGTAAAATTTGTTCAGATATTCTCTTTATGTATTTGTGTTCGTTGGCAATGGGCCTTGCATTGTTCTCGTGCCAGACGCGTAACGATGCTATAGGATGAAATGTCATCACTTTTCTTTTGAAGTAGTTCGGAAGGAAACGTAATTCCGCGTCTTAGCCCATAGGCATTTAGGGTTGACATTATCACTTCTAAGATTTCCGACATATATACTTTTAATAGGAATAGGAATAGGAATTGGTTCATAGAATTTCATATAATTCTCCTTCGCTACTCTTTGTATTACTGGCGACGTCGATGGACGTTCACGTATGGGCGAATTAGAGCTAACGACACCCAGTTGAATTGATCGTATAGGCAGCTGTAAGTGTCTCCTTAGAAAAGATTCATGGCGATTAGTTCTGCAGAAACGTCGTGTTTCCATCTCTTCGGTTATTTCATTATCAATATGCTGAGTCTTATACATGATTACGAAAAATTAAACTATTTATGGTATATTTTCGAATAAGATTTCTTAACTTTTTCTACAGTAATTAAATTAGAAATCGAAAAAAACCAAGAATTTTCAAATAAATTAAAATCAAAAGTGATTTGACACAAAATGAAAATTGAAATAATACTTTTGTTTTATTAAGATTATCCAAAGGTTTGTTCAAAGTGCAAAGATTACATTTGCGTTGCCTTTTTATGTATACATATATTTAGAGTAGCGATTGCTGTTGCCTACAGGAAGTATGAGAAGTGGCACAAAATGCGTCAGCGCATCAAATTTTCTTAAAACAAGAGAATAGGCGGATAGGCGGACAGCCATGCAAGGATTCAGAAGACTGCTCTCAATTGATCGAAGTCCTTCGTAGTGCTACATACCTCCGCACACATGGACTGAAGTTTACTTAAGCAAATTTCTTTTGCTCTCGGCACATCTGAATATAGTAACTGTCAGCATACAAAAAGATTTCCTCTGGTCTAGTCTCGTATTAGTTCCATTTCCTATGTCCCTTTTCATATAAGGGTTCTTGTGACGCATATAGCAAGCTCTCACACAGCAAAAAAGTATAATTTTTGCTATTTCATCAGCAACTTAGATGAAGAATAGTATTAAGCGAAGTGTTGCAGCTTATTTAATTTCTTTTAGGCAGCCAGGATGTTATAACTTATCTTACTTAATATTTGTGTTGCATTTTACACTAGGAAGCATGATTTCATTCATCTTCGTAGAATACGAGTAAACACCTTTTGGCGAATTGAATACTGCACAAAAAAAATCCAATTCATTTTTGCATTTGCAGCGCGGTCGTTGTATGCAGCGCAGCGTCTGGGTGCAGGGCAGTCGTTCGGTGCAGCCGAGCAGTTCCTTAGGTGCAGCACTGTCGCACCAACTGGCCGACTCATTTCAAAATTCAAAAATCATTTCCTTAAACGATAAGTGAATGGCTTTTAGGCTACCGCAGTAATCATTCAGTGCGAAAGCCAAAGAATATTAATTCGAATACTTCCAAGTAAGACAACATTTGCGGTGACGGGTTCACGAACAGTTTTTATTGTAGTGAATCACGTTAACTAAATCGGTATGAAATTTTTTGATTCTATCCGAGACTCCTTTAAATATTTTTAACCGATCTCTGGACCCGTTTAAATGCGGAACAAATGTATTCAAAATGTAAGAATGCACAGCTGTCGCGGACGCAGTCGCAGTAGGAGTAGAAATAGAAATAGAATATTACCCGTGTACCCCTAGATTCGCGTGATATAGGTGACAATTGCTAGCTTGGCCGCACCAGAGTCTCCATTTCGGGTGTTCTTCCGTGCCCATTGTTCGCTAACATACCAAATTTAAAAAAATAGTTGAAAATAGTTCCCATTAGCAGAAATCGAATTTGTTTAGTTTATTTGAAAGGGATTTTCATATAGATTCATGAGGTGTTCACAGAAATATTTTACGTTATTTAATATGGACGAAGTAGGCTTCCAAATCCAACTATATCTTAATTTTAATTATTTAACAGAGCTATATTAATGTATTAACAGAGTTTTGTTAACAGATATGGTAGATGTCTCTGCTAGTTAAGTCCCAATTTATCTTCACCCCCTTTAAATATTTTCATGGAACGTCAACAATGTTTATAAAAATATGCGTGAATCCTATCTTGAAAACAAAAGTGCACGTATATATCAATGTATATGCACAGCATATACGATATATAGCATAGACAATGACAACAATTAGCAACAAGCGTTACGGAATACAGATATATAGGAAACATTTGAAGACATATATTGCAAGTTATTGTTGTCCCTGCTATTACCCACCACCGAAGGAAAACCCATTATTTTTGAAAACTACTCTCTCATAAGCCTCAGGGCCACAATAATTACATTAAATACTAAATCCATCTAAGCATGTCCCTGTGTCCGCATGCGAAACTAAGATATCGCGTCTGAAAATTGTGCAAAACTAAGTCAAGGACATCAAATCGGTGAAAGATGACTTTTACATTACGACATAAACAGAAAAGTTCTCTGAATTTTCTGCTTATTACTTATAAAGTGCAGCAGATAAAGCAATAAATAGTTGCATATATATCTTATCGGTGTTCGTATAACATCTGCACAAAAATTCACTTCTTTTTTATGTGTTTTTTTTTAAGATCATGGCGGAGAGTATAAGAGATCCGGACATGGTCGCATATTGCCGACTTGTCTTCTTTTCTTACTTGTTAATATTTAATAAGGTTTGTATGTAAGAACAATTTGGGCAAACACTACTGCAAACACAGCAGAATTTCGAAAAACATATTTTCTGGTATTACAAACGTAAATATACCGAACGAGAGTGAAAGAAGGGAGAGTGACGTGGAAGACGAAATATTGGCCGGGCAAAAAAGGAATAGAAGTACAGGGAGTTCATGATAATTTCGGGTTGACAAGGGAAATGCCCCGCATTTCTTTGCTTCATCAGCGCTTTATTGATGTCCACCAGATACTTCATAATGGCAGTGAGAACGGTAAGTAGGGAAGACACAAAACATTGCGACATTTGACGAAATTTGTTTTTTGCCAACCGTTTACCCATTTTTGTGTTTATCTTGTGCAAATCCAATAGAATTGTGTGCAGCCACACTGGCTGCGTCTTTGCTACATCGTTCAAGCACCAGCAAATGGATTGCTATAATAATAGTTATGGCATCAAAATATCATTCCAAGCAGTACATGCGGACAATCTCAAAGAAATTTCATATATGGTCTGTCATTTAAACAGACATGTGAAAACCAACGAAATCGAGACGAGGAGGGAATAATATGTTAAATGAATTCGTTATAAGCAAGAGTATTATTTGAAACGTGACCAATTGCAGTATCAATGCCTGATGGCATGTTAGTCGGTGTTTTTCATGGAAAACTATAAAAAAAATAAGAAATGTTCCACGTTTTATACGAAGACGCCTCTGCGTTTCTAGGAAAACAATGACAAATACAAAGTGTAACAGCAAAATTTATTTCATTTAAAGGCCCACAGGACTGTTAGAATTTCATTTACGATGAAAGTTGTTAACTCCTTTCTGATGACAGACGTATGAACACGTTACGTATCAGTTATGTTTTTAGCTTTTCGTTGTAAATTTAATTTATATTAAACGATTGTCTTTAGTTAACGATTAAGTTCATTTTTTTAGTTGAATCAAAAGTATTTTTAATGGGTTGTGGAACAAACGCACCAAATTCGAAATCCATATGGGTCTGACATATATTGCAATTCCTCTTCCCTTCTGAGCAAAGGGTTCACTTTGATTTCCATCTTTGAGAATATTTATCAGGTATTCTCCCGATTTTTTCTAGTTGTTAAACTTTGTGAGGACCCAAAGTCGTCCCTCGTTTTGGCCTCACGGTTTCTCAGTCTTTGCTCAGGGAGAAGGAGTGCTAGCTTAAGATAGACTAAAAGATAATGAGTAAGACAGAGAATAAGATAGAATAGGCATAGATTAAGAAGAGAGATAGAATAGAAATAGATTGAGACTAGGAATAGGATAGGAATAGATTAAGACTAGGAATAGAATAAGAATAGGATAAGAAGAGAGTAGGGAAAATTAGCTGAGCAGTCGTGTTTTAGACTTAGAGAGGGCGCTAATTTAAGACAGAGTGTAAGACTGTGAGTAAGATAGAGAATAAGGTAGAATAGGAATAGTTTAAGAAGGCGGATAGAATAGGAATAGATTAAGACTAGGAGTGGAATAAGAATAGGTTAAGAAGAGGTTAAGAATAGAGTAGGGAAAATTAGTTTAGTTAGTCGTGTTTTAGATTCAGAGCGGTGCGGTTTAGACTTCAAAAGAGAGAAGTCTAGTTTCAGACACAGAGTCTAGTCGTGTTTAGGGAGTTTACGCTCACGACTCGAATTATTATTTGAACTCATGTGAAATGAATAAAAGGAAATGAAGAATAAAATAAAGTCTCATAAATATAAATGTCTTGTGATTTTCTAGGAGGCGCTGACTTACCCCAGCCCCAGAAAAATGGGCCGTAATGGCCCTCACCACTTTAACACTTTATCGTACGATTTTCACCTGGATTTCAACTACATTGTCGATTGCGGTATAAGGGTATATTAAGTTTGGGCGGTTCCACGCAATACCGACAAGGATTTGAGGTAGACCCACCTCTTATTATACTGACTGGTAAACACGTTTGTCCGTCCGTCCATGTGCCTGTGTTTCTTTTTTATATTCAACCTATAGGCCGCAATTTTTCAAATATTTTCATGAAATTTGGACCACTTTTAAAATCACTTTCCCTACAACGCCTTATTTTGAAAAGTCGGTACTTAAATCAAATTGTAATAATGTAGGGTATTTATTAATGGGCCTTGTCCCTTAATATTTTTACTTTTGTGGATATTATGCAGTGTCCATCTTAGAACATTTTTTTCAAAACATAAGTTCGCGTTTGCTCTCAATGCTGGTCGTGTTTAACGTCAGATGTCTTCGTCAGGTTTCTTCGTTAACCAAAAAACTTTGTTTAAAGTTGAATAAAAATAACATTTAATTGCCTGCATAGCTAGTCTATGTCGTTTTTGAATGAGAGGAAATTCATTTCAACTAATTTCGATTAAATTATTATCAGTTCTTTTGCGTGTCTCTTAGCGCATCAGCTATTTTTCTCACACTCCATTTGCAAATATTGAAAACAGAACATGTTGTCTCGGGTTTGCACGTACATCGCAGTTAAGCTGTTTAAATTAAGTATGTTTCTTTATGTTATGATGTGGAAACCGTTTAAAAATTTGAGCGGCTGCATTCTTTCCCTCCAAAAATCAATATTTAATCAAAGTATGAAATTGTGTAGTCATGTGATGGATATGCAACACCTGGTTACAAGAATAACGCATTCACACCGTGATAATGAATTGAATGAAAACACAATGAAAATAGATTGTGTTGCAAAACATTTCACGCCATATATAAACAACTGGACAAATGGAAGGACGTACAAGATTTATTTATTTATTTATTTATTTATTTATATTTAATAATATAAATATATGTGGAAGCCATTGGAACATGTACGAAGAAAGCATTTATTATCACAATAGCAACGTTACAAAGCAATATAAAAGTGAGATAGTGATAAGTAGAGAGACCTACACATTAAATGCTTCCTTACTTCAATCCTTGAAGTATTTAAAATTTAACTGCCAGTGTAGAACATTTAAAGCGTAATGAAATTGAAAAAAAATTAAATACACTTTCAAGCCCAGCTTTATCTAATCAACGAATATGATATATCCATAAATTTAACTGAAACATTGCTGTTATATGCTTGTCATCTTAATGATATTAAAAGTTTATAACGTTTCGTGTATAAGAAAGATTATACCGTGTAGATGATGTAAGGAAAACTAAAGCATTCGAAATAAATAACAATGCAACTAAGGTCCAAATATTAAGATATTGTTACGAATTTCCCTGCTCCTCGATACGGTTCGTATCACTAGACCGTGGATATTGAAAAGAAAATGCGCTTCAAAGTTTTGTTGTGTTCCTAAATGTAGGATTATTTACAATTTATTCTTTAATGTGTTTTTAACTATACTTTCTGCTGCTCAACACGACTGTTATTCTTCTTTACATGAATGTTCTC
Organism: Glossina pallidipes; assembly: GCA_000688715.1. Lineage (NCBI taxonomy): Eukaryota > Metazoa > Arthropoda > Insecta > Diptera > Glossinidae > Glossina > Glossina pallidipes. Next base: position 314,010 of record KK500024.1, read on the forward strand.
GTACGACTCGATGTTCTCTTCCGAGTCAAATGTTCTCGTACGACTCGATGTTCTCGTACGACTCGATGTTCTCGTACGACTCGATGTTCTCTTCCGACTAAAATGTTCTCGAACGACTCGATGTTCTCTTCCGACTCAAATGTTCTCGTACGACTCGAGGTTCTCTTCCGACCCAAATGTTCTCGTACGACTCGATGTTCTCTTCCGACTCAAATGTTCTCGTACGACTCGAAGTTCTCTTCCAACTCAAATGTTCTCGTACGACCCGATGTTCTCTTCCGACTCAAATGTTCTCGTACGACTCGATGTTCTCTTCCGACTCAAATGTTCTCGTACGACTCGAGGTTCTCTTCCGACTCAAATGTTCTCGTACGACTCGATGTTCTCTTCCGACTCAAATGTTCTCGTACGACTCGATGTTCTCTTACGACTCAAATGTTCTTGTACGACTCGATGTTCTCTTCCGACTAAACTGCCTTCCGCAAATAGTTCACTTATATACATTTTTACCAGCATGTTACGATCACCTAACTTCATGGCTTCATTTTTAATCCGTTAACCAGCTTTCTGCTAATCGTTTTCCTTGGCCTGCAGCTGTATGGCACGCCGCGCATTTGCACCGGGTTTTTTCCCTGACTGTTTTCCTGTTAATCTCTTTCGTCGGCCGGCAGCGGCATGAGGCGCCGCGAATATCCACTAGGGAATTTATTACTTACGAAAATCGACTAGTAAGCATTAACTGGATTTGGGATTTTCGTAACAATATTAAGAAACTTTATCGCGTTACATGCGCGCCCATTCACCTTTGAAGGATCAGTGCAAAATTCTGAATGTATTTAGCCATTTTTGTCTGCTCCTCTCTTCGCCTATCTATATTCCTGTTTGCCATTTTATTCATTTTATATTTTTGTTATTGTTGTTAGACCACTCACGATGGCAACGATGAATATGGCAAACGTCAAACGTATATATTTTTCGTTGATGCCTACTCTAGCCAAACACTTTTAACAGATATTCATTTGACACTTGGCTAACTAGCTTGACTAAAGACAATTGTCAGAGAAGGTGACGACCACTATGTTTTCTATATTACTAGTAACGAGAAAAATAATGCAATTTTTCTTGCTCTTGACAACAAAGATATTCCAAGCTTATGTTCTGTAAACAGTTATGTAAACAGGGGCAGATCTTTTTGCAATATTCGAATAAATTAGATTTAGTTTATATCATGCTTTCATTTTTAGCTTAATACAATGCAGATAATGTGACGTGTTGGCGTGCATGTACCGAAATATATACAGAGAAAGAAGAATTAATTACATCAAGACCTTGTCATCATATTCGTCTTTACCATGATACAATAGGAAAGGCTATGCAAAACTATTTCCGGATAAATTCAAACGATTCACTGGCACTGATAATTAAATAGGATATCAAACCATTCAAATAGATATTCGGGAATGGGTCTTATAAGGCTAATGTAGAATCTTTTCTTTACAGAATGCTCGTCGAATGACTCAAAAACTCATCTTTTAACGAAGCCTAGCATATCGCCAAGTATCGTGGACATCCAGAAAAATCAAGTTTCTTAATAATAATTTTTTATCTATCATAGGTATTACGCTGCAAATCAAAGAAGTCAGGTGAAGTTGACCAATACGTTGGGCAGTGGAAATTACCATTTTGCCGTTACAGTAACTGTTCATCAAGTGAAAAAATGCTCGAATAACATACTAAGTGTCTCGAGTTGAGCTATGCCTCTATAATTCCCAGTTAAATGCTTGTTCCCATCCGCAGAAAAAGGGAATAACTAGCAGCTTTCCCCCCCGAGAGAAAACAGGAAAAGGCCAGCAGTAAGTTGAAGGGGTAAGTTGAAGACTTCTGTAACTACAGAAATGTTTCAGCATAAATTTTCAAAAAAGAGGAGAATTTTAAAGTCTTCAAACTTTAAGTAAGTCCATCCTTCATAAATAAAGAAATATGAAGACATATGTTTTAACTCTCAATAATATAACGGTAATTAAGGCATATATAGTTTGAATGAATTGGGTAATCGAAGGACTTTAAATTATACGCTTTATTTGATTGTTCTTTTCTCTAAAGGCATAAAGAATTCCTTTATATCGAGCAACAACGTAGTGATGAGTTATGTAAATATGTAAAGTTACTTGAAAGTAATCTACAATAATAACAAAAGCCGCAATATGCCAAAACATTTAATTTGAAAGGAATTTACTCAAGTTTGCTTTCTATTTTACAAACAACAAAAGGCTAAATAATCACTATTTTGGTATGTCAGTCAGTATTTACTCTGCAAATGCAAATATGTAAATATGGTAATCTGTTAGCATTAAAATATATATTTACTTTTTTCTTTTCATATGTACCTTGCAATCTATTTTACAATAATTAGCAAATGAGGCAAACTTTAACTTTCATAAGTTGAAGTCTTTACTGAAAATAAGTTTCCCAAATTTTTATATTTATTTTTATATACATTTTGATCTTATTTTCATATTTATGATGATTTAATAATATATACATATATATATATATACTACGATTATTTTTTAAATGGTAGGTGTAAATGTGTATGCTGTCGTTTTTTCACGATTGTTTAGTAAACTTAGATTTAGATTCTAGAGCTGAATTTAAAAGATATTAGATCTAATAATGTTAGCAAGCACACCGCCCACGCATCCTTAACCGAATCGATTAACTGAAATCATACCATGTAGTTATTTCAGTGCAAACTTACCGACCATATGGCGAAGACGCACTAATCACTTTGCTTCAAGTACGACGTCGATAATACGCGCATGTTAAGGAGAATACCTTTGATGGAACACATGGCATCCGCTAAAGATATTGGTTTATAAACACTATTTAAAGTGAGTAAAGAGGGTAAAAGGACTAAGATTTATAAACGGATAGTTCCTTGAAGGACAAACGGAAACATTAAAGCTAATCTGATGTCGCAACGCCGGCAAGACGATAATATCATTTAACAACTTAATCGGGCATGTAGTGTCTAAGATAGACTCTCCAGGATTTAAGGAGTAACCTATCTTCATGTGCTGGAAGATAGACATGTGGGCTTCAATTTAAATTTCGTACCACAAATAGCAGGAGTTGACAACGTTAAGAAGATGACCTTAGGATCAAAGCATATTCCAGAATAGGTCGCATCCAACTCGTATGGAAAAGCATTTACATTTCTCATCTTGCAAGATTCAATAAAGTATTCCATTAGAAAGGAATTTCGCCTTGAAAGTGACAGCTTCTTACATTTACTTTGATTTAATGTCATAGAAATGAATGAGCATTTTACCAAGCTACTGAAATCATCTTGGAAGAGACGTACATAAGTCTCCGAATTAAAGGCCGAGAATAGTTTAACGTCATCAACGCGCGGCTTAAGATATGAGACGATTTAATGGCTGATGCCAGATTATTAATGTATGCGGCAAACAAAATAGGTCCCAAATAACTGTCTTGAGGGACTGGGCTCTCGTTAGAGTGAAATGAATTGAAGAGAGCACTTTCAGAGATCTGCCTTCGTATTAATAACTTGTGTGCGCAAAATGCAACGAATTCAAGGATGTTCGTTGCGGTTGACCGACCTTTCGAGAATACACGTTCGCTAGGGGCAATAATTGATTTGATAGCATGGCTAATTCGAGACGATGAAATTATCTCAAATAACTTGGGTGATGTACTAAGTTTTGCAATCCCGGTAAACTTTGTACCGAGGTATCTGTTACTACCTTTGTAAAGTGGGAGAACAAAGCTTGTTTTCCAACAAACTCGAAACTTTACTGTTTCGCGGGAGCGATTGCAAATGGGAGCTACGGTGCGATCGCAACTGCGCAGTTTTTAAGAACACAACATATTGCGAGCAAGAACGCATGATTAATAAGTCGACCAAGCTATCGAAGCGGTAAAGTTGACAATTTTCTCTTTCGCTGTGTGCATTAGAATATGATAAGAAAAATTATCAATAATTCTTGCTACGTTTTTTAGTTAACTTATGGCCGACCTCTCAGGGGATGCCCCCTATTTTGACAGTGAAAATCAAAAAGAAGTGAAGAAAGTTCAGAAGTGGAAAGAGATGAGGAGGTGGCCACTGCTTAGTCGATGTGTGCCCCATCGGTAAGTGTTATGCCTTTAGCGAGTAAGCGCTCACTATCGTTACGACTAAAGTAAAATCTATCGCACGAACACTTGAAGCCATGAATGCTGACTTCGTACTCGCTATTCTTACCTATTCGGCTGCTCTCACTAGTGTTGATGTTGTGTTCAAGTCTGCCTAGAGATAGAATGTACTTCGATAAAGTGGTGCTTAAATATACACCAGAAGCGCTATCTAAATGGTGTGGATACGAAAAAAATAATTGGTCCTTGCACTGCAAGTAAGGAATTATTATAATACTTCCTTGCACCGCGTACATATCCTTTAACTTACACACGAATAAACAAAAACGGACAAAGAGAGTTTCAACTCTTGAAACTATTCATAAAATCGCAAGGTTATTATAGGATGTTTTTAGAATCCAGCGTAAAGAATAACATGCAACCATGTTGTGTGAAAGTGTACTTTCATGGAAAACCTATCCATTACAGTGAATTGCCACAGCAAACGTTCTGTTTGCCTTTGCATTAAAAACGATTGCTTGCCTTATTAACAGATTGTATCCTGCAGACTTCTTTTATATGGCTACGTAACGTAAACGACAATAGCAACCAGAACGGTAAGTATCTGTTTGCTCTATTATATGCAGTGTGCACGCCTTAGGTTGGCTTGCTCTCAGTGCTTAAGTCGCACTTTACAACTTGTTTTAAAATCAAAAGTACACACGCACACACAGTAAGCTTTGTTGTTCAATGAAAAAGCGGATACGTTTAGTTGAACAAGTTAGAAAATTGCAGTCAACATATGACGAATATTTGATACCCAACATTGCAAACCAATACAACTTCTACATGGGGACGAATTCTGCAATAGACTCTTAAGAAGTACTTGTAGAGGCTTTTAGATACGTATCTGTTATACACTGCAACTATTGTGGTTATGTCGGTAAGCGGATGGCTAACATTTTATTCGACTTCCCTATTATAAATGTGTATTCAAAGATATAATTTTCTAATACAGACGGCAAACGACGGTCGAAGGGACTTCGCATAACCAATTCGAAATCTTACATTGATTAACACTACGCCTGTTGGGGTCCCAGTTGCATATATATGGGTATTGCAAACAGAGCGATAAGCCTTATATACGCTCGTGTTTCGATGATTACAAAAAACCCTGGAATCATTAAATAAATCTACAGCGTAAATGAACCCCAAAATTAATTTTCGCTTTAAAATGCATTACTAAATGCATTTAAATTACTAAGAGTGTTCTACTACCCAACAGTTTTGTTCCAGTCTTTTTTCAAAAAATCATTTCAAATACATTACAAAGAGATCAGGAAGTTAATAGTCTGTAATTCAGTTCACTGTGATACGAGAGTCCTCACGTATAACGTGTTAATCCTTTTTTTCATACTCGTAGCTTTGGTTTCGTCCTCGAGTCCCTTTTGAACTAGCTATAGGTCGTCGATATCTCGAAAAGTAAAGTAGGTAACAAAACATTGATTATAGATATTTGAAGGTGTTTTCGTGTAAGCAAAAGTAGCCAACCAATTGTGGAACATTACCAGCGAAGATTTTATTGAAGATCGAAAATTAAAAAGAATCAAAATGACGCACTTGGCAGTTCAGGTGTTAAATCAATTATGCTTAAGTTACATCGACCATAAAGCATAAAACGTAGGATATTGCGAGCAACGATACGGTTTCGCTACTACGAATTTCCTTTATACGTGAGACTACATTTCACAAGCAAGCGGTGGGCAGCTGAAGCTCCCACAAAATGGCTTAATCAACGACTTTAAGCTAAGTGATAAACGACTGACTCAGACGGGTACGAAATAGTTTGAAAGCTTCTTATTCTCATACCATTTTATTGAATATACTGACTTACGACATTTATGAGTTCATTTGTACGCAGTAATGGCAACTTATGGAAAATACTATAATCAGTTTGTGGTGTCTGCTAATCGTAAATGCGACGAAATTTATTATAACCTGACGTTATATCAATCGATTTAACTCACGATCAAGCCGTTCAAGCAATGCAAAGATGGGTAAACTTACCTCACACATGTAAACGTAACTTTTCCTTTGTAAAATCTTTTAATTTTTCTTTTTCTTTTGATAATTTTGCCTGGGTACTAACCGTTAAGGTAGAATTAAAAAATCTTATAAAAATTCTTAAGTATTTTACTAGTTAAGGGATTATATGAAGGGAATTATTATAACCTTATTTCTTATTATAATCATATATGGTAGAGAAAAAGAGTTTTCCATAGGAGAGGCTATAACTGAATTCGGCATCGAGCAACTGTAACAACAAGTAAAAATTTTCAATGCAATGCGCTATCAAAATGGGTGTAGTGCTGGTTGGAAAGATCCGGTAACCGTGTAAAGAGGATAATTTTTTGCCTGGTTGACTACTGGGATAGACACAAAAAGACTATAAGCGATAAGTGTAAATGTATTCCGAAACGTATTTCTGCTTATTGAATATAGGCCACGGTAAAGACTGAAAGTTATAATTTTTTTAGTTCAGTGCAGATGCTGGGAGTGCGCATGAGAACATTTATTAATTAGCAAATACATTTCCATTACAAGTGCTTTTGCATCAAGCATTCGCTGCTGTATTGGTATATGCCTAAGCAGAGGACGCTTATAGTATGCTCCACTAATAGTCTAAACTGAAATGCAGTAAGAAAATGCAATGAATTTATATATTTTCCGTGTTATTAAGGCTGCTAAGAGATTACAATTTCCCCCCCTTCGCATTTGCAATGCCCAAGAAATATCTTCTGAAACTCCTAAATGAGAAATTATTCTTTCTTAAGAAGTAAAGCCGATGTAATTTAATTAAATTTATTTTTTCCCTTCAGCTTCACCTACTATATATAGCATCTAGGCTAACTGCACAAAATATAAATATGTTCACAGAAAACAAGTAAAAAAATGATATTCGATTGCGACTGAATCGTTTATACCCATCACTTTTACACTATAAAAGATTGAAAAGAAAGGTGAAATATAAATTTGCATACTCCATTATATTGGGTGGGTGTTGCTGATTTTTTATTTTTGTACAATAATTTTGTGAAAATTTACATCATATGTCAACAACAAGAAAGAGATACGGAAAGAAAATATATTCTCAATTTTCATTGCATAGGCGTGGGGGCGTTGTAGGCCTCTTCTTTAGCCCGCTTAGGTCATTCCCAAACTCTTTTCCAAATTTGAACGCAATATCTTCATTTTTGCGAACAGAAAAATGTTTAGTTACAGTTACTACAAAGTTAGACGGACAAACACACGGGCATAATTGGATGTATTCCGAATCTCTAACTGGGCAAATATTTATGTACTTTATGAGGGTTATAAAGTTATTGAAAAAAAAAAAAAAACTAAATATTCCCATACTATAACATTGGTTAGGCGTGGCTAATTTTTCCATTTTCGCAGATTTACTATAGCTTCACCCACTAAATGCACGTGAAAATGTTTGTAAATTTATCTGCTACGTTTACAAAAACACCATTTTTTACTTCTTTTGAAAAACACAACTGTTCTCAGTTTACGCGGTGCTGTAGGCGTTTTCTTTGGCCGATTTGGTCCAATACTGAACTGTCTGGAATAGCTTTAAACATTTCGGCCAAACATGAAGTTGATAGCTTTATTCTCGCGGCCAGGAGAATGCTTGCAATAAATATTATACAGGCGGACAGACGGATATCCTTAAATCGATGCAGAAATTGATGTTGACCAAGAATACATATACCTTGAGAGGGTTCTGACGCTAACGCCTTGGCATTGCAAACGTTTTGACAAAATGAATATACCACTCCTTCTTCGGTGGTGGGTATAAAAAATGAGTATAAATCCATGCATAAATATATTAACGATATCTGCACAAGTAACAATAAACAGCATATTGCGCCAAAGACTTAACAATAATGTGATACATCAAATAGAACTTATGGATGCTAGTCAATGTTATAATTTATTGTATATTTTTAAATAAATTTAGAATCCAAAAAGTTATAAGTACTAAGATGCAATCATATCTATTTGGTGATCAGTCCTACAACCATATAACAACACCCTCTATACAAAACCAGCGTTAGATAATCTGGCAACTATTGGCGTAAAATAACGCCTCTGATGTAATTAAGCGAGTGAATAAGCGGATCAACCAGATAGTAATAGTCATAATATAACTTGCACAGAATTCAAAATTGATTATAAAGCTGGTAGTGGCTAAGACATTGTGATAATTTTATTGGCAAGTAATGCCTGGAAACTCTAGAAGATAAGGTGAAAGAAACGCATTCAAGCAAAGTCGCAAAATAAACATCCCCCTAGCAAATTTGACCATATAAGAAACGGACAATATCTCACGACGTCTTACAAGAGGTGGTAGATCGCACAACAATAATCTGCGTTCAAACGTTAAAAGGAGTAAACGAGAATCCCAACTTAATCCACGCAATGCAAATATTAAAAAGTTGCGTTAAAATGGTTCTCAGAGGCCACTATAACGCCTATAACGCCTCGAGAATAACTGGGTGGTCTAGAAACGGCCTTATGGACGGAATAAATAAGTGTTTACTAATTCGCAGATGTTTGAATTCTCTTGACAAAACCAAGCACAGACTTAGCCTTGTTCACGGTGGCGTCAACTTAAGTTTAAATCAAATCGTATATCCTTAAAACTTGATACATTCTGGAGTACATACGCATTAATATCATAGTATGTAGGCGTAGGTATTTTCTACAAAAGCGACCAATGATCAAACTCTAGTTGTGCAAATATTCTAGATCAGACTGAGGGAAACAGGTCGGATCTGTTCACCTAAAGGAAGAACAGAAAAAAGATCGATTTCTACGGCTTCAGCAAACATTAAAACTCGGGAAGACTATGCACACATAGGGACAAATAATGCAAACAAGAGTGGGCTTAGGTGGCTACCTCGAGGAAGGCCTAAAAAATAAAACTTCTCTTTTTTGACAATTTTTTAATGTGGAAGAAAACTTAGGAGAATAATTATATTTGAAGAGGACGTTAAGCATATATCTAAGTATTAAGGAGAAGCTATTTTTGAAGAGAATTGGAAAATGTCAACACGGGGATCATTTGAGCAAGACTTTTGTAAGGGTAACATTACTACTGCAGCTTAAAAAAAAGGCGTTTTTTCTATAATTTTTTTGGATGAAATTAAAGATAAAATAATACTAATATCCGGGATTGTTATGAGGCATATATTTAAGTATTAAAAAAAAAAAAAAAAATTGGTTTCGAAAAACATTTAAAAATATTTAAACATAACAATATCCGAGCCATTCTTGCCAGGCATTTTTCATTGAAGGGGCTCTGCGACAGCCAGTTTAACTCTTTTTGAATTTGGAAAAAACGTTTAATCTGCATACCTATACGCATTGGAATGGGCGTTGGCTTTTCTTACAAATATTCATTTTCGTATATATGGTAACTATTTAAAGGTAAAAATTCAATTTCCATCAAAACAAAAACAAAACGCAATCTCGTACACAACATCGAACATCATTCTCTTCGGAATGTGCACTCGAACGAAAAGAGAGAAAATTTTTGGTTTAGTGTTGAAAGATGTTGTTTTTAAAAATCACATTTCGAGAAAAATGCTTTTGAAGTTGTGCAGACTGCATTGCATTCGAATTGTTTAAATATCCAGATTAGATATATTGCCCTGAACACTTTCATTCTCTTTTAAAACAAATTTTTTTTATATGTTTGTGTATGTTTCCTTTGAAGTTACTTACTATTTTATATCGTACACTAGCTAAGGTACAAGGGTATATTAAGATTATAGGGACGTATGTAACTAGAACTTGAGGGAGACTTACATTTCACTATATCGTTTGCTAAGTTTGTCTGTCCCTCTGTCCACCTGCTTGTCTTATTTTCTTGTATTCAACCTACGGTCCGCAATTTTTCAGTCTTTTTTTATGAAATATGGTAAGTTGAGTTTGTTGCTTTAGGCCAGCGCCGAACGCTAATGAAAATGGTTCTTACCGGACCATATTCTATATAACACTTTACTTTGACAAGTCGTCCTATAAATGGCTGTAGGTAGCTGTACGGTATTTTATGGTTGACTCCGACTCATTATACTCTTTTGGCTTTGTTGTGCTACGTAAACATGATTTGAAAATTTATAGTTCATTTAGCAAAATATAATTCATAGGAAAAATAAATAGATTTTTTTTTTTTCAAATTTTCTAGTTTTTTAATTGAAATAAAAAAAAAAAATAAATAAAAAATATTATTGGAAATAACTAAAATAATCCTTAAAATTAAAGCAAATTTATTTAGGTTATAAAGACTGAGATTTTTTACATTTTCCCATTTTTATTAATAACTCTTAGACATCATCATCTAACGAAGAAGAAAGGTATTTATATTTACACTTGATGATCTGTAAAATAAGATTTTAAGCAAATTCTACTCATGCTTTTATAAAAGCCTCACAAATTTATGAATGCATTGATTGATATACAGGAACAATGGTTTTGTTGTTTGCATCTTTTATTAAACGACAAAAGTTTCCTATGCAAGATGTTGAAGATAGTTATAAAGAACAAAAGAAAGAAGTGATGTTCGATTTGAACCGAGTTTATTTACACGTAACAGCATAAATGTGAGTTTTTCGTTGATAAATTTAAAGCTGAAATTATATTAATTAATTACATTAATTATTATAAAGTGTTTTCTGGCTTTCAGCAACCGATTATATCGATTTGTTAACCCCACATTCTTAAGCGATCACTGAATGTCCAATCAAAATTTCAGGCTCCTATCTTGGTTTATTGCCGTTGTAGCGATTACACACGGCATAGCTGTAGAAATCGATATAAGTCAACGGTATCTCGAAAAGTAGACCACCGCGAGAGAAACTGACTGTGCGTATTTAAAAGTCTTTTCCTCGAATAAGAATCCACAAGAGTCATCAAAAAATATTCGAACTTTTCATGCTTCCGGAACACTTTTTCTAAAGTCAAAAGTTCAAAAAGGTCACATTTGCGATTTGCGTCGGAGTTTCGACAACTGCCATTTCGGCCAGTTTGGCAGGAATGGCATATATATATACATTTTTTTTCGACAATAATTTGAAGTCTAGATTTTACTGAATCGGTAAATGCCTTCGAATGGTATTTGTATGCCGTGAAAGCAACAACATCCACACACCGTAGTTTGTAATCGCATTCTATGCCACTAGCACCAACACGTAGTGGTGGTAGTAGTGGTTTGCGGCCGAGGTATACTCAAGCGACTAAAAAGCCGTCACTTGCCAAACTCTGATATAACTAATTAGGGATCGAACGATATGCTTGCGTTCCCTTAATATTCTGCTTTCCCGACTTTTCTTCCTATTTATACCAACTTTAACAAAAAATGCAAAAGCATTTTTTAAGCTCTTGCAGGAAATTGGGCCAAGATCGGTCAAGAGACATACCTCGGTTTTCAAAGGCAACATATCGCCGCACTTGTGGTATGGCTGACCCCTATTATAAAGTCTCAAAATTTCTTACGCTTTTATTTTGCTGTCCGTGTGTTTATAGTCTGGAAATTGTTGTACGCCGATTGGTGTAGGCCTAAGAATATCTCCGCCATACCTCATAAAGTATATTTATTTTTGGACAGGACCATATTCCGGCATGTCCGTCTGTCCATCTGTGCACTGTTTGTGGGAAGGATGAAATTGTCCACTTAAAATCTGTTAAAAACATTGCAAATTGATATTGAAAATAGCTCAAGACTATTAAAGGACACATGCAACATAAGATGTGAACGCCTCTGCTTGTGGTCTTTTTTTTTTCTTAATTACTCATAAACTGCACTAGGCATGTATGTTCCACAAGAACTTGGTATTATAGAAAATGAAAATTTACTCATTTGTTACGATGAACGTGGTGGGCATATAAAATATTTGGTCACAGTTGAGCATAAGTTTGAAACTTGTTTTGTTTCAATTACTGATTATGATGTTAATTTTAATGTAATCTTTATTTGTAAATAAGTAAAATAAAAAAATAAATCTTTATATTTATTGTCTTGGCAAATTGTACATTATTTGTGTGGGCATTGTTGAGGTGAGTAAGTGTTAAGCTAACCTAAAGCATTTGCTGCGAAGTATTTGTTCAAACGATGTATTTCCTGCTCCCGCCAAAATTTTCATAAATCTTACCCTAATGAACAGTTAAAATGAATATGTTTAGAATGCTCTCATCTTGACCCTCGTGCCAGCAATATCGATGAATTAGAAACTTTTCTCAGTGAACACAATTTATTAACTAAAAGGCGTAAGATTTTAAAACGTTTGCTAGCTTTATTTCCAACTTAGCAGAACGCAATTTTTTCCTTTGGATGTGAAAAGCGTGCCACTACTGCAGAAGAAATCGAATAAGTCTTTCATCAAAGAAAAAGTCGCGCGACCGGAACATTTATAAAACGAATTGTATGGAGTAGATAGGAAATTAAAGCAACTCAATAAGCGAAAAAGACGCAAGCTCTTAAGGATCGCACTTCTTCAACCCGGAGACGGTATTCAGAAACGGTAGTAGTAAACATTTCAATTGCTATCTACGATGCAGTAAGCCGTAGCAGAAATCATCAATTGACTACATTTTTCTCAAATTTAAAAAAAGAAATTTCTCAAAAGTTTTCACAAAAACAAATACATATATAAATTGTACTCGAAAAAGTCATGGAAAATTTTGTTTTACATCATAATAGCGGCTCTCATCTATTTTTTCAAATGCGGATGAAGACTTGTTTCTTCTACTTCTTGACTGCCTTTTTACTTTCTGCAACAGCTTGAATTAGCAGCGAAAGCATCTTATAAATGGAAAATAATATATATAATGTATTCCTCAAATCTCTCGTGCTCCTCTTACCTTCCCTTTCGGTGTTAGCGCGATCAAAGACTGACTGTTTATCTTAGTTGGTTTATTAGAGTTTCCGCCTTTCGACGGCGGGAATAATTGCGAATCTGTCGCCATTGATTATTTTATAAAATCCTTTCGATGATCTCTGCAACTAAGGATGTACTTTTATATAGCTTCTATATCTTCTAATATCACACGTAAAATTTTTCGCTTGTTTTCAAAAGTGAAAGAAAATTTTATGTCTGCTCGAGCTGCTTTCGAAATACAAAATGAAAATTTTAAATAATAATTTCGACAGCAATGACGTGTGTGCATGATAATGCCATAAAGTAGGCATTGAGATAATAAAAAAAAGAAAAATATTCACTCAGTTAAAAACAAAAAAAAAACGCAAGTAAAAATGAAAAACAAAAAAGAAAAACAAACACCAGAAATTCAAACAAAACAGAACTCGTGCGAATGTATATAAGGAGTAAAAACATTAAAAACAATCGCATTATTGCACATCGATGAAGTTTTCAATAAGCATGTGTTCATGTAATGTAATCTTAGACGCATATATATGTAAACACAGACAAGGAACATTTGCAAGAAGTAACTCAAATGTTAGAATACGCGACGGGCCCAGGGACAGAAATTGAGGACGTTCCAAAAGCGCAAACTACACATATAAATACTATGGCAAACTGGAGAATCGAGCAATCGAGTAAAGAGAAACAAAATCATCTAAGCGTGGTATCGAGAGAGGCGTATATTTTGTACAGTGGAGAGTTCACTTGACATGCTTTTCGTGTCCTTGTTTTTTGCTTAATTGAAGACATTTAACGGAAGTTTAATCCTTCAATTCTTAATAATAATAACATCGTGGCATGACGGGTGTGCCTTACCTTGCAGGCCGAAAAGCTAATCTCAGGATAACGTCTGCGTGTTTTCTGCATCCATTAAGGAGAATGGAGCTTTTCGTAGTATCCTTGATAATCCCTTAATCATAGTCTAAGCTTAAAGCGAATGAGATCGCGTAATGCTACCGCTTCGCATATTATTATCTTTTATGCTCTTGTATATGTAAATATGCAAAGGTTTGGAAACGCTTCTATTTTGCATCCAACATTAAATTCTGCGACCCATGGACTACGACAAAAATCGCTTCCAACTGTCTTTTGCGTCGCTTAAATTCCGGGAAAACGGAGAAGTTGTGTTCCTTCTGTGGCTTCTCCCATTCACGATATTACTGGCTGTGACTAACGCAGGATCTTCAAAGATTCTGGTTCTGGAGCACAGGTAACGTTGCACCGATCCAATTATTAACTTCCAACGGGAAGTAAACAACGCTCGAGTGAAGTGTTCACCTTAAGAGGTATTTAGACGAATGCTTTATAATCCTAAACTGAAGTCAAGAAACCCTGATGTTTCTACTACCATAGGCAATGGCAACAAACATAAATGTGATTCATTCAAATCCTTTGGAGGAATTGTGGGAAAAATTGTTATGAGAGCAACTGAAAGATAAGTAGCTTTTTTGAGAATGGGTAGGCAAAAGGTGTTCTTCTCTATCAAGATTTTCATTTACTAGAGCTTACATCGTCAGAGTCAAAACCTACTAGAATTAAATGATTGGTGCATGAGCATGTCTATGGTGCTTTTTTCCAAGCATGGAACAGCGCCTATTAAAGAGGTAAATAGGCACTAAAAAGTAAGACATGGGCTTGAAAAGTGGAAGGTTGATAGAGAAAACGGGTGAAATTCGTGAAAGGCCGCTTTTAGAGCACTGCATAAATTGAAAGCACTTTGGCTTTCAAAACGAGCAAAAGTACGGTTTTTATTCATTATTTGTAGACTACAGATAATAAAACACTGCATATTTTTACGTATATCTTAGGGGTGATCTTACAGTGTCTATGCAAAAATAGGGAATGTAACCCCATGAATATTATAGAAATGGCAATTCTTTCCTCTTTTCCAGGTTTTTTTTTTTTGCAAGAATAAAAGGTATCAAGGTTTCGGCTAAAGCCGAGTATAAGTTTCTTACTTGTTTCTTTATTTTATTATCCTATAAATTTTGAATTTTTTTTTTCCTTCGGATTAATTCGAAAGTATTGATAAACTTCATGATAAAGCAACCATTAAGTATATTGTACTGAATTGTTAATAAATTTTGTGTGTAAGTTTTAAGTGCTATGGAGATGAATGAAAACAATTTACATACGCACTACCTGAAAAACAATTTACACTTGACTATGCGTTCAGTTAAAAACTTTTTATAAATATATAACAAATAAAGTTCAAGCAAGTTGTGTGTAGAAAGTCAATTTTTACAAAAAATTTTAACTAAAAGTAAAAGAAATATCTGTTATTCTTTTTTCAATTTAGATCGAATCTTCTTGGTACTTGAAAGTTTTATATCAAATTTTTGTGCGAGAGGCAGTGAAGTACTATGAAAAGGTAATATGTTGCGGAAAATTAAGAAGGAAAGGGAAATATTTTCCAATATTCAAACCTTGAAATCGAACACGCGCGTTAATTTCCAAACAAATACCAAGAAATTGAAAAACATTCACAAAGGCTTTCAGATCACTAAAAAGGCAGAAGTTGTGTTCCCTCAAATTGCTGTTGGCAAAGCACTATTAGTGAAGTTTCGCTATAAGTAGCCAATTAGATCAGTATTCACTCACCATAAATTCCCACGAGAAGCTGGAACTATTGAAAATAAACTTATATGAGAATAGAGACAAAATGAAACCTGGATGAGTAGTATACTCATTCTGTCAACACATAAGCAACGATCAGAAGGAACGATCAGAGACCGCCCAAAGTATAAATATTCTTGATCAGCCTGAAATTCTGAATCGCTTTAAGCATGTGCGTCTGTCCGTCTGTCCATCTGATCGTTTTTGTAATGACCGTTGTAAGCATTCTCCTAAAGCTATCGTCTTCAAATTGGGCAGAAGCATTGGAAGTGCTTAACCCCAGGTTGGTGGTGAAAATGGGTCAAATCGGTCGAAGGACACGCTTAAAGTTCTATTTAAGGTGACATCACATTTTTAAAACGAATATAAAATTGGTTTTTTGCTCGTTACGCATATACTGCAACCGATAAATCTACAAAAATTTGAACATATATACGACAGGCAGTGCTTCAGTACCTGTCCAAATATGAGAAAAATTGACCTCCGTTATTAACCAATATAACGGTTTATCAAAATTTAATTTTTTTTTTTCAATATATTTATAACGCGCCGAAGCAATCTTCGAGATTCCCATAAAGTCTATGATTTAAAATTAGAAATGCACTTAAAGACAATTTCTAGCCCTGAAAAATGACATAGTAAAAGTTCTATGCTTCTATAAAAAAAACAAAAATGAAGATCATAGCGGGTCACGATCCACCATTAAATATCCTTCACCAACCTATAGTTATTCATGTAACGACTTTTCGATATATGCGAACTGGTTGAAAACTGGTTCGCTACTATTTTCAAGAGAGTTCGTTCTTGGGTCAAATGTAAACAAAATATCTTAAAAATTACGGCCTGTGGGCTGAACACAACAAATCAAAAAGGACAGACGGGCAGCCAAGCGTAGATCGATTTAGGAAGTGATTCCGAAGCGATCGGCATATTAAGCATAAGTGGATCTATCTCCAGTCCTTCTGCTTATTTCATACATACGCAAAAACTTAAGATATTCTTGCACAAAAGTAATGTAGGGTGTTATTAGAATCTATTATTATTCTGATTATTATTAAAATAATTTACTTATATCAAAGGAAGAAAATTCTAGGACTCTTTTTTTTCTTTTTGCTTAAAGGTTACCTAACTGTCTATACTGGTAGCGTTAATAAAGTTAAATATCTTATTGATATTATGTTCTCCAGATTTTTCCACAGAGTTGGACGATTCGAAAACAATTTTTCGAGTATTTGGAAAGGTCTTGGCATTCCGTAAGTATATGATTAAAAGTAAGATGTGAAGGAGTAGATTTCTTAAAAATCCATTGGTGTGTTGCAATAGTTTGACCAAGAAATGAAAATGTTTTGATTTTCCTATTTTTACCGATGATGGGATAAAGGACTCGAAACGAGATTAAGGTTAACAAGCGAGTAGTGTGAATGGTTCCAGATCAAAATTACAAATGTCGGTCTCACATCAATTGATAATAAGTTAAGAGAAGCTAAAAAAAAAGTTCCACATACAGACTTTGAGCAAAGATTATAAAAATAGACAACATATTCGCAGCCGTCACTTACTATTAGAGATAACTGCGTTACTTTGTGCAGGACTTAGTTGAAGAGCGCAAAAGAAAAAGCGACAAAGAAATAGAAATATATAGAAATAGGTAGATAAACAAGGAGAGGTATGAGGTGACAGAAAGAAAACAATATTTCAAAATCATATCATATGCATACGTGCACTAGAATGCGCTTATAGCAGCAATAAAATATTGTGTGGCAGCGATATTTAAAAAGGTGCATGTGAGTACAAATTTTTTGGCAGATCTTTGCACGCTCAACTAAAGCCTCTAAAGCCTGCACTTTTACATACACATCTTTCGTGACAATGTATGTAGCGATATTTAAAAAGGTGCATGTGAGTACAAATTTTTTGGCAGATCTTTGCACGCTCAACTAAAGCCTCTAAAGCCTGCACTTTTACATACACATCTTTCGTGACAATGTATGTAGCGATATTTAAAAAGGTGCATGTGAGTACAAATTTTTTGGCAGATCTTTGCACGCTCAACTAAAGCCTCTAAAGCCTGCACTTTTACATACACATCTTTCGTGACAATGTATGTAGCAATATATATAACGTATAGAAGACGTTTTAAAAAGATTTCAAGTGACTTTGATCTCGATTTTCCGCAAAGGTGCGGAAATCACCAGAAGGCCACAGACGCACGGCCTGAAATGGGCTTAACAAGCATAACCCGGGGGGCGTTTGCTATCCTCCCAAGCAGTAAGGAATATCAAATGTCGTCTTTTGTTCTATTTCCACTTGATTCCTGATTGGAATCGCTTTAGCGTCATATGTAATCAAGCGTAACAGTTCTTAAAAACTTTTTTTTGTACTGAAAACGCATTTAATGCGGATTTTTGCATTTTCGAAATCAAGCGACAAGCCTTGCATACTTTCATGTTATAGGGACAGGAGTTGTACAAAATGTATTGTATGTAGGAGAAGAGAATGTATTGACATGATTTCATTGCTCCCTTGTTTTATAATAACAGAAGAAGGCTAAGAAAATAGACAGACTTTGAAAATAGATGAGAAAATTATATTCTCCTTGGGACGAATCCTTGATATCCAGCATCTTATAGTTGATGGGGTTTCTTGTTTCATTATATATATCGTAGACTCTTTATACAGTAATGTAGTATGGTATGGGGAACTGTTGGGACAATATTTATTAGAGGTTACAAGCGAGGCGTTTCGCTTATTAGGTACGACTTTATGAGCGATTTACACCCACTTCTGCATCAAAGTTTTAGATGACCATGCAAATTCTTTATACTGATCTGCTAGCGTCAAGTAGGTACGGTGTTTTGCTTTCTGCTAGCGTAGTCCATCGCGATCTTTGCAAAGCCTAGTGGGTAGCACACTCATTGAATTTAAATCTTAAATTTTTATCTCACGCACTAACCTACCTACCTAGAAAAAAAACCTACTCTGTCCGTCAAGAATGTGTCCAATGTGTACTTCTGGGTAATACAAAGCGAGGCAAAGATTCAGTAAATCTTCTTTTCTGTTAAAGTGTATGTAATGTCATTTTATTGGTTTGTTATTGAACTACAAGAGCCTACGCAGGAGTACTTCTGAAATCAATGGCACGAGTAATGTAAAGGACTTATGATATTTAGATATGTCTATATGACAATATATATACAAGCGCAGAGTTAGAAAATTTATATTTTGATGTTTCCGTTGCACGGAAAACACTTTTAAAGGTTGCCTTGAAAGTTAAAATGAGTTAAATTGTGTATAAAAAATGAATGGAAAAAAAATTAAATATGTGTGTGACCAAAGTACGCAAACTAAACAAATGTTCACATGGTCTGTTTAAGTGGACAGACACACAAGCATGTGTATGCAAATAAAATAAAAATCATACCATAAACATACCAAGGCGTGATTATCACATTTTTAGCTCGGTGTAAACCCATTTGCATGCTATTGTCTTATCGGTTAAAAAATTACCCAATTGAGTTCGTTTAAGAGATCAAATGCATGAAAAATTTCTACTCAGTGTTTAAATGAAAATCGTGTTTATGCATATTAAACTGATTACAGATAACTATTTCTTTGACCGTTAAAGAAAAATTGAGAAAATTGGACCGTCTTCGAACTCTACGATTAGAATTTACCCTAGAAAGTTTCGTAACGCACTAAATATTTACTCCGACTAAGCGAGAGGAAAACAGAAAAAAATTGCAAACCATAAACAATATAATAATGATAGCAACAGTTCAAGAGGCAGAAGCTTGTCAATAGATGGCTGTAGAGTCGCACAATTTTGGCTACAACGGCCGCGAACGGATGTCTTTCATAGATAATTATAAAGAACAAATAAAAAAACGAGAGTGGACCACAGTCCATAATCAAATATCCGCTGTATACAATTATTCATATAACGACTTTTCAAAATAAGATTTAAATGGGGAGTGGTCGAAAAAGTGACCCGATCCGAATCATTTTGAATCGCTTTTCGCACTTACGCTAAAACATGTCGGTGTTGTAGATTTCCTCACAATATATCCAAAATTGCAAACTGTAGGTTGAATTCAAAAAAATTAAAAGGACAGACGGACAGACAAGTTGAGGTCGATTTGGAAAGTTCACCTGAATTGATCGTTATAATAAAAGGCCAGTCTATTGCAAGTACTTCTGCCCGTTGCATACATCCACACAAGTTTAACATATTCTTGCACCGCAAGAGGTGTAGAGTATAAAAATATAATTTAACAACGTGTGTTGAGTTGAAAATAAGCAAATGTTCTTTTCTAAAAAGAAAACCTATATGGGTCAGTGGGCATTTTTTCACAAAAAAAAAAAAAATGTATTTCGCTCGTTCATGTTAGGAATTTTTACAACACATTTGATTAACATTCTTCTAGCAGTGTTTTGCATGTTCTTTCCCGGAACACTGTAAGCATAATCTTTTTGGCTTCAAGATCCTCCGCGGCTAATTATCGTTTATACTCTAAGAATAGGTCATGGGAAACTGCTTTTCAACTTTTGGAACATACGACACCCGTCCCATCTACGGTCTTGAAAAATTATATTTTTAGAGAATTTTGCTGAAATAAGATCATTCACTATTTCTGTTATCCCTTAACTCAAAGGCAAACACAACGTAGCGAAAGCTATTGCCACGAAAAATGAATAAATAATTCTCCCTCCCTCAGAAAAGCACACTTTAATGCTGCACTTTGGAGCGGGTTGATGTTTTATCACCAAACAACCTTCAGGTACCAAACAAAGTAAAAAAAGAAAAATATTCCTGAATATGAAAGAATTTGAACCTTTTGTAGCGATTACATGTAATGGCTTTTTATTTATTTATTTGTAAAATGGTTGCTCTTTCTTTTCAATTGTTTGCACAACGTGCTAAAGAGCGAGGCTAAACCAAAATGTCAACACATGTTGACTGAATACAATTTCACTTGTTTTGACACTCAGGTCTGATGCTCTGTAGGTCGGATGCTCTGTAGTAATTAATAAAGCCCGAAGCAATCGTTTCCATTGAACTTAACGCGGTCGTTCCAGTAGTGCTTAACGTTATCACTTGATGCATCTCACATTTATTATTTGTTGTTTTCAGCCAATGTCCTTTGAAGCGTCACTAATTGTGCATCGCAGAGTGAAGGCGGTCGCAGTCTTGTGTGTTTACATGGCATTAATCATTTACCTTCGGCGTATGAAATAAACTTTAACATAGCGTTGATTGTTATGTTCCCCTATAGTATATTGAAAATTATGGTTTTTTTTTTCGTTTTTTTTTTTTTGTTATATTTAAGCGATCTCTTAAGAGTTAACAGCGAAAAAGACATTCGTTTTGCAAAAAATAGGATGACAGTGTAATGGAAGCCAATTTAAAGTTAAATTTTGTTTTAATCAATGATTATGACATAATAAAACATGTAAGGAGCAAAGTCGCGCAACTTGTTCTGATCCTACACGTAGTTATAAGTTATTGTTATGTATTTAAAATATGATAAGTATATTTTATTATCCCCTTATTTTCATTTATGGCAGGCAGTTTGTTATTCTCTTATGAGTATTATACGGATCCTGTCATAACTTAGCACTGCATCAGATGTCTTTGATGGTTTAACGTGGGTAAACTACCTTGACGGTGTAACCCCACGGTGTCCGATGACACATCGGTTAATTTTGCGTTACTGGCACCCTCCAGAAAGTTAGGTAATCCTTATATGCTAGGGGCCTAAACTACGCTACAGAAACCAGATATGTTTATTGTGTATGGCTGGATAAGCCTACTCTGGGGAGTGTTGAGGCCTACCATTACCTCTAATTATTCGCTTTTGGGAATGATAGAAACCACGACCACCACGATATCCCTCCAAGAGCAGTACCCAGCAGGCAGGACTCATACATTGGTTAATTGCTGCGTCCAAACTGGGGACTGGACATACAAACTTCCAACGCGGTTTCCACGTATATGTAAATATGCAAGCTTCCCCCAAGGACCTTGGTAAGCACCCATCTGCAGTACACCAATGCTGGCACCTCTACCCGCAGGCACTCGTGACATAATGAGTGGGCACCCCCGAACCCCGTGGAGCTTAAAGTTAGATTATAAAGCCTTTAGCTTTACTTTACGCGACATAGTCACTCTTGCCTTTGGAACAACTATACAATCCCGTATAGCCAACACCGGACTACCCTTCTTCAAGATATATTAGCATCGGGTGCTACATCTGATATGGTGGGCTCGACTATTACTATATCAACGTATTTTACGTAAACAATTACCAGCTGATTTGTAGTTCCCTCTTGGCAATAGTCTATGAGAAAAGAGGTGCTTCTTCCAGTGTATCCCTAAGCTATGCTTCAGAAAACTTGTCACCAAGTTATAGATAGTTCAAGGCTTAAACTCTTCTTCGCCGTTCAAAACCGATTCCAGGGATCACCAAGAGTACGCGAGAGTTAATACAAATATTAAAAGAGTTTCTCGACTTTGTCCTGCAAAACAAACTATTTATAGTGACATATAAACAAAACTAAACTATTGACCCATTGATTTAATTTTCAGATTGTGGGCAGAGTTTTCCATACTGAAAAATTTCGGTCAAACATAAAAGTAAACAAAACTTCTAATAATTACTTTAAGAGGCAAGTGATTGTCGAAGCTGAATGCAAATCAGAAAAAGAGAAACCACTGTACCACTGTGGGACACAGCCTATTATAAAATACCCTACATAACTTCGTTTAATACACATATTCATATATCGACTTTGCTAAGCTGAAGGATTGAAGGGGAATAGGTCGAAAAGTGGGCCGATTGCGGTCATTTTTGATAGCATTCGTCCCTGAGTCAAAACATGTCATTAAAATATGTCAAAAACTGCGACCTTTAGAATATAAGACGTACAAACGGTCAGACAAAGTTATTCAGAGACAAAAAAAGTGATTCGGAATCGATATAAGCTTCAGATTCAGAAAGTAATTCCGATTTGATCGGTATAATAAAGAGTTGGGGCTTTTTCTGGTTGTTGTATACATCCGGCCACCACGGCTTGAGGAACAAGCCATTTGCATTTATGTGACCTTCAGGTATGACAGCAATGTTCTGTTTATCAAAAAGCTAATCAGAATTTGCTATTCAACCCGCAGTATACATTAAAGAATCTTTTTGCTGATCACCGATTAAAACAAAGAAGACTCATAGCACATCTGTGGAGCGCTTTCGTTCTTAATACGACGTCCAAGGATTTTAGCGTTAGTGGGATGTCTTAACACCCGAGTTATTCCTTTTTAACTCATAGCCTGCTAGGAAACTGAGGAAATCCAAGTGCCGGCAATGCGTAGCGCACTGAAGCACCATTCATTGCTATGCCTTCGTGAAGGATAAAATGTAGACCAAACATGTAAAGCAGTTCAGAGAGTCCAACTTGTTATCGGTTGTCGATTAAGAATTAAATTTCATTAATTCAAACTCTTGCATAAATCATTAAAAAAAGAAATGAAAATAAATTTTAAAACTCTTGCTACCGAAACGTACTCGTCATAGTTTATCCCTTAATTTTTTTATTGAAATTTTA
>KK500024.1:339385-355286 GCA_000688715.1 Glossina pallidipes
ACCAGACCTTATTTTCTTTCAACTTAATTTCAATTTTAAATGCACAAAAAATATGCTTAAAGAATTGAATGCAAAAAAATGTAGCAAGCAAAAGTATGTATGACAAAAAAAATAGTTTGTTTTACGAAAAGAGAAGTTATACGTAACCTATTGAACATAAATGCCATGCTTGCTTTATTCATAGGTGCGGATTTTGTATTTTAAAAAAAAGTTGGATAACGTCAGTCAAACTACAAGTGAAAGTTTCTATTTTCATTGATACATAAGCGGTGGACTAGCACCGATTGGGATAAAAAATTTATCATTCAATCTTGCTCTAATATTTATACACATTCCGATATATTGTAATGACCGAAGTCACGCAGTTTGTTTCGGTCCTACACCTAGTTATAAGTTATTCTTATGCATTTAAAATACGAAAGGTGTATGGGTTTTCCATTCATTATGTTTTGTAGTAGGCAGTTCGTTATTCTCTTGTGAGTATTATAGGGATGCAGGCGTATCAAGTACGCACTTTAGTAAGTAAGAACGAAATGAAATGGCAATAACTTAGTTGACATACTTCGCATATGATCAACTGATCGATTGTCAACACCAATTTGTGTTCGAGCAAAAACGAATAGCGAAGAAGACGAAGATGATTTCCGACTTTATTCTTCTTAACTGAACCACCGTTGAGGTAAGAGGTAGACGCAGAAAAATAAAATTCTTTTCATCCGCTTGGACAGCACGATCTAGGTGACGTATCAGAGGTATTTGGGCTAGAAAAAATCGTCCGATCCGTTTGTGGGCAATTGACGATTAAATATGTGTATTATAATTTTACGGTTAGCTGCTAGGGTTTCTATTCCTAATAAGATAAGTGAGTAAATAAACAGAAGTCTTATTATAATGTCAAGAGATATTAGGGTTTCTCTGATGAAAAAAAATGGACCGATCCGACCACTTTCAATCGCGCTCGCGCTTGATTCAGAGCACGTCAGCGTACCAAATTTCATCAAAATATCTCAGAAATTGTGCCCTGTAAGTTGAACGCATGAATTCATGGACAGACATTAGACGAACATAAGCACAGACAGACGGACAGAAAAGATTAGATCGATTCAGAATTATTTTTTGTGCAATAAAAAGTGAATCCATTGCAAGTCCTTCTTGGTGTTACATACGTTCGCACGAACTCAATATGCTCAGTACCACTAGTGACGAACGGTATAAAAATTAATTTTCTGAAAAATCTACTGTGATATAAATTACACTTTAGTCTGCTTAACGCATTTTTGTTAAAAAGTTAGCAAAGTTTAAATTTTTTTAACATTTTAATGAAACGGCAGCAAACATCAATTATATCTATGCTCCGTAACTAAATTATATCAAATATTTTTTTCTGTTTTAGTTTTGTATTACAGGAAACAGCAAAGACACTCATCTGTTTAAAGAACAAAAAAAAAACAAAAACAAAAACGTATTATACCATGGAAGAGAGATATTAGCACCTTTGCTAAAGTGAAAGCTTTAATTAAATATATTCGTCTCAGTGTTTCAAACACACACACAACACAGTCATGGACAAACATGGATAAAAAGAAAGATGAAAAAATAAAGAACGATTCAAAAAGAAATAAATAAAAAACTAAATAAACAAATAGATAAATAAAAAGAAAAAACAAAAAGCAAAAGCAGTTGGAAAAAATGCGTAGCACACATGCGTACAAGTTGTGCTTTTTTTTTTCTCAAAGCAATATCATTAAAGGCCGCACATGCCACATCAAAGCTGAAAAACAACGATTTGTAAAGAAAAAATTAAAAAATACATTTTCAGCACGCGATAACAACTGTTTCATACCAAACTGGATAACAGGCTGCCAGTCGACCAACATGCTTCTTTACGTTACTTGAATACCTCGCTCCGCTTAAACGTGTATTTTTATACTCATCACCGAAGCATTTATTTTGACAAAAGGTTTGTAACTCCCAGACGGAAGCTTCAGAGACCCCACCTAGTATATATATTTTCACTCAGCATGAAATTCCGAAACGATTTCAGCATGTCTCTCTGTCCATCTGTCGGTCTGTCCGTTTTTTTACTGTCTCTTTTAACCATTCCTGGCCACAAAACTGAGGCTATCGACTTGAAGATTGACGGAGACAGAAAGTGTTTGCAAGCAGGTTTTTCTTGAAACTATATTAAAGCGACTATATTAAAGCTATATTATCGAAGGATACGCTTACAGTACCATGTAAACTGAGAATACCTCTGTTTTTTAAAAGGCAGAAAAAACTGTTTGTTTTTTACTCATTACTCGTAAACTGTAGCAGATAAATGTATAAAAAATTTGACCATATATTCTATGGACAAGGTTATGGCATCTGTGCAAAAACGGGGAACGTTGACCACACCTACCCAATATTATAGTGTATTAAAAATTACCTTTATAAAGGGGCAGAAGCAGGCTTCGAAAACCCCGTAAAGAATATGATTTCTTGGGCAGTTCTAAATTCGAAATGCACCTAAGCATGTCCGTCCATGAAGTATGTAGTATCAATGGTAAACATTCTCTCGTTCGCAAAAATTGAGATATCGCCTACAAACTTGCAAAAGAATTTGAAAATTACCTAAATCGGCCAAAGCACACGCCTATTAATAACGGCCACACGCCTATGCAAAAAAAAATTGCAAACACTTTTGCTTATCGTGTTTCTTGCTTGTTACTCACAAACTATTTCAGATACACGATATAATTTTTAATTTTTATTTTGAAAAATAGAAAAAATCATTCACGCCCACCAATATTTTGAGAATTTAGTTCTTTTCGTTTTTCCTAATCTCCCTCCAGGATAACCGTGATGGGTATAAAAGATGCTGTCACGATCGAAAATTATTTATTCGCTTGTCCTGTCTATGATTGTTTACTAAGTTTCATGTTACCGCTGCTGTCTGACGGACGGCCCATTGTGAGTTAATGAATTTCTGTGTATGAGGATAATATTCTCTCCCTTGGTAATACCTACTTTTGCTGCATATGCATCAAAGTTGCTTTCTCTTATGGCTGCCTTTGGTCATGTATAGTTTGAATTTTTGTGTTTGTCCCGTTTTCTTAGTGGTCTTATAAGTTTGTTTTTGTGTCTCTTATGTGTCAGTTTGATTTGTAATGACATACGACATGCACTTACGTACACGGTGTCCCTTTGATTTTATTGATTACTTGTTTTAACAAGCGTAACACAACGGCAAGAGCAACCACAAACATTTGCTTTTGTGCCAAGATTTTGTTTGCTCGTGGCTTTTCCCTCGTCGTTGTTGTGGTTTAAAGTGCCTTAGCTACGCTCAATGGGACAAAGGCGTGTAATAGCATTTTCCCTTCTTAATGAGAGAATTTAACTAATCTAAAGTAACTTGTTTTGTATCAATTTATACAGGATTTAATGCAACATCCTTGTAGTATGTTATTGACTTAGGTACAAATTGACATCTAGAACACATAGGTTAATAAATTCTCGGACTGGTTGAAAAAAGGAATTTTTTTTCTTTTCATGCAATATTGATACAATCAATCTTACGGTTCTTTATCATTCCGATGTATTTTATATAGAACGATTTCTCACTACCATTAAAGTAAACTTCAGGTTTCATGATAATGCCATGAGTCGATATAAGATTTCTTCCTAAAGTCAGAGGGGAGCCAAATCTGTAGCATGTGGTGGATGGGTTAACAATTCGAACTTCAATTCGTGCAAAATTTCCCAAGTTGCGGAACGATGTTTTCATCCCACGTTGAGAGGACGCGGTACTCATTTAGAAAACCCTTACGCACCGACTGTCATGCAAAATAGCGAGTTAACTGCCCTTGCCATGTCTTCGATATGTCATATATCTCTCGCAATTTCACTACTCGATTATCGAAGTATTTATACCCTATACCACTTGTGGTAAGTTTGCGCAAGTGTATGCGACACTCAGAAGGAGCGGCGGTGCGCACATCTTCTGAAACGATCTGAACATGTCTGTCCGTCTAGGTTTGGGCAATTTTTACGACCACTATTTCGAAAATTCCGTCTAATTCGAAATTTGCGTCTATGTAATGTATGTCGCAAACACTCTCATGATCAGAAATGTGAAGCGATCAACTTCAAATTTGGCAGAAACAGTGGAAATTCTGACGCGCAGGTATTGGTTGGTGTTGAAAATGCACTTCGAGTTTTCGAAAGGAATAACAAATTTTGTTTTTTGTTAACACAAAAGTGAAAATAGAATAATTTACCCCCGCCTATCCAGTATCATAGGATATCAAAGTTTAGTTTTAGGTAACGGTGATGGATATAAAGTATTCGGTCGAAACCGAATACAATTTTCTTACTTGTTTTTTTTCCCCTTTCGTACAACACGGAGAAAGTAAACAAAGAGAAGCAGATGGCGAGGTGGTGGTCGCAATCTAGCGCCTGTCTGACCAATCAGCTTCTACCGACTAAGCACACACTACAGGTACGACTAAAGTTTCGTCTTGTCTTCCGATGATTGCAAAGACTGGTACATATTCCTTTAATTGCAAGTCCAAAAGTTTTTCCTGAAAAGCTGTCAACATAAGAAAGAATAAAACCTTCACAGTTCTATTGGAGAAAGGAGGCATATGAAAGACATTCGACGAGTGATAGCGGAACAGGCTTAAAAGCAGCATTCAAACTACAAAATACTTGGTGCATAGGATTCATCCCCAGCATGTACACATACATTGCGAACATGTTGCGCCTTACATTGAATGTTTTATAATCCTTATAAAAACTTTTGTATATGTTGACAAACATACATATGCATATGCCTCGACTATTCCTATCCACAACGAACCGAACTTTCCTGCACGTATGCCTTAATTCAATGTTTTTTATTTACCCAAAAGTGCTAAACTTGTTTTGGTTTTTTATTGCAATGTTTTTCTAAAGCAGTGGTGCGGAAAAGGAAACTTTAAACACAACAACACACATAGTTATCAAGTTCGGGTATATAACTCCGCAACTAAAAGGTTAAACTTTTTCTTTTAATATACAAAAAATTTTGGGTTTTTAAAAACAAAAAAAAAAATAAATAAAATTAATTTCTCCCTTCTTCTCGATATACGTTATTCTAGAAAATATATTCATTCTTATATACAATTATTATTTATATAGATAGCACAATATAGTCGGTGCTGTAAACTTAAAACGGATATTAGATAGTATTTATAGTATATATATATATATATATATGTATAAATACATATATATATATATAAATATATATATAAATTTATATATATATATATATATTGTGAGGACGTTCCGTCCCATTTCCTTCGCCCGGGGCAGCTCAACGGCCCAGGGAAGGAAAGCACACAAGAAAATTTCTATTTCTATTTATATCTATATTTGAAAGACGTATTGGATGAAAATCCAGCACAAACTTCCAAAAAATGTCCAATCGCTTAGCAGTTGATAAATCAAGCGTTTCGAGACGTTTACATGCGCGGTTCCGAAAACTAGAAACAGTGCGAAAATGGGTCGATCGCTGCCAAAGTAACATCATTCTTTCGACACCACATCGCCATGTTGCCCGAAAGATCGGAAAAATGATGGAAAACATTTTGATTAACATGCAGTGTACAAATTTTTCTTAATAAATCCTTCTTTCAAGTCGAACGATTGATGAGAATATATGCAAGGGCCTATTGCATAGCACGTATCCAGTGTCAATAAATGTTTAATAAGATCTTCTCGGGTAACCTAACATTTTGACAGTCAAAGATTAAATTCGGGTTATATCAACGAACACACATACCTACCTATACTTAGTAGTCGACATACACTTGTCAGACAGCGAGCGAACATACTTAGCTGATCTAACTAACATACGTACAGAAAACGATAGGCCAATAAAAGTTTTCGTTTCCCTTTCTTTATCTGTACTTTATTTGACTATCTTTCTCTTTCTCTCTCTAGTTTATTATTATTTTACAGATGTAATTTTCCCATAGATGTTTTAAGAAAGATTTAAACATTTTTTCTTTTACGAGGCTGCATATTTTTTCTTTCAAAAACGCAAAACCAGAAAATAGATATGAGCGAGCAAGCTTTTGAAATGACTTCAAGGATGCTTTTAAAGCAGAGCAGATTATCAATTTCTTTGCTACCGCTATTGTTGTGCTATTGCGACATAACTAAAACATTTGACGCAGCCAAGGAAAGAAACAACTACAACTGAGTGACTTTACTTTATAGGCTGTCCTAGTGGTATTCCCAGTGGCCTTTCTCTTTGCAAAAGTACATAAAAGTACATATTCATAAAGTAGGTTAACTAAAAAGTTCAAGGTGTCTTCCTTATAAGACCACAGCGTATATGAAAGCTGACCTTCGCTGCGTAGAAAGAAAACCTTGTAGCATTTTCTAATTCAATGGAACTGCGCTTTAAAAAAACTACGCAAGATTCTGATTTCTTCACATTTTGCGACATCACTTCGACTAAGGCGACAATGCCTCAGCGGCATGTCAAAGCGCTACAAAACATTTGCTTGCTACCGCCTTGCAAATGACGATCTTAAAAACACCGCTTTCTGATCGAATATGTCGTTGGGGGCAATGAAGTTGATCAGGAAGATTTCATTCTAGCATTCACTGGGAAACGTTTTTGATTCTTCGGGATAAAGTTGAACACAAAAAGAAGCTCGATATGTGGGCATAGACTGAATTAGTAGGGAATAATTTCCAGGACGCGATTTGCATCGAATCAATTTTTATGGAAAGTGAACCATTTACGACAATAATGTTCAGAACAATGTCACAGATCTATCCACGGAAAACAACGTATGTTTGATGCAAATTTTGGTTGCAAAAACGCCAAGAACTTTTTCCTTGACGCAATACATATCTGTTCGTAACAGGACACCTCTTAGGGCTACCATTGCTTTGACTTTGACGTTTTAAGTAGATTGCAAGAGCCGCAGAAAAGGACTTCGACAACGTTAACATTAAGATTAAGCTTTATAATGTTTTTTTTTTTTTTTTGTGTGGACGAAACGGACGAACAAGCTAAAAGTAGTAAGGTTTTTCTTCTTTTCGTTTAGAGGACATTTTTATAAAAATTTTTAAATTCTTCGTTTTTTTTCCTTTGGTAAACATATCTTTTTCGTTATTTTTTGCATCCACAAAAAGGTTGTGTTTTAAAATATTTTATGTTTCTCACGATAACTTCCCAAAGTACATGTCAACTTCTGACATTAGTTAAAGAAAGAGGAGAAAGGTTGTTTAAATCGATGATGCACGAGAAGCAAATATTGATCGCTTACATAAGTAGACTTGAAATTGTATTTATATCTTGAAAAAATTTCATATTATTGCAAGGGAGAACGGTCTGGGGGTCCGAGAATAAAATTAATCGTCTAAATAGTGCTTCTAATCAATCGCATTGTTATTGTACTTCTTTGCTACATATACACTGTTTCGTTACTATTCCGATGACTTTTATTTATTATAAATTTTCGACCCAACTGTGTCTTTACGACACATTCACCACCCCATTTAAGAATGAAAAAGAACAAATAAGAAAATCCACAAAGCGTCACTTTGCGTAATTATATAACAATACTGCATAATATGTATTTACGATAGAGAGAAAAGTACACTTACCTTACTTGTTATTAATATCGTATTTAAACTGCTTGCTATCCCTGTTTCGCCCTTTGATGTCTTTTGAAACTGCAAAGACAAGATTTATAAAGATCATGTAAGAACGCATTAATTACACCTTACATTTCCTAGCTACAATTTCCAGGATTTATAACCCAAAACACAAAAAGTAGCTAAACTCATACTAGTATCACAATGAGTACAAAAACAAATGTGAGTGAGATATTCGGCTGTGGTCTAAGTGTTTATGCCGGCAACCTTTATATTGGAAAAACGAATACAAAACAAGTAAAAAGAATATAAAGAGCAGCGGCCCATCGTAAAATACTCTACACTTTACACCACTTATTCATGTAGCGACTTTTCAATCTAAAACGTTATATGGGGATTGAAAAAGCTGTCTGGTCTGAGTTATTTTCAGTTGCAGCCGTTCTTGGGCTAAAATTTTAAAAATTGCGACCTGCTGGCTGAAGACAAGAAAACAGGACGGACGGACGGACAAGCTTAGGTCAACACAGAATCTTCTTCCGGTATAATGAGAGGTTTGCATATTTTCAATCCTTCCAGGTGTGGCATACATCCTCACAAACCTAATATACCTTTATGCCACAAGTGATGTATGATATGAAAAATGAAAGACTAAAATTTCGACACTTTATACCTTTTGTTAATGTTTACTTTATATATTATTTAATGTTTGGATAGCTTATTACGAACAATAATAACTAAGATAATCGAGTCATAACACTCATGAAATCAATACAAGTTGAAGTTATTTCTACTTTGCCAGCCAACACAACTTTTGCGACTGCGTCTTTTCATATATGCTTTACTTTACTCGCCCATTTCTTTTTGCTCATCCGTTGGCCTTGTCTTCAGCATTTTTCGTCCATTTAATGTACTTATCTGTCTACTCATCCTACATTCGGCCATTCCAACTGCTCGGATGTATGTGGATAACATTACACACTAGGCCATTCCAGTTTTTGTCTGTCCCGCAATATAATAATTCGTCTTCTTCCCAATTAATTTTCAAACTCTTCATAGCACTTCCAGACGCTGTATTTGCGCCAATAATATCTCCTACTCTTTCTTAATTTCAACTTTATTACTATTAAAATCGTATGGGGATTTTGAGTCTTTCATGAACGGGATTCGCGTAATTGTTACTAGATCGCTGCCATGACACAAGACTTTACGTTTCCTTACAGATTTAATTGAGTTCTGAACATCGCCTTTCTCGACTTTCTTGAAAATGAGAGATCTATCCTGGCTAAGGCATACTTAGGCCTTTACGTTTCTTGTGACCGTTTCCTTTATAAGTTCTGTTAAGCTTTGAGAACATTTTGTTTAAAATCTTGATTTAGTCTTTCGCGATATCCTTGAAAACCTGAGATCGTTTCCTGCTAAGTCATCCTGGCTAGTCTACTGCTCTCACTATCCATTTTTGTGCCAAACGTGACTACAGACTGTGAACGTAATTATTAATAGCTTGAAGACTGAGATCACGAGAATTCAGCAATAACTGGCAAAAAACTTTCTCGATTTGACCTTCGCCTCGTCCAATACCCTATTCTTAAGTTTCAACGGTATTTTAAGTAAAAATTCAACAAAGTTTGTTTATATAACCGACATATATGATTATCATTCACTCTTCCCTTTGGGTTACGTTGTCAAACACATCAGGCCACACTTCGATGGGCCCAAATTTTTCATTCGATTGATTTGATATAGACACGATCAGTGGTGTTGTAGAGCCGGAAAGCTCCGGAATGTCGTTCCGGTACTTCCTTTTTGGACAGAAGCGCGGTCCGGAACTAAAAATAATTTCTGATAACGAGAATTTATAATAAACATTAGAAGACGGGCGAAAATTGGGGAAAATCTCCCCCCCGTCGTCAAATTTGGGATGTGAGACCGCACAGAGCGGCCGCCTACCCAGGATCGGCCCTGTCTATATAATTATATATACGCGTTCCGGCAAAAAAAAAATTAGCACACCACCACTGGATACGATGGTGTGTGTTGTAGGTAATCGCATATTGTATTTTCAATATACTTTACGTAGTTTTCTTGTTTTCTCAAGGTTTATGCAGTTAGTTCCACTCGATGTAGTGGTTAAAGTCAAATTGATTCAATTGATGGGAAATGAAAAAGCATTACTTAACTGTACCCACAAGTTTTGCTTTGCAAGACACGTTTGACCAAAAACAAAAATTTCTTGTTATACAACTGTAGGTAACAGTAATAAATCATTGCCTTCTATATGGTTATATATTACATCGCTACGCATGATCCATAACCTCTTATTCTGTAATGTCTGTTCTGAGGAAATAGAGTATCTTTGCGAAACAAATTTTTTTGCTGATTCGTGTTGTATTGTGTATGTAAAACCCAATGCGCCACAATTCTTGCCATATAACTTCTGGAAGTCACATTTGCTGTAATGGCAAAAGTTCCCAATGAAAATCTTTAATAAAAATGAAGTTTTCTTTAAATTGAGCAAAATACATGCAATTTCTATAGAAAATAATATTTTTTGATTTTCTTGCAATTTAAGCTAAACTCTTAACTTATTCTGAAACAATAAATTGACATTCAAATGTAAATATTTTGTGTTGTGAGTACACAATCATTTATCTTTTTATTGCTTTATATTCCTTGGGAAAGTATTTCGTACAGTATATGAAGACATTACCTGCCATAAACGAGAGAAAGAAATGAAGGAGTGCTCAGCAGGTGATTATTTAAAAAAAAGACAAGTAAGAGAGGCGAGACCAACCATTGGATACCCTACATCACTTCGCCTAGAACTATTATTCACTCGTTCGAATAATCAGTAGTGATTGAAAATTATATATTATTTTTATGCAAAGGCAATTTTTCCATGAACGCCCGCATATTGGACGATCCCCGAAACATCATGTAACGTGATCCAAATTTTTCAATTTCCATCATAGAAAGCTACAAATTATAGTTGCTCTCCATAGAGGTGATCGCTTTAGATGATAACTCTTAGAAATGTTATGGCCTAAAAATTAGATCCCTGCGCTCCAAACTCTGTACCGTTAAATATATAAGCGATTAGCCGAACTAAATATTTTATATTAATTTATAATGTCGAAATACTATTACTCAGCGGATTTTATAGAAAAATTTTGAAAATTCTAATTTTATAACAACTTTTCAAAATAAGACGTTATATGGCGAGTGGTCGAAAAAGTGGATCAATCTGAACCATTTCCAATGGCATTCGTCCCTGGACCACAAGACGTCAATGTACGGAATTTCATGAAAATACCTCAAAAATTGCGACCTATAGGTTGAACACAAAAATACATGAGCAGACATAAGACAGACAGACAAGCTTAGATTGATTCAGAAAATGATTCTGAATTCCACTGAATATAATAAAAAGTGGGCTTATCTTAAGCTCTTCTCCTTGATACGTACGCCGGCACACACTTAATACACCTTGTACAACAAGTGATGTAGGGCATAAAAGGGAAAGTTTATATATCTTAATCTTATCACAACACGTACTACAAAGCAATCCTTTGTTTATATATATGTACATATAATGTGTATGTAAATAAATCTGTGAATATATATGAAAAGTTATTATAACAAATAAATTTTTCTGTCTTTTGTTTGTTGTCTGTTTGCACATATCATACGCTATCTGTGGGATCGCACACAACAAATAAAAGAATCTCCCTTAAGTGCTTGCGTAACAAGGCCAAGCCGAAGTCAAGAAAGTATGTAGAAAAATGAAAGCAAAGCATAAAACGCAATCACAACCCGTATATGTTTATAGGAAAAATGTGCAAATTTGTTTAAGTGAAAAAGAAGAAATTCAGTCTTCTTTGCGGTAACTTTAATATCCTTTATACAGAGGACACATGCCAAGCGCATAACGACGAAATGAAGTGTACATACATGCGCGGATCCAGCTTTTTCATGCACACACCCGTTTTTATTATCTTGCTTTCATAATATTATTGAAATTAAAATTTTTAATATTTCTTTTCTTTATGCATATGAAGCTCTCTACCTTCCTTTCGTTATATCTTCTTCGCACATTTATTACTTCATCTATCTCACCTACCTCATTATTCGTATGATATATTTCCATTATTCAAATTTTTTTGACATTTTTATGTTCTATTTTGGTTCATTTTTCGTATTTTTTTATATCTTTTATCTTTCGTGGTACATGGCTTATACGGATGTATGCAACAACCATAAGAACATAACACAGACCCGCCTCTTGCCACATTGATTCAGAATCATTTTCTAAGTCGATCAAAGCCTGTCTGTCCGTCTGTCCATCTGTCTCTCCAAAAGCAATTTTCCGGATATTTCGATGCAATTTGGTACACTCACAAATGCTGTTGAAAATGGTTCGAATCAGTTCACTTTTCCCACTACCCCTCATATAACGCCTTACTTTGAAATGACGTTATATGGGAAAAGATTGTACTTTTGAAAATTTTTCAATACAAGTCGCTCTGTAATAGTAATTTGACAACAAAATTTGGTTCGGCTGAGGCAATTTTCTAAACCTTCTCCCGTGTAACCACAGTTCCTACGAAAACTGAATCTTTGTATGATAAAGAAATCTAATTTTCAAAATCAGTTTATAGTAAGTTAAACAAAAAAAAAAAAAAAAATCAGTCTTACGGAATTTGGATCACATTGGTCTATTTTTTACAGCCTAACATACGCAGAAGTTGCCATGAAAAGCAAGTCATTATCTGAAGAGATAGTCCATTTTCTAATTTCTATGATGCAAATTGAAAGGCCATAAAATGCTTAGGATAACAAAGTTAACTAACTTTGCTAAATTTGAATCATTTCATGTGACCTTTTGGACTTCCAATAAGCGAGCCTTATAATGGGTAACTTTTAGTGTACTATGATCAAAACGAGTGAATAACTGTGCTATGTGAATTGGTGGTGGGTGTTTATATGTCGGTCCTGCCCGACCACAATGTTAAAAACATCATTGTGGAAAATTTTATTAGATTTGCGCTCTTTCTTTATTAAAAGAAATTTTTCCAACCACATGCTTGTAATTAAAATAATATTT
This sequence comes from Glossina pallidipes, assembly GCA_000688715.1. Classification (NCBI taxonomy): domain Eukaryota; kingdom Metazoa; phylum Arthropoda; class Insecta; order Diptera; family Glossinidae; genus Glossina; species Glossina pallidipes. The sequence goes on from KK500024.1 coordinate 352,128, forward strand.
TTCGTAAATGAATATAAAATTGTTATGGTAGAACGCTCGAAGCGAGAACTAATAGATAACCACGGAATTGAAATTCAGGCGACCGCAAGCAATTGCAAATATCAATGGAATTTAATTGTATCTGAAACCTGTATCTGAAGGAATTTCTGAAAGTACGTAAACATGGGAAGTTATGCTCGGATGCGGTTTGTTGCTATGTTCATGATATTTACTTGCGAGATAGAGCGAAAATTCTCTCGGTCGATGTGTTGCATGGTCTACAGATTGTATGTCGTATGCATTTCAAATCACGACCTGATATCTTATAGCTTATCATTTCTTAAGAAGTAATTGTATTAAACAACAAATAAGAAAATTATATTCGTCTCCGATCGGTCCTTTAATAGCCATCGCCACCGCGTTATGGAGAGGATTCGCGGCCTTTAGAGTCTCTTAACCTTGATGATAATAATGCTTGTGAAAGATCAGGTTCTATGGATAGTTAACAATGGAAAGAAAAGAAAACAGAAGTTAATCCAGTCGCAAATAAAGAAAAAAAGCCAACCACTGTGGGGCCATCATTTAAATTTCGCAACTTCCTCCCTGTCTAACCGAATGCAAACTGAAAGTCATGCTTTTAAAATCAATCTTTAAATTGTAATTATGACTTGACCAGACGAAGAACATTCATTTCGATTGTAAACACTTGTACACACATACTTTTACAAGCATGAAAATAAAGTTAAATTTATTAAAGAATTTTATAGAGTGATTCAGTCAAAGGGAATTGTTCATCTAACGCCTTGAATGCACACTTTAGCGAAGGGCATACAATAATATAACTAAGTGTGTACATGTATGCATACACTATATCTGTGCTCGTCAATTTTAGTCATGTAAAGCCGCATAAGTCATTTTACATCTGCGCATGCATATCACGACATTCTCTAGTCAAAAGATTTTATATAATCAAACTGCATTGCAAAAACAATTTAAACATGGCTACGTTATCGTAAATTTCCACTAGATTTTCATGATTATGTAACATTTCATTTTTTAAGAAGTTTAGATAATTAATAAACTCATACGAAGCAAGGAAATTATATTCGACCTGTGTTGAATTCTTTAGATCCATCACCTTTCTTAAAAAAAAAAAAAGAATTCTATGATATTGGGTTGGCGTGACAATATGTTACATGTCTGTCCCGATGTAGGATTACCCATAACACACACACGCGGAAATTTGTATTCTATGTTCCTCCTGCAGACTAATACTAATGAACGAAAAAGCCAATTTTTTTGGTATTCAAGGCGAAGATGTTTCCCGTTTGCGTACCACTGTACTGTAAGCGTGACTTTTGACCGATTTGAGCCATTCTTGTTATCAACTTGTACATTACAATCTATCTTATCTTATTTTTTATTGGTCACTTAGCCCTCTATTAGGCTCTGTTCCATGTTCCATGAAAAAAGCATAACAGATATACTGCATCTAACTCTTAACTGTGTTAGTGTTTGTCTCGGTCATGTAAGCTTTCTGCTTACCGATCCGAAAAGCCATACATCTTGCAATCTATAAATCAATCATGTAATCTATTCCATCTTAAGAATCTATCCATTGCGCTTCAAACAAATCCATTTGGCGATGGAGGCAATAATTTTTTCTGAATTTCATCCTTTTGATCGTCTTTAACCAAAACTTTCCTTTGGTCAAATATGCATTGTTGCGGCGCAAATTTTGAGGTTTCACAACTCAGAAAATGAGGGGTGCATGGCTACATTGCTTCAGAATCATCTCTGAAGGTGATCCGTTAGTCATAGCCAGCACTATCCCGAATGGGAGAACACAACACAAAACATAGCTTCTCCATTTGCCATCAATTTAAACGACGGAAAAGGCAATTGGGAGTGATTTTTGCGCGATCCCCGATTCAAAGAGTTTCGTTAATGTAGTTTTAACATAGTGAAGTCGCTTTAAGACCAATAGTTTTACAAACCTGCGCATTCGATGTTTTCAAGTCACTATATGTCTGCAACAATGCCGGCGCTCCAGAGAGAGAAGCAGTGAATAAATAATGCTCTGCTAAAGTACCGTTCGTTTCCAAGTCTTGTTTAAAACATAAGGGGCTTTAAGCATAAACTATGGCTTGCAAATTACGAAGAATACTACGAAAGCCTTCATCCTCTTGAACAGGTGCGAAAACAAGCAGACACATCGGTAATAGCTCCTCTCCCCGCAAAGTAATACCTAGCAGGTAATGCCAGCTGCTGCAGGTTAGGAATTAAAGGAAAGATAGTCTTGCTGGATTAAAGTTCCGTTACATGTTTTCCTTTCAGTAAAAAAATGGACACAAAACAAATGTCAAATGAAACGAATGAATAAAACGTATTTATGTCGGTTGTTGGAGATATTTTCTTGCTTCTGTTTCGTTGCATACGTAAATGCATGATTGTCGCGGACTTCCTATATGCTTAATAATGCGATTGTTTGTACATGTGTACTTGTTGGTTTCTTATTTTTTATATAAATTTGTATGAATTCTACAGGTTTGAGTTTTTTTGTGTTTGGTTTCTTTTTAATTTTTGTTTTCATTTGTAGTTTTTTTGGTTCTAGTTTTTTATTTCTATTTTCAACTCAGTTTGTTTCTTCTTTTTTTTTTTTTGTTATCTCAACGCCTACTTTATGACAAAATGTGCACATACGTCATTACTATCGAAATTATTGTTTGAGATTTTCATTTGAAATTTTATTTGTATTTGGAAGGTGGCTCTTGCAGAAATCGATTTTTTTTTTTATAGAGAAAAAATTATATAGAAACACTATAAAAGTACATCCTCAGTTACACGGGCCGTCGAAAGGATTATATGAAATAGCAAATGGGGACAGATTCACAATTATCCGCCTCGTCGAAAGGACGAAACTCGAATAAACCAACTAACAGTCAGGATTTGATCGAGACAACACCAAAGGGGAGACTCTGGCTGGCAGAATATGAAACTATGGAGGTAAGAGGAGCAAGAAAGTTGTGAGAAATATATTGAAAGTTATTTTCCATTTATAAGATGCTTTCGCTGCTAATGCAAGCCGTTGCAGAAAGTAAAAAAACGACCAAGAAGTATGCATCCATGCATTCGCATGGAAAAAACTAGAAAAGCTGCTCTTATGATCTAAAACAAAAT
>KK500025.1:0-14634 GCA_000688715.1 Glossina pallidipes
TGGAATTATTCTAACAGAAGAATTATGATAAGGATTGTTACAATATATGTTCTCATATTCTATTTACGCAGTTCTCTATTGTAGAACCTTAAATCCATCCTGAACTCTAGGCGCTGGCAAGCTGAAGAGTCGTGATAGTTATCAAAACATTTAATTTATCTTTCCACTTGGTGATTTGTTCTCATGGAGTGCTAGTTGGATTCTCCCCGTTTGCAAGACTGAAAGAAGGCATTTCATTGATAATTATAGGGACATAGCAAAACAAAGCTATACTAAGTTATTTGAATAACTCTGAATAGCCCTTCATCAAAAATCAATCGACTTCCACCAACCTACTTGAATTATGCTATAGCACTCACAATGCCTTCTCTGATAATTAGCCAAAAGGCAATGCACATAAATCAACGGGGCCCTTGTTAAAAGATACCATTTGATTTAGGATGGTAAGGCGAGGTAGCGATCTTATGGCTGCCAAAAAATTTTACGAGCTTGGTGAAAAACTTAGAAGTGATTGAATACCCTGACTGCTGGTAATTTGTAAAGGTACATCGAAACGTGTGATATAATTTCAAAAAATAACTGAAGCAATGGTTAACGTGCTTACATTTCTAAGAGCATATGTTTCCGGCCAGGGATTAAAGCAATCGATTAAAGTAAATGTATACTTGTCATTTGTAGATGTCGGCAAAGGGGCGACTATATCTAGATGTACGCTTAAGCATACCTTTTGAAATTAAGATTATTATTGGGTTTTTGTAAAAAAATCGGCAATTCCTTATCGTTTTGTTATTCTTCCTGCAAAATTTTCATATTTAATTCAGTTCACTTTAGAACATTAATTGCAAAAGCTCGAGATAAGGTGTCAGCTACTATGTTTGTAGTGCCGCATACGTATTGTATGTCATCCGTAAATTGCGAAATGTACTCCAATTGTCTCGTTTGTCTCGAAATTCGTTCCGTTTTTGGGTCTGGAAACTTTGTTAAAGGTTTGTGATCGGTATAAACTATGAATTGTCTACCTTCTGTTTAATGTTTAAAATATTTAATACTCAATAAATCGCTAAGAGTTCGAGATAGAACGCACTGTACTTAATTTCAGACGAAATTCGATTTTTAGAGAAAAAGGCTAATGGTTCTACTACGCCTGCTAGTGTCTGATATAAATCTGTAAAAGGCCAATAGCTACATTTGAGATAGTGTTAAAGAAAGCTTAGGTTCTCTATTACAATGGTTTAATAGTATCTTTCATGCAAATTTTTCTTTAATGGTCCCGAATACATTGAGTTTTCGTTCAAGTTAAATTTTTCTCTTCATTTTTGTTACCATTACTTATGATATTGGGTGGAGGATTGGTTGCTCTAGCAAGCATAGGTATATAACTATGATAATAGTTTACCAATTCTTGGAAATGGTCAGTTTAATTTTCGATGGCAATGAGTACGTCCTCTGTGTACGAAAATAACGTTTAAACCCCGAAAAACCGCGTCTACAAGTCTTTGGAATGTTAGACCAAAAAGTGTACGGATGCACTGAACCATTTCAAAAGGAGTTGTGAGTGCGGTTTTATGAATCGATTGGAATTTGGTAATAAGCCTTTAATAAATCCAATTTAGAAAAAATATTTTTGTTTTTTAAATTGATGTTCTTGAATGAGTGGTGAACCATACCGATCGGGTGCAGTGACAACGTTTAAACGTTTTAATAGTTAAATTTTAAATAGTTGAACGCGTAATTGGTTTTGAATAATTTTCCTCGTCTGTTAAAGGGTATTTTTTTATTATTTTAGTATATTTACTTTCCAAGAAAAACAATTTGGGTAGTGGGACAATGCAAATATGTTCTATATCATCGATGGACAAATTAGTCAAAGGATCTATCATTCCTTTACGCTTCTATTTATTAAGCCATATTTATTCAGGAAATTAGCACCTACTATTGATCTAGAAACATTTGCGTTTAAAAATATAAAAGCAAGCTCGCGTAGCAAATTAAGATTAATATTTAAGAGCTTTTTGCCAAATGTGTTCATTGTAGACCCATTGGCTGCTCTGCTATTGATTAAAAACTTCAGTTTGTTTTTTCTATCAAATATAAGTAACGGGCGGGATGGATTATGGATTATGTCTTATTAGCCGTCGCTGCAATGGAAGCAACTAGTTTTTTTGTTGTTGGGTTATACTTGACGATGGTGCAAGATTACTCGCACTTTCTGGCTTTGCTGCGGAACCTATAATGATAACGACAAAGTCAGTTAGGATTACAACGAGAACCCGGTTTTCTTCGTGATTGTGACCGTTTTCTAATATTTCGGTAATTTCTTGAAAAATTTCTGGGTACATGATGCCTCCCCCTATTGAACTCGCTACTTTTAACGTTAATTTTACGACTGTTTCACCAACTGCTATCTGCGCGTTGATTAAATGTTGCAATAGGGTAGTGTCTTGGTACTGCTGTAAGTTAATGGGCGCTATATCATTTGAAGATGAAACTTTCATCTGCTAACTTTACTAGTTCTTAATATTGGGGCCACTGACAAATTCCTCGATAACTTTCTAATTCGCAGTTTTCTAAGTACGTTTGTCCTTAAAGTGGAACCAGTTGTTATGCATAAATGATGATCGAACTCCAAATGTCTTCGATCACGTATGTATGACTCTGCCAAAGCTTTATCCAACCTGGAGGCTTCGTTGAAAGTGTGTCTCTCAATTAATAGTTTTTTTAATTTCTCGTACTATTGATCGGTGGTTTTTGTACGTAGTCAAACTCATACTTACGCCTATTTCATTTATTACTAACACACATGTGCATCTGTACATAAAGATATAAAATTAAAAAGAAAACTTTGCTTTTCTTTCTTTTTTATTATGCCACTCCCCGAAAGCAAAAATTAAATGCGAATTTTAGGAATTGAGAGTATCGAAATTAAACTTTAGACAATAAAAACAACATGTTTGTTACTATTTTGTTTTAATAGTTTGTTCTTTTATGTGCGATATATGTGCTTTTCTATTTTAAATGTCCAATCATCTATGTTTGAATTTCAAAACGCAAAAACTTAGCAGCTCTGTTTCTCCGCGTCTAATGTTTGTAGAGGAACATTATGGACTGGCTGACTGGCTTATTTGTTGGTACAGATCGGGATATTCCCAGCAAAGCTTGCTTGGTACTGAATGTTTTTCCTTCTTTCTTCTTTTATTTTTAATTTTAACTACCCTTCAATGCTTTTAATTCTTTTGGATATATCGTCAATTGCAAAACATAAAAAAAGGAAGAGGCATTACATTGTCAGTAACCTGCAGGCATCTTTCATGATATTATCTTTCTTTTTCCAATGTAGTCTCATGCATGCTTATATGAAATCTTCGTTTCTCAGCTTTTAGTTTTCGAAGATGCGAGGACACACAGACACAAAGTCTAAACATCTATCTCATTATATTTTTTTTTTGCATAATCTTTAAATATATATTTATTTGTAAGCACTAGTTTGTTTTAAAGTTTATTATTTGTTTCTGAACGGTTTTCTAGTCTTTTTTGAAACGCTTGTACATGGAAGTTGATTTCTTATAATTTTTAATATTTCACCTCAGTGTATTAAATTATAAATTTGGAAGATGTTTGACGGCTAAATATAAAGCGTATTTCATTTTGTTTAACAATCACGGAAAAAAAAAAATTTCTTTCGTTCGCTCCTTTTGTGTTCGACTTTACCTTGTTAGATGTATTTTGAAATTATTACTTCATATTTTCACACATATGCAGCTTTGGCATTTATTTCCTTTCAAGTACCTTCATATAACAATTGTTAATTTTATTTTATTTAATAGATTTGAACGATTATTTTAATGTCTTCAATAATTAACACGAATTTCTTTATATTGTTAAACAGAACTTATTTTATTTTGCTTTTATTTTTTTGTTTTTAATTCGAATATTGTTTAAATTTTTTCTTTTTAATTCGAATATTAACTTTTGTTAATATCCGGAAAATTTTTTGACAATTGACTTCCGAAAAAAAATTTGTTGACAAATGGTTTTGTTAATGTACAAAAAAAATCTTATTTTTATAGGAATTTACTCCCAAATTCTGCCCTTTTGGTCGTTTAAGATGCACAGACTAAATTTTACAGATTTTCTTCTAATCCATATTTTATATTTTAATGTTTTAAGTGACTCTTTTGTACATTCACAAAGGTTTTAGAGGATTTTATTTCACTTCTGTTCATTGTGTAAACTTCTGTCGCGATTACAATAATATTAATGATGTCCTACAGGTGGCTACCCTTTTGCATTTTTTATCAATTTGATCTCTTTTTCGATTCATACGAAAAACCAGCTCCACACCCATTAAGAATCCTATCTTATATCGGTTTTCCTTCGTTAGTACGCCCCGCGTCCGCATCAGCGTAAAATTCTATAGCTTTTCTGGTTTTGTAAAATTGAACGTTTTTGTTTTTCCTATGGCATAAATATCTTACAAAATTTGCAGCAACTAAATGTGTGCAAATGACACTGATCAAAACCTGGTAATATGTTACACTAACTTCATGGCACGTATACGGGTGCCGCACTTTATTTGATAACTAAACTCAAGAGGTATTGCGGTAGGTCGATAATTCTAAATATTATACTCTTTTAAAAATTTTCCAATGTATGATGTTTGACTTACTAGACACGACATGAAAAGTGTTGAACAGGTCCTTTGTCGCCAAGGTCACTTGGGCAACGATGTATCTTTTATATTTTTCAGCTCATCGATTTTGGCAATGATACGTTATTTGAAGATTTTCATGATGTTGCTCTTGATGTGGAGTCAGCAAATAACGAGAAAAAGATCAACTTTCACGAACTGCATCTGACATCAGACGATGATTTCGATGATGAGAAAAATAATGTTAATAATAGCGACCAGTTACGACAATATCGAAGATTACTTTTCGGAGCATCTAACTTGCATCTTGAAATTAATTGGAGGTCTTAATATCAATATAATATTTATTGTTTTCTCTAAATAAGTTATACTACTAGTTTGGTTGATAATTTCTATAGCTTATCTTTTAACATGAATAAAAACAAACTTCACTACTTATTGGTGTCATTAATTTACTATTATTTGCATTTTTCTTCAAGTTTGCGAGGTCTGTGTGGTGTAGTTTCACTAATTTTTGGCCAATCAATAGGAGCATTAATTGGCAAAAGTACTTGTTTCGATGAAGTTGTTTCGGGATTTACTTCATTGTCATTCTCTCGCTTTGTATCTTCGTTAGCGTTCTCAATATGTGCATTCATTTCATTATTATTATTATTATTATTTATTTCTATTATTATTATTATTATATAAATTTAGCCAGAGAACAAATTCTAAGACTAAAGTCTTAAAGCACTAGCATCTAAGGCTTTCGGCTTTATTTATTTATTTATTTATTTTTTTTTTATTAATATTATTATTATTTTTATTATTAAAAACTCTTCTATTTCAGCATCAATAACCTGAAATGCTTTCCAAGAATCCACACGTAGAATAGACGATGGAAATTTCTGCTTGAATACAAAAGAAACACGCTCGTATAAAAATATTTGCTAAATCCCTAAGGGTCCTAAATAATACCAACTCCAATTGTGAGTTTCTCGTTTTTGCTGTGAGATGCTTGTTCTTGTTTTTCTCAGTGTAAGATGCTAGTTCTAGTTTTTTTGGGTATAAGATGATTGTTCTTGTTTTTTTTTATGTATGATGCATGTTCTTGTCGTTAGGCATGGGCTTTGCATAATAAGAATAGTTCAATGCTAACTGTACGTGTATACGCATGCTGCTCCGTGGATTGCAACGTGTTTATAAAGAAAATTTCAACATGTTTCCCCAGGAAAAGATAAGGCATAATTATACTATTGATAGGCATATATTTATACAAGCGCAAATGTATTGTTATAAACCGGCATATGTTTCGAGAAATAGAAAATAAGAAAAGGAATGTTCGTACAATCTATATTGCGTAGTCCTAACACAATAAGTTTTTTTTTCCATTATGTTCGTTTTTCCAACTATAATACACCGATTGCTTTTAGACTTTACGAGTAAACACTTAAGCGGACAGATTTGTTATCAGTGAGGAAGCAAAACGCTTCCTTACAACAATATAAACAAAATATTAAAATAAACTTTACAAAAAACATATAAAATAAACCTTGCGTGTAGTTGTAATTTTATAATAGAATGTATACATGTATAAAAAAGATAAGTTTTTAACATTTTATAATGCAAATTGATCTGTAGCAGTAATTTAACATAAAAATTAATCATAGGCAAGTTCGGAAATAATGAAATATAATAAGATCTTTAACATGAATATTTATTTTTCACGAAAGTTGGATCAAGACAGTTCTTGTTCCCACAAAACTAGGGTATAATTTGTTATATTTTATCACGCAAATAAATGAAGTTATATTAGGGAACTGGTATTTAAAGCTCGATTCAATCCGATTGTTTTTTTTTTTTCTTGTTTCCCATTAATACTTAAATAAAAAACTTTTGCTTGTATCAATCCTTGTCGTCATACCTGAATCCTTGTTTGACGTACAATTGGTCAGGGTTGACGTAACCAGCTCAAGACATAAACGCGTGCTCATCGCAACGATTTGCTCCACTCCATAAACATTGAAGATCATCTGCGTATCAATGCTTTCACTGCCGTTAAAACAATACTAGTTAATGATTCTTTAATGTCAACCCCTACCCGACTTGTATTCGCAACTACTAATGAATTCAAATAAAAAGTATCTGACGTGAACGCGATCAATATCTATAATTCCCTCAATGAGCGTCTGCTAAATCTCATCTGCTCGAATCTTCATAAGTTCTACTTCATTTTCCCGTCTTCTCGAACATATTATTTCGTGCATACTCAACTTAAATACGTCATTACCAAAGTTCAAATTCATTGTTCAACTTACATCGTAAAGATGAGAAATATTTGAACAAATCTTTAATAAAACAAATTGGTACACAAGTGCATGCGACTGCACCAGTTTGTTATTACACTTTTCCCATTGGCTGGGGAACTAGAGATGAAATTATTTATACGAATATAAATCCATTCTGCATACTTTGATTAAGATTGGCTTATGTTAAAACACAATTAACACAGTTAAAGGTGTTTGAGTTCTTTTACGTAGCACGCACAAATTTGCAATTGTATACAGAAGATACTAAACTAAGCGCGGGACCTTTCCCTATGAATTGAATTGAAATGATGTCTCAAGATTCTTCTTCTCTTGAGCTTCTATAGCCGACAATAGCGCCAACGGTACATTCATGGTTTGGTCGTCAATAAGAACAATATCAAATACGTCCATGTATCTTTCCAGGTTTTGCTCAACCTATTAAAAGCGTTAGAGATGAAACTAGATTCTTTTGTTGCATACTTTTACTTACGTGATCAAATAAGAATCCAATTTTAATAATATTCGAAGAAGCTGGTACGCCTCTAGCCATGTCAGCATCTCCTATTGAATCACCCATGACTATAATATGATCCCGCTCATGCACTAAATCATAATAATCACTGCCTTCCAACACTGTTTCGTTTTTATTAAATGTATGGATCATGGGCTCGTGAAAACCATCCAGCAAGCAATTTCTGTACCGCAAGAAATTGGATATCACCTTAACATTCGGCAATAACACTTTAGCTTGCTTAAGCACTGATATCACAGAATTTCCCAGACCAGCGGAAAAAATCAATACAGGTATATTGAGGCGATAAAGAGTGTGGAATAATACATTGGACTGGTCACGTAGAGAGTCTTTGTACTTAACGGCAACGTCATCAATTTCATTTTCATCAAATGGGAAACCTCTAGAATAAAAGAGGCATTTCATTATGAAAGAAAGTAAATCTACTTTCAACTTACACTAATAATTCTCCAGATTTCGTCCACCACTCAACCATATATTTAATTTTTTCTTGAATTGGTAAGTGAGGATCCACTTCGATGGGACGATACTTCTGATATAATTTTTCAGTTTCTTCTACATAACCTTTCGGCAAAGATTTACAAGAATTGAAAATTCCAAAACTACTTAAAACTGGTGTGCCGTCTGCAGTGCGCTGCTTTGTAATCGTATAATCAAAGTCGGACACCAATTGTAAACGTTGGGTACCTCCTTTTATGAGCGCATTAAGAATCTGTTCAACACGATCCACGTCTTTAATTTTGCAATTTGCATCACAAAGTGGTTTTACTTCCTCCAGACGTACAAAAAACTCATTAGTCTGTTTTTGAAACTGCATTTTGAGATGGGTATCCATTATTCTATCGCGTTTAACGGTCTTCGCAAAGGAAACAACTAGTGGAGTAATAGCAATTGTTGTGTATTGCTTTTGACGTTATCGTTGAGAGTTTTCAGAAAGAAAGAAATTCTTTAATAAAATAACTTGGACTTAAATTATTTTAATCACATTCTGCGTTTAGACAATTACACTTACATCCGTTATTCTTCAGTAAAGATTAAGTTTAATGTTGCGTGTTAGTGTTTTATGCAAATAAACTATCAAATGAAACAACCGTGAACTTTTCAAGATGATTACTGATTTAATAAGTTGTCAGATGAAAGTGTTCATTCCAAATGTTCCAAATGAAGAAAAGGAGTGAGAAATTTTAATAATATGAAACACAGTACAAAATTTTTGAAATGATAGTGCCTCCGTTAGCAATGGATTTATTCACATCATCAGAATGTATTTTATATATCAGAGTTGGTATTAGTTTTTATAGGCAAAAATGAATAATATGAACAATGCGTCCATGTGTACGATTCAAATCCAGATTGTCAGATCGGAAAATTCGATATTTTCAAAAACTATCAACAAATAACTTTTGTAGTGTGGCGTACGTATTCCCACGAAGTGCCTTTCTGAAAGTGCTAAGTTGCCTTTTATAACAGAAGATATCATATATACCAAAGGGGGTAAACTGCAATAAATGCCGTATTGCCCGACAATCAAATTATTGCTTACCATTAAGAATTTATTTTCAAATATACAAAAATATATAAAAATTTAGATTAGAAACAAGCAACAGGAAAACGCCACTAAAACGTAACCATTTTATATATATTAAGCTGAATTAATCTTATAAAAATATAATTGATGATGCTCTAAGCTGAATTTGATTTGGACTAAAAGTCTTTCCGGAAACAGCTGAGCAGTTTGATCTCGCAAAGTTTGGAAATTTATTCATTTACATGACGATCTTGCATCTTACATCATAAAACTTTACACTATCATGAATTTGCAATCTCATTTTTTGTAATGGGTCTACATATGTTATTTTGTTGATATTTTTAGTAGAAAAGTTCGTACACAAATTTAACATCATTTCCAATAACTTTTTTCTAGAATATTTACGGCTTTTTAATATGCGTTAATGCATAGCTACCCCACCCTGGACCGGCATATAATCGATCGAGAAACAACTTTGCATAAAAGAGTCTTATATACAGTACTCAATTTAATATTCCTTTTTGTTAATGGCTATAGCATTTTCATGGTATATTTATGTTTATTTTTGATACGGTGAATATGTTGTTTACCTTCGGAACCAAGTTCATGCGATGAGCAAATACCGATATTATTAGAGTATAAAATCAGAACAAAAAATCGAATAAAAAATTGGATCCAGAATACATCCTTCCGCAACACCTGCATGTATGAATGGTAAATCAGAAAAGTTTTCTGAGTTAGAAACGCAGAAATATCTTTCAGACAAAAGGCTTAATTAATAAATCAATTTAACCTTGAGAAGTGAAAAACCACTAGATATCATTAATATGAAAACCATCATACGAGACAGGATCGAAGGCTCTTCTAACGTCAAAGAAAACTTGGGCAGGGGATTGCTTAGTCTCAAGTTTGTCTTTAGTATCCACCATGTGTATTATTAAGTTCGAAATATTATGCTGACTTCTATAACCAAATTTTTCATTTGGAATAATATTCTTCTCTGAAATAGTTGTCAATGATCTGGCTTTAATAACTCTTTCGAAGATCTTGCTTAAAGAGCTCAAGGAATTAATAATTTGTAGGATGTGGTTTTATCTTGTAACATATGTTAATGAATGAATTATAAAGTCACTGGGAGGAAAGAAGACTTTTGCGGTCTTCGGATTGTGTGTAGGCAAGTTAGAAGTAGATGTCATTATTCATGCCGTTAGGTTTAGCATCCTAGCGTTAAATCTGACTTGACTCTCTTTTCTCTTTGGTTAAGCTCATCATTTTTAAGGCACTTTTGACATTTTCGTTCTAACAATATAAAGCAAATTTAAAATTGGTCATTTATGACGTATATATATGTGCACATCCATAAACGCAAACCTATATACTGTGATAACCACTGCGGTCTTTTTCCATGGGCCGGGGCAGCTCAGCGGCCCAGGGAAGGAAAACACAAGAAATTTCTATTTTTACAGGGACTGGCGTTTTCTCTTTATTATTGAAAATTATTACCGTTATTTTTAGCAAATTACTAACAATATAATGTCGATTTCTGAACGTGATATTTTATGCCGTTAACGTTAAATAATAATACCTTGCTTAACGACTGCACAGCGTAGACTCTCTGACGTCTCGAGCTAGATTCGCCGACGTCTCAAGCGAGACTCCTCGACCTCTCAGCTCGAGACCCCAACTTCAACTAACTCCTGCTCTAAGCTTAACGTATCCCTATCTTATTCCTTCCCTACTGCTATCTTAATCTATTTTATTCTATTCCTATTTTCTACCTTAATCTATTCTTAGCCTATTTTATTTATATCTTGGTCTATCCCTATCGCTATCTTAGTCTATTCCTTAATCTATTCCTATTTCATCTTAATCTGGCACTGCCATCCCCTCACCAGAGACGGAGGATCCGTGAGCCCAAAACGGGGGACGACTTTGTGTCCTCACAGTACATTACCAACCTTTAATAAATTGCGAACCAGATTTTAGATTTTTTTTTTTTTTTAATTTTGTTACTCAAAAAATTCTCTTCCGAAATTAGTTGCAGCTCTCTTCTCACCTACTCTCCGCTAAAACGTTGTTCATTTCTCCAGAAGATTAACAATCCCACCTACTACAGGGTTGTATCTGCAAAAAATATTACAAGATCATCTGGCAACCTCGTGTGTGTTAAGTCGAAGCATTACTAATCGCTGTACTAAATTTTTATTTTATAAATTATTTGCATAAATAATCTTATATTTTTCATATATATTTTGTTTACAACAAGGCGAAGATTTAAACAACGTGTGTGTTATTTTTTTTGTGTTTAATTGATACATTGAATAACATTTAATTGTGGTTTTTGGCTAGTTTTCTTTTGGCTATTTTCTTCTTCTCCTTTTCTTTATGCGCGTATAAGATATTGTGATGCGTAGAAATTTTGTCTTGGTTTTCATATAAAGTGCTTGAGTGTTCCAGTTTTTTGCCCAGGCGGTTGGTTGTTTTATATATAGTGTCAATTTTATTGTTAATAAATTTTTACAATTTTTCCTACCTGGTTTTGCTGCTTTTTATATATTTATTGATTTATTTATATCTTTTAATATGGACTGTTGCTTTTCTAACTGTAAGTTACGTAAAAGTACTGATGAATTATTTTTGTTTTGCTGCTGTGATGGTTCGGCTCATTTTAAATGCGCTGGATTTAAAGGAAAGCAATTTGATTATATTAATTTCAGTACGTAAGGGCTGCGATGGACTTGCCCTAATTGTCGCGATATGGATGTTAATGTGTTTAAGGTAATTATGCAAACACGTAATGTCTTTAAAGAAGTAAAATTAATAATGAATGATTGTTTAAAGAAGCTGGCTATGATTGAAGATAACTTCTCCAAATGCATATACCTCGAACAGCCTGAATTGTTATCTCACAATGTTTGTGGGTCGCCTGCTTCTGCAACAATTTTTGTCGGCCTAACGACTGAAAAACTGTCAACTGATTGTGCTGGTAAAGCATCGGTTGAGGCTTCTATTGGTACTCCTGTTTATTCGGTTCCTAATTTGAAATTGAATAATAGTTTGAATAATAAACTGAATAATATACCGGAAGTGGTTGTAAATAGTCCTAGTTCAGATGTGTACAGGACGCCTCTGGACGTTCCAATTTCCATTTCCCCGTTGCCTCTAGTCCCGGTGGCTCAGTCTAATGTTAGAATATTTGATTCGTCAGGGACCGAGGGGGCGGATGGGCCATGATTCGGTTGAATTGGTTGCAATACCTGCGAGTAAATCTATTTTTGTGTCTAGATTATCTTCGGATACTACGACTGAGAAAGTATTGAAATACATTCAATGTAAGCTTACAATTTCGGATCCATCAATGGTCAGTGTTTTTAAGTTTAATGTTTGTCACAAACGTGAGATTTCTTCTTTTAAAATATTAGCACCTGCTGTGATGTTCGATAACCTTATTAAAAAAGTTTCTGGCCGGAAAATACTTTTGTTAAAGAGTTCGTGGTTCGTAAAAAGACCAGATCTCCTGCTAATCTGGATGAACCCTCTGTGTCTTCAAAAAGCTACATTTGCTAATATTATATCAAAACGTGCGTGGTTTAAACACAAAATTACACTCGGCTTTTCTTCTTTCAGTTGGGACTGACAATCACCTAGTGGTGTTTACGGAAACGTGGCGTAAATCTGATATTAACGACTCTGAAATATTTAGTTCTAGATTTCAAGAGTATAGATATGATAAAATCGAAAGATTAGGTGGCGGTGTATTAATTGCCGTCGATAATTGTTGCGCATCGTCAATAGTCAGTTTTCCTGTGACTGTTGATGTAGAATTTATTTGAAAATTGTTCTTAAAAGCTGTATGTTGTATATAGCCTGCTCTTATATCCCTCCAATGTCTGATATTTCTATTTACTTGAAACATTTACAACTGTTAAAATTCGTGGTGAATGATCTAAAACCTTCAGACAAAATTTTGGTTTTAGGAGATTTTAATTTACCGTTTGTATCGTGGTGCTGTGACGCTGACCTTGATTATTACACTCCTGTTTCTTACCCCTTGCTATACACTGACTTTTCTGATGAACTTTACGAGTTATGGCTATTCCAAAATAACTCAATTGTTAATAATAATGGTAGACTTTTAGATTCAATTTTTTTTAACTACTCAAACGTAAGTGTAACTCGTGTTGATCCGTATATTTTGCCTGAAGACATACATCATCCTACATTGGGGATAAATTTAGGCAATCTGCAAACTATGCAAGTCCTTAATAAGACTTGCAATAAAAGATATATATTTAGGAAAACCAATTATAATAAACTTCATAATATTCTGAGTAGCTTCCACTGGAACTAAGAATATTCTGATATTCCAGTGATTCTATTTATAATTCCCTTGATTCTATTTATAATATTCTCTTATATGTTATAACTAAGCCGGTGCCTACACAATCAGACAGTTATTCATCAATTTATCCTATTTGGTTTAATAAACATCTTAAGCTGATCAGAAATAAAAGGAGTAGATTGTTTAAAAAATTCAAACGCAGTGTACTCGTTATGGATTATAAGCGTTACTTGGATGCTACACGTGAATACAACTTTGAAAAAAATAAGTCTTATGCGGTGTATTTGCAAAGGATGAAAAATCAATTATTTTCTAATCCTAAATGTTTTTATAAAATTGTAAACGTAAGGTTAATGGATTTCCATTTGTAATGAGGTATGATAACGTTGAATCAACGGATCTGTCTGTTATTAGTAATTCATTTGCAAATTTTTTCGAAAAAACGTATTCTGCTAATAGTTTGACATATGCGAAATATCCTTTTATTATTAATTCTTTTGATCATTTTCCACCTATTACTTTTACAGAAGCTGAAGTTTTTGATGTTCTGCGAACTTTCCTACATAGCCGGCCCAGATTTGATTCCCGCTTGCATCGTTCGTTCTTGTAGTAATTTTCTTTATCCTTCATTAACCAATATATTTAATAATTGCATTAGATGCGGTTATTTTCCCACTATTTGGAAGAGTAGTTTTATTATTCCTTTATATAAAAAGGGTTCTAGAGGAAACATTGAGAATTATTGGGATTGCTAAACCAAGTGTACTACCGAAGCTCTTTGAATCACTTATAGTTAATAAACTAAAGCCGTGTTTATTTATTTATTTATTCCACTTATACAGAAACTCAACTAAAACAAACAACAGTTGAGTTCAAATGACTCTTAAAGTAAATCTAAATTAATTATTATTAAAAAAAAACTTAGTATAAGTACAATAAAACAAAAAAAAGGAAAAAAAAGAAAAAGAAAAAAAGCATCTACACAATTAGCAGAGAGCCACACCCACAACCGGTACAGAACCTAGTCGCAAATGAACCTCTAAGCCATCGCAAACATGCATAAGCTTGGATAATAGTTAACAACAATTAATTTTCGAATCATAGTGACTTTTTAGGATTAAGAGCTTGTTTAAGTGCGACATTGCCAAATCTCTTGTATTAAGCAATGTTGCTTTAATGGACTTTAAAGTGTCCGATAATAAAAAAAGGTGATAGACGTTATTTAGGTTCTTGCAAACAACTCTAAACGGGTTAAACAGCTCATAATTATATTGACAATGACTAACCTTAACCAAG
>KK500025.1:16947-55211 GCA_000688715.1 Glossina pallidipes
TTTTGAATTTAGGCCCCTAACATTTTGATAAATGAGACATAATGGGCCTGAAGAAACATTTAGTTTTTTGAAGGCGACTGGCCTACAGCATTGGTATTACGAGGTCGATCTGTAGGAATAAATAACTTAATTAAGGATCCTATTGGCCACAGTGGTTTATTTAACAATATTTCACTGTTTTCAGTCGGAACTAGTATTTTAAATAAAGATATTGCTCTCGGTTGAGAAGGACCCAATTTGAAAATGCTAACGCGCTTCAAGTTGACTGATGGGGCTTTCGCCGCCACATAGCTTTTTATATTATCTACCGATATTTCCGGTGCCAGTCTTGACACAAGTAATGCCTTCCTAGGAGGAACTGCCGTCAAGCAAATATCATCACTACTTGGAATAGTAGGGTTCATGGCTTGGGAGTTATGAGAAGGGGAAAATATTGACACACTTGTGCGAGAAGCTTGAGTGACATGCCCAGTTTGGTGACTAGTGTTCACACTCGAACAGCAGGGAGGAGAAGCAGACTTACTTTGTACTTTATTATTTTTATTTTTATTTTTAGGTGATGACGTCTGATTAGAACAAACGACGGAGCCGGGAGAAGATTCCCTTGCAACCTCAGCATAACTTAAGGCAGACAGACTTGCCGACTTGTTTGTAACAATTTTGTTACCGACCAAATCGACAGTATCGGAAACGATGACTTTCGACGTGGAGTTAGAAGGAGCACTAATTTGTATAACCGAGTCAGGTTTAGAGGGGATCAGAGGTGACGTACCTAGGCTACGAGTTGCTGTTTTGGAGGTCTGGGAAGGAGATGAGTGCTCACTGTAGCGACACTCATCAAACCTAGACTTAATTTCCTCAAACATTTTGCACATGGAGCCGAGATTTTTACTTAATTTTGAAAAATCATTTTTCGTCTCCGTGGACAGTCTGTAGAAGTCAATGTCCCGCTCTCTACAGTCGAGACATGACCAACGTAATCCTTTGGAAGGATCAATGACTGCGTCAGCAGTACGGCCTATAATGCCGGCACACTTTGCATGCCCAAAGCGATCGCAAAGCCAGCACATAATGAACCTATCAGATTCCGGACCAGATTTGGCACAACATGAAGTATATAGACACTCCATGTTAAGTCAAGAAGATAGAGATGGATTGTGAGGAGAAGAACAAAAAAAATCCATGATGTTGACTGACTGTCAGCATGGCTTCCCAAGAAATAAATCTACAGCCACAAATTTATTAGAACTGACGTGCTCTATTTTTAATTATTTTCATTATATAAACAAACGGATGTTATCTGTACTGACTTTTCGATAGCTTTTGATAAGGTGGATCACAATTTACTTATTTACAAATTACGTCTTATTGGCTTGGTGAGCTACTAGATATATTATTTTTGGTTAAATTAATAAGAGGAGATATTTATTCTTCTGCTTTGCTTGGACAATTAGATTTTAAGATTCACTAGACACTACGTTTCGCTAAAGTTGTTGCATTGCGGTACTAACTATCAGCGTAATAACCCGCTTCGTGTGCTTTGCAACTTTTTAATGATAATTTTCTCAAATTTGTTATTTCAGTTAATTCTTTAAATTTTATAAAAAGTTCTATACTCCGCGATTAGCTGCCAGATTATTATACATTCATATTTCTTTAATTATGTTTATCATATTTTATTTATTATTTTTTATTGTTTATTATATTTTCTTTATTATTTTTTATTCTTTATTATATTTTTTTTATTATTTTTATATTTTTTTACTCTATTGTGTTACATATGTATTATATTTAATTTATTATTATTATTATTATTATTATATAAATTTAGCCAGAGAATAAATTCTAAGACTAAAGTCTTAAAGCACTAGCATCTAAGGCTTTCGGCTTTTATTTATTTATTTATTTATTTTTTTTTATTAATATTATTATTATTTTTATTATTAAAAACTCTACCGCATTATATTGGACTAATGTTTTGAATTTAATGCTTAATTTTGCTTATAATTTATTTGTAGCTAATAAGTGTTAATTGCTAATTGTTAAATAATAAATAAATAAATAAATATTTACAATAAATTTTTCAGCAAGAGCTGTTGCAGTGTTGTTGTTGTTGTTGTTGCTGGTTCCTGTTGCCTGCTTAATAAATTTTAGTTTTTAGTCCTAAGTTTAGCTGTATCCTAGTATTGTAGCTGACTGATTGTATTATTATCGTAAATAAAAGATACAGCCTCGAGTTGCAAGTTTAATAATTGTTGACATCATTTGGTGGTTTGTCTACATATAGAAATAAAGTTTTCCGAATTCCATATATTTGGAAAATATTTGATTTTGATGCATTATTTAATTACGCAAATGAACAATGGGACTCCTTCATGGGGAATGTTTTTTAAAGCTATATCTTCTATATCGTCTTAGCCTGGAGACTTCTTTGAACGTGAACTATAAATATTCAACACCAGGAATGAAGTTGTGTGCAGTCGTACATATCTTCTCTCGTAGGAGAGTTTAAGTTACAAGGTTCTAAGAATCTTTGTACGAACGTTTGTGTTTTATCACCAGATAAAGAATGCATGCCATCACAATAGTCAAAATAGGGTAATTTGAAGGTAATTAACAAAGATTATTTATTATGTGGTCAAACTAAAATTATGATATTATAAATTAAATCGAAACTCTATTAAGAAAACCTATTGAGAAATTGGATTTTCTTAAGATTATGATGTAACAATATGGCGTAGATGATTGCTTTAATGTGCCCTTATAGAGTGTCGTGAGTAAATGTGGAAATTGAAAAGTCTGGAATGGAAATTTGTGGCAGTAATTAATACGATTGGAATTCACAGACCAAACGAATAAAATAGAAGAGCTATGATTAAACACTAGCGCGGAATCAACAAGAGAAATAAAAAGATAATAACCATACCAGTACTTTTTTTTAATTAAAAACTTTTGCGAAAGGTACCAACGCGCAAATAGGAGAAATTGGGCTTAACAATTGTGAATGTTTTGTTGCTATTATTGTTATGTTGCTCGAGGATTAAAAGTTTTATTCGTCATCAGTGATAACTAAATTTATAAATTTAATAGGTAACGTGTATGTCGTTGCTGTAGTTCACACAAACATTCATTACACCGCCGTTTCGAGAATTCATGCTTTAATTGAGAAACGAGTTTCCATCTTGACAATAAAGATAGCCTTTCAGAACTGACTGCGTTGTCCATCTGAGCTGTAGGAGCTTTCTCCAATTAAGAGACGTGCTCAAGCCATTGCTGACATATAAGAAGGATCATTGAGCGTAAGTGACGAAGGATGGAAATTCCATATAGCCTACAGTTTGCAGCTATAAAAAGTCAGGGAAACGGTGTGTACACTTCAAATGAGCATGTGAATTGTTGATTTTGCTGCTGCTTCCCACAATCCTCCAAAAAGTGGAAACCTCGATGAAGTAAAATGTTATTGTATTCCCTTTGAGCTGCATGTCGAAACTATTGATTTTTTCCCATTTTTTGAGAAGACTGAATCAGAAAGTTCTGTCAATTTGTTGCTGGTGTCAACAAAATTTGCAGCATTGGCTGATGATGCACTCTGTGCTATAATGCCATATGTTTCTGTTAGCCGCTTTCTCCTGTTTTTCTAATGTAGCAATAGTGGACCAAAATAGTTAACGTTTGTACTAATGAAGGATATCGCAGATGGAACTCTTGCTTATGGACGTCTTTTCTATTATTTTTTGGCACAACATTGGCGGAGTTTTCCTACATTTTAAGTACTTTTGGATAGTTGTTGTTGCTGTTATTCTCCTTTTTATTGGTTATAATCCCTACCTTAATATTCCTAACAATGCTTATGGACTTCAGTGTTTGCTTTCTTTATGCACCATCTTAAAGGATAATTTCACCAGAATATCGTCGTATGCAGGAAGAATTGCAGGCTTCGTATCATAAGGTAAGGTCGTTTCCTCAAATGATCCTCCCACTGTTATGATTTCCCTGGTGGCAATGAAGGGATAAGAAGCTCGGCTTGGAAATTATTACAAATACAAGGCCTGTGCCAAGTCCATTAGGAGTTAAAGTCTTCAACTTTGGCCTTGAGTAATTTTTGATAGAGAAACTTTTAATAGAATAACATACGACATCGTCCGTTATAGTTTTTTAAATCTTTATCACTTCCAAACTCTGCTTATTTTCTGCTGTGACGTCACATCCTCATCTTTTATTGTTTCGCCACTGCATAATCAAGTCTTCTGATTATATGGTTTTTCTTAGTTCTTTCTCTTTTTCCAAAAACTAAATGTACAATTCGACAAGCGCAATTGGTAACACATTTTCTTCACTATATTTCACAACCTTTTACCTGGCACATATTTTGTTATGATAGTATTTCTTAACATAGAAAAATATAGTTCTGGTAGGTATATAAATTTCGCCGTTTTTATTCTTATACGTTGTGGGAAGGCAAAAGCAAGTTTAGTTGTTTTCTTATTTTGAAAATTTTTTTTCTTTTAAATATTTTGTCTAGATAACTAAAGGTAATATTATATATAGTAATTGTAACCAAGTTTGCTTGTTTCGGCGACATTAGCAACTTGAATACAGTTGAACATATTCTTTTCAAGATTTTTATTAGGAACCTAGATCCGTTATTAGTGTATGGTTTAGACAGTAGCTTTATGGCAGACAGTAGCAACAATTCACAGTTTAATATTTAATAAAAGAGCACTAATCACCCAATACGTTATTCTCTAATCAAATTAATAATCCTTCTGATTTTATGTACTTTTTGACCTTTTTGTATTTAAATTGTTTTGTATGTTAAATATAAAATTTGAGGTTTGAAAAACATTTAGTAAATCAGTGTTTGTTAGAGCACACGCAAATAGGAAATGTTCTAATTAAATTGATAAGATTTCATTATGTTTAATGTAAAACTTTGTAAAAATATATCTGGTAAACTACTGCTTCTTTCGGCATACACCAAAACAAAGAGTTTTTTATGAGCGTAGAGATATTATGCTTTATAGAGCCATACTCGGCCTGACTTCTTTTTACAGAATGGCTTCGGATTGCTTTTCTCTTTTTGTAAATCTATCTCTCGGTATTGTCGATTGATTTTTCTTTATCTATCAAGTCCAAAAGAACGACTTGAAAAAAGAAAAACATGAACAGTGGTGATCGGTTATTCTAAATGGATCATTTATTGTCCTTTTACAGGTTAGCAATAATAAAGACCGACAAGTAGACTTCTCCTGCTCCGCATATCTTACATACCCCGCCTTCAGTAGTTATACAGCTAAAAACTATAAGTTCTAATCTCAATTGAGTTTGCTTTCTGAGAGATGGCATACGAGATGTTGGCTTGGAAGTAAGCTGCAGCTCCAAGCTGCATTTTGGAGCATTAGCAAACATATGCAATTCGGTGGTGCAGTTTCTTTGAATATGTATCGAGATATTTGAAGTATGTTTAATGTGAACAAATTTTCACCAAAATTTTCCCATGTTCAGTTGACGTCAGTTGGAACATCCTCATTTCATGTTAAGATAACTTACCGCATCTGTTGAATAAATATTTTTGCCCTAATTACGACAAGAGTCCAAGTGTATCACAGAGACTTGCCAAAGCGGAGTTTACATTGTAATCGTAAAAAGTTTGCTGCTTGTATAATTAAGTAATGAGTTTCTTTTAATAGAGAAGAATACTAATGACGAAAGGAGAAGAGAAGTCTTGAAGTCGAGGCGCCTTCACGTATATTGCCGACCAGTCGTCAGCAATAGTCACTACCTAAAGAAATTGATCATCCAAAATTTGCTTTCGAAAATGTAATTTTTGATTTTGGCTGTTTATATACTAATTCTATATGTTTGTATATATGTGAATTAAATATTGCTTACTCTACAATGTTTACAACAATTATTTTGGAAAAATTTATAATTTCTGAATTGCCCATTTTATTATTTTCGTTCAACAATGAACTTGCATATGGGATGCATATGGCATTGCGATACATTGTTGAGCGAGTCGTAAATATAGTAAAACAGTAGACGGTAAGTGTGTTGATTTTGTTACCTTGTGTATAAACACACTACCGTCTTCACAGAAATATTTGCTGGGTCAAGCGTTATTTTAATGCATAAGTGGTCACATTTAGGTTGTCATATGAGACCTAGAGTGTTAATAAACTGTGTGGGGCCGTTTCGGCCCTTTCCTTTGGCTGGGGCAGCTCAGAAGGAAACAAACACAAGAAAATTTATATTCGCAGGCACTTGGTTCTTCTTTTATTAATTCATTACATTTGGTAAATTTCATCAGAGTTTATCAATTGTATTCTGCTATCTTTGTATTCGTTTCCTCTCAATCACTTTTGTTTATTCGAGGCACTTGATTCTTCTTTATTTACTTCTCGACTCGAGAGCCCAACGACGACTTACTGGCTCGAGAGCCCAACAGCGACTGCCTTAAATTAATTTTCCCTATCCTACTCGTAACCTATACTTACACTATTTTTATTCTATTCTATCCTATCTTAATCTATTCCTATTCTATGTTATGCTATCCCTATTCTATTCCTAATCTAGTCCTATGCTATTTCTTATTCTACCTTAATCTATTCTATTCTATCTTCCGCTATCCCTATTCTATTCCTAATCTAGTCCTATGCTATTTCTTATTCTACCTTAATCTATTCTATTCTATCTTCCGCTATCCCTATTCTATTCCTAATCTAGTCCTATGCTATTTTTTATTTTACCTTAATCTATTCTTACTCTAGCACTTCCCCCTCCCCAGAGACGGAGAGTCCGTGAGGCCAAAACGAGGGCACGACTTTGGGTCCTCACAACTGTTTATCGCTGCCATTGATGTTTACCTGTGAAGTGTTTCGAAGCAGTTGGACTTTATTTGTACACAATTTCCGACAACTAAATCTATGTTTTCTTAAAATGTGCATTCATTTTCGTTGTGATTCGATTAGGGTAATCTCGCTATTTGATTCACCAAGTCTCTCATCTATATAGTATCTGAACACCTGAGACAATTTATTTGATTCTCGTTGGCAATTTTCTGAAGTAATTTCATGGTCAAATAAAACGCGGGTCGAGTACCGTAGTTAACTGTGTTGAATTAAGAGATCTAGTCTGCATCGTCTTGATTTATTAAAATTTTTCGATATGTGTTGTGAAATGCGGCAATCCTAATCATATAAATATTGAAAATAGATTGGCCTCAACGGTGGGGCCAATGTACCTGAAATCATTAACCGAATAATCAAAATTTGCGCGTAAGTTAGCTGTCGTGCTATCTGGTTTTAGGAAACAATAATGGGGGATGAAGGAATTGGATATATGTGTGAAATTAATATCGATTTGTGTGATGTGCTCCGTTTATTAATATACTTCCCTAAAATTAACGTATTGTGTTCTGGCAGTTCCTTTGAATCTCTTCACGCAGAAGAAACTTGACAAAGAAATGACCACCGTTAGTGAGGGTTCTTTGTGAAAGGTGGGCCTCGCAAATGCTGTTCATCTTGTGAAAGTGCCTTTCTATGAAGTTGATTGCGCTTCATTCTCCATAACAGTAGCACGCTGCAGCATTGATTGAACCTTGATTTAGCGAAATTTTGTCATTGACAAACCAACCAAGACGTGTGCTTAGACGATTTGGAAGCGGGCGATTCTATTTCTCCACTTTTCTTTAGACTGAAGTAATACTCGACACCTAACAGAATGTCCATCTTTCCTGGTTGGTTGAGAAATCGCATTATTGCCAAACTTAGCTACTTAGTCACTTATGCAAGCTTTAAATATTTTTAGTAATATAAAACTTAGTCTAATTTTATAACTAGAGTTACCTTATACTCTAGTTACCTTATAAGGTATATAAGGTATAAGGTAACTCTAGTTATAATCCAATAATCTAAATTAGCTATTAAGCTTGAACTGACAAATACTCTAGCGTAAGTAAAATATGATAATATAAGCTACGAGTTAAGTTTGCCGGTAAGCAACTTTAAATGACTGGTCAGTAATAAAGTAACGGTAATAAAATAATTTTTTGTTTTTCACTGCAGAAATATGAATCAGTCAAATGTTGGTGATTTGGGATTTCCCATTTTCAAATGTTAAATCTGTGGTTCGGCTGAGGAGGCGTGATTATTGGCAGAACAAATGCTTTCAAATCTCTTACAATCTGTTGTTTCTTGAATGCTACTCATCTTTGTCTGTTTCTAATTCCATCAATGCACAATGATGCCTCTGATGTAAACCCGCAAAATTTCTTAATCGCATTCAGCCAGAAGGTTTACTTGAGAACCAGGGTCCAATATTGCTCGAAATTCAGCTGAATTTTCATTAGCCGTATTATTTTTACACTTGCTGTAATCAGTAAGACATAATTCTTTTGCCGAGATAAGATATCTGCTGGAAGTTAATGTTCAGGACTCGATCTTACGTTAGTACTCGAGCCTGAGGCACAGGCAAGTCTAGAACTTGATTCTAGGTGCAACAAAACATAGTGTCCAAGCGGACATGTAGTTGCCTCCTATTGTAGGGAGGTGAACAACAGTTTCTCCTGATAGATGAAAATTTTGTGCGCCATGCTGTTGGTGTACCATGTGGTACACTATCCTAAAACTGCGTCCTTTCACTGCATCCTTTTACTGTAATTGCCATCAAACTTGGTAATTGATACCTTTGGAACCGGCAAAGATGTTGGCGTAATGCGTACTTTTCGACTTGAATGTTCATTAATGTTTCAAGAACAATAACATTCAGCTTATCATATTTGTCTTAAATTGAACCAGTAGGATTCGGACCCTGCAAAGACTTTTGCAAAGTTGTGGAAGTCGTACTCTTTCACAAATTCTACCGAATCTTTAACTCTCGTGTGCCTTTGGACACAGTCCCTATAAGTTTTTCCGAGAATGTTTTAGCTTCCCACATCTGTTTGCAAGGCGTTAATTTCCCGGATAAACAATATGTCGAGCCAATATTAGAATGCCGCAAATGTTGACGTTTCGGCCACACTGATAAATTGTTCCCATTGCTCCACAAATTGTTCTCAAAATAATAAAAAAGGCATTAATTGCAAGGTTGATCATCTTTCTAATTCCAAAACTTGTCCAACATACAAGAAAATTGCCAAATCGAAAAAAGACGCAGCCGAACGTCTCAAACCATAAATCTACTCTTTCTGTCAGAGTACTTACGCACAGTCAAATAATCCAAATTTTTTCCTTTCTGTGGATATCTTCCCTAAGTTGCCTCCTCCGATTTCTCAAGCATCAATCAAACTTATATTTAGAAAGCTTTCTTTCTCTCACGCTTCTAATTTTGCAAATTGTGTAGCTATCAAAGCTTGCCGCTCCACCATTCACATTTTCTTTGGGGAAATGTGATCATTAGTGGTTATATTCCACCTAATTGTAATGTTTCTGATTGTGTAATTAATTATTTTCTTTCAGATCTGACACATCTGAATTAATATGTGATGATTTGAACGCTCACAATATTAGTTGGGGTAGTCGCTTCTCCAATTTAAGAGGCAAACAAATTTAAGATTTTCTTGAAAGCAGCATTGTAGTCTTACTAAATTATGGTGATTCTACTCATTTTGGTTCCGCCTCTTAGATCTTTCGATCTGCACATCTAATCGAAGTTCTCTGGCTTCATGGGGCACCCTTAACGACACCTTAGGTAGTTCTCATTGCCTAATCGAAATTGGTCTTCCTTTGCATCTTATTACCTGCTGACACTCCCATAACCATGTTCCAAAGTATATCAAACCTTCTTTACTTAACAATACTATCCGTACCATTTCAAATATCATCCAAACCAATGACTCTTTGGGTTGTTTCTTTGATAGATTCTCAAAGTCTTTCACTGATGCTGTGAACCGAAATTTTTCTAAAAAATCCTACCCTCCTAATCTTTAGTTTAACACCTCACGCAATCGAGTCACCGCCAAACTTAGATTCAGTGTAAATTAATGCAAAAGATCTCCTTAGAATAAATTAAAATTTTTGGCCGATATTAGAAAAAAAAAATGTACTTACACTCTTAGGGTAGAGAAACGTAAAAGTTGGAAACAATTTTGCGAAAATCACAATCCTTTAACGAGTTCTGTGACAAGCTTGCTTGACCGTCCGGTCCTGTAATCCCCTCTGTTTCACTCGATGATTTTTTCTTAAATGACTAGCCATTAATCTTTCAAAAGACTCAGCTCCGAGTTTATATGGTATTCGTAACAATCAAGTCTTGAATATAGAAAATAGATTAATCTTGCTAAAAGAATTGAACTATATTTTAATTACCGCCTACGTTCTCTCTTCCTGGTACGACTTAAAAACCTTCACTTTAAGAAAAAAGAATAACTTGCCAGTTAATATTAATTCCTAGGGATGTATTGCCTTAGTTTCCACCCTTATCTTCAATTTGGTTTTACACATTACCGATCAGCCCAAGACAACATTGTCGCTTTGTGGTCAACAACAAATTCAGCGTTTGTTAAGAAGCACATTCCCATTGCTTGGTTTCTGAGCATAACCTCAGCGTTTGGTTCTGACAATATCAATATCTTAAAATCTATCCTTGTGCCTTTGAAATTTCCTACCAAATTCTGTAATTAGTTATATAACCTCTTCCTCTATAAGAACATGTTAATTAACAAAGATGATGTTTTTGCACAAAGGAGATCTTTTGCAAGGACTCTCTCAGTAACCTGTATTAAGTCCACTTTGCTTTAATTTATAAATTAAAAAAATTTTCAGTTTCCTTCCTGAAAAAATCTCAATCCTCAAACCTCAACTCTGTTCCACAATTTGTGTAGGCGCAATTTGCAATCTCGATATTATTTCCTCTCGTCTTGAATCACTTCAAATCTCATTTTCAGTCAATAAGATCAAATGCTTGGTCTTTTCAAAAAAAAAGAGAGCTCACGGTTACTCCTCTGCTCATCTATGGTTCTTCAATTCCGTTTGTTAAAATTTTCGACTTTTTAGGCTTTGTGCTACACTCAAAACTTTTCCTAGCATTTACACAACTACCAGATAATGTTTTCAACTCATTAATGTATTGAAATTCATTTGTGATATTTCTTGCGGCTCTGACCCTTGTTGCATGATTAAACTGTATCTTGGCTTAATCAGACAAAATGAAAATGCGCCTGTTCACTCTTATTGAACATCCCCAAGAAGGACCTTCTGAAATTATGCAAAATCCAATGGAAATTCCTTCGTCTGGCTCTTGGTGACGTGAATTCTACTCACAATGCTTGGGACAGATGGCAAATGCCAGCTCCAAGAAAGATTTCGTTTACTAGCCAATTTTTCATCTAATAAAATTCTATCTTTCGGGAATCACCCGGCCTTACTTTTCATTTATAACTTTATATCACTCAATTCCTCTCCCTTTCTTCTTGAACATTTTTTCTGACAAAACTAATAACTTCAACATTCTAGCAACTGATGTACATAGCTTATTCAAAATTTCTCTTGGTTCTCAATATTTTCGACCAGTAATTAAATTCCTACTATTCAGAAAATCCACAGTTACTCCGGCAGAGGTGCACAACCGTTATTCGAACTTGGTCAATAGCAAATAGAAACATTTTTCACTCATCTTTGCTGATGGATCTAAGACCGATGTTGTAGGCAGCGGCTTTTGGTTTCCAGATATTAACATAGAAGCCTACTTCTCAAATCTCTCATGTAGCACTGTATTTTCTGCTGAATATCTTGCAGTCTTACAAGCAATCCGCTTAGCGAGTACTCGATCTCAAAAGAAATTACTTATAGTGTCAGACAGTAAATCTGTTATATCCGTTTTACAATCATTTTCTTCAGGTAAAATTCATCCTTACATATTAGAAATCAGATCATTACTTTATAGCCTCAAGTCTAATACATTTTGCCTTCACTTTCTTTGGGTGCCCAGTCGCATGGGCATTCTTACCAGACAAAATTGGGTCTGCCAAACCATCTCATTGTAATGATCGTATTGTGATTCGTGCAGATCCAAGGATAATCGACAAAAAGCATTAAGTTCTTTCTTGGCAACAGCGACGGGATAACTCACCTTATGGTCGTCATTTATACTCTTTATTTCCGCAAATAAATAAAGCGCCTGGGCATATCAATTGGTGACTCAGACGTGACAATATTTGTCTTATTAACAGGCTAATGTTTAAAATTAACATAGTAAACAACTCTTTATTCACATATGGTGTCTTACAATCTCCTAATCTTATCCCATTTGTCTGTCCGAATGATAGCACTTTCATTCGCCATTCCACACTTCGCAAATTGAGTATATGTTGTCTTCGTGACCAAAGCATTCTTGACATTTTGCGTTCTTGCAATTTAACAGCTTACGTCGCAATCTTTTCTTTTTTCAAATCATGTCATCAAGACAAGATAAGCGCTTACACTCAATTTATGAACATACTCTCTTCTACACTTTTTTGCTCTCAAACCCATCAATTCCTCCATATAACACATCGGAATTTACTCCTCGCTCTTCTGTTTCATCCTAGGTGGCGGACGAGTAATACGCATATTTTAAAAAAATTATAAAAACAAATTACGTAGCGCACTTATAACACGCAAAATTAAAAATAAAATCTTTACGCAAATAATCACTAAAATAAATAAATAATAACATCTTATACCAAATCTAACCGCAACTTTACTAAGGCTTAAACAAGGAACTCTGTGTTGCCATTGGGCTTTTTTCACGTATACCATTTATTTTTCAGGTGTTAATTTGCTGAATAACCGAAGAAGGAGAACAAGAAAAATATGTTTATTTGTTTGAAAGACAATATATTATTATTTATTATTATTGCTATTAATTAAGCCGGATAATAAATTCTAAGACTAAAGTCTTAAAGCACTAGGATATGAAGCTTTCAGCTTTATTAAAAACTCTACCGCGCTTGAGATTCGAACCCACTACCATTGGAATTGCTAGTCGACACTCTTGCCTACTCGGCCACTCAGTCGGATTGTTTGAAAGATAAATTTTGTTTATTGTTTCATAAAATGATTAAATATTATTACTATTCTTCCATCAAAAATAAATCCACAGCAAGTCGATGCTGATTGACAGCGACACGTGAACAATGCGCGTTAATTAACATCAAAAATTGCACATCCAGAAATGCGTGTAGGAAAAAAAGGAGGCTTAAGCTAAAAGCAATAATAAAGTTGTCGATAAACCCGAGGGTATTACAAGTTACTAGGATATAGCCCTGCCAGAGTCGGGTGTATTTTACAAATTCAGATGGAACCAGCAAGTCCACGTTTCAGAACTAAGAGGAAAAGGATTGAACAAAAGTTTTGTTTGAAGGTTGAAGAGCTAAATGTTTGTGAGCACAATGTAATCATTAGTGGTCAAGTCACGAATATTGTGTAATTATTGGATGAATCGTGAATTTATCCTGATATGAATGTTGCGAAAACATTGTTATTTCGTGATGGTATAACTATAACGAAATTACCAGCAACTCTTCAGTGTGACACCTTTCCGTCATTGACTCCGCCGCCGTCGTCATCAAAATGTTAATGTGTTGATTAAATGGGAGGAATATTAGTGGTCACCTATTCATATGTTACATCTGAATTGATATTAATTGCTTTCGTCTACTTTGCAACAGGTGGAAGTAGACGTATCTTGTAGCTTAAACCAAACAGAACAATATAATTTAGATAAACCGATTGACTTTTGGCCTTTTTATACATTATGCAATTATGTTTACAGGAAATAGAAAATGGTGAACTTACATAATATGACATACCGAAATTTGAGTATGCAGACAAAACATATAAAATGTAAGTTCAGCTAAAACTACTACTACTAATAAAGAAAAATTTATCGACAATTATATTTGTTGTTATTAAAAATGATAAATAAGTAAATATGCAAGAATATCTCTGTTGAAACAACATATGAGACATGGTCGAATTGAAAATCGTTCCTCTTTCCTTTCCATATAAGTTTTCGTCCACTACATCGGCAAATTTTAACATTACTTCTAAAATTTGTCATCTTCAGCTTATCGTATGGAAGAGCTACATCTTGCCGGAAACTCGCCGGTGGGTGTACTGGACTCTGAACCAATTCGACCAACGGTTCAACATCGGAACTTGATTCAGTCCCATGCGTGCGGTGAAGAAGGTAACCGAAGTAGAACTTGTACTAAAAGTCCGAACTGTGCTATTTGCAAGAGGCAAGGTAAAAAAGTCCTTGCTTGTAGAGACTACTGTATTAGTGTATGTGACATTATGATCAGAATTCAGTCACGAAGCTAACGCAAGTAAACCTCAACCTATATATTGTAAATAAATTTACAAAGTATGGATATAAACGCTGCTGGATAACTTAGATAATATGCTCACCCGTTTTCAAAACTCTATCGCATTTGAGATTTGAACTCACAACCATTGAGTTGTTAGTCGCTATTCTTTGCCTACTTGGCTACTCATGCGAATTTGCAATGAGATGAAGAATGCGTCGGTCGTAAAACGACCACTTGACAATATAGTTGGCAAACCTGCACATATGCAATTTGTATCGGTAGGTGTTGGAGATACCTATGCGAAATGCTGCGAGTTTTATATTTCTAGCTACTATTTTTCCCTCTGTGCAGTCCAAACAGATTTTGAGACAGTTATTCACACGCTATTTATGGATGGAAGGGGCGAAGTACAGCTTTTGTTGACCACTTTAACCTTAGCATATGGCGCACTGGAAAAGCGAAGAACGTAGAAGCTCACTAATGTTTACACACGTACCCACTTTCAAATTATAACTTGCGAATTGTATTTCAACGAGCTATGTACTTCTCAAATAGAGCCGTATGGAAAAGCACTATGCTTGATAAAGAATTCTTCATGTGTCTGTTAAGAAAAAATGCCAATATATGACTTTGACAATAACAGCTTGAGTAGGCATGTGAGACAAAGGTAAACCAAAAAATAGACTGTAACAATTTTAATAAAGCTTAATTTCTCTGAAATCTAGTAAGACTACACAAGTCAGGAAGTCGGAATTCAGAAGATATAGCAGATAATTTTACGTATCATGGTAACCTAGCTATTTGGAAAGTAATGCGGGGTTGCAATGTCTATCCAAGAAACTCCACAGGCGGTTACATTCAAGAAATAAAGGTGCATAGAAGCCATTATGGAGACAGACGGATGTTCGAAACTTTCTTACCGGATGGACTGATGTTATCTCCTGGTCTATTCTGTACCATGTTCTATGATCTACTTCGGCCCATACATTTTTGTGGGAGAAGTTCTACTTCACACCCGTTTGGTTTACTTTCCTTTTTTTTCGTTCAGCAAAAAAAAGAAGCTTATTTATATCTACCATTCCTGTAAAGTTATAGCTGGGATATAATTTCTTCTTGAATGTTCAAGCAAACCGAAGAAAAAATAAAGAAAATATTTATATAAATTTACTTATGGAATTATAATGCTTTACAAACAAAAAATTATACAAAAAATACAAGAAAAAATAGCAAAAAAAAATACCGGGCTTGTTGACGGTACTGGAACGCTGCTCAGATGCTGCTGATGATCATAGTGCTGAAGGTGATGATGATAATGAAGTTTTTGATGGCATAACGGGTATAGATGATTATTTAATACAATTGAGACCACGCCAATTACTCCAAAATGTAATGTAAGTTCGTGTGTAGGTGTGTGGATAATAGTTTAAGCAGAGCGGAGTGATCACTTTTATTACATTTTAAATCATTCTGTTGTGTGCCGCCTTGTTTACATTCAAGGATACAGCCAATCCAGATTTCGGCGCTATATAAAATATAGGCTAATAAGACATGATAAAAGATTTGATTTCATTACCGAAGAGTTATTTTTAAAATTAATTATCAATGTTCATCGCTTTTTATTAGAGTGTTCATGATGTGAAAATATGAAAGCAAAAATATTATTTTGTTATATTTTATTTTAAATTTTATATGCAAAATTTATCTACAATGAATAAAATATCCGTACGTCTGCGTACACTTATGTGTAAAAAAATAGGATGCAATCATAATGTGATGAAATTTTAGTGTTTTCTCTTGCAACTTTGGTTTTCAATAATATTACAGTGTGATAAAATTTTTATGTTTTCTCTTGTAGTTTCGTTTTTATCCTTATTTTGCAATAATCTTTTCGAATAACTAAATAACTCCATGACCTTACAACGAGTGCACTAACTAGATGAATGCGCACACGTCCGTAGTAAAAATTTTTTGCGCTAAAATATAGGAAATCTATTAATATGTTGCTAGTTCACTTGTAAATAAACAAAGGGATCGTTTCTGGGGCATCACAAATCATTGTTTCCTGCAATATTTAATATAATTTTTTTCATCACTTTAAGCTCCATTTTTATTGATTACCAAATTCTTTGATCAACTCGCACAAGCACCCCCAGGAAAAAAATCAAAACCGGAAATCTAATGCATCACCAACTGCGACCGTTAAAAGTCGTTATAGAATTTAACAAACAAATGCAACAAATGCTACAACCCCTTCAGTACATAGGAGGAGTACATGGTGGAGTAAGAAACGAGGCTTATAAGTGCCAAAATTGTGACCACGGAAAGCGCATTCGCCAAACTTCTGGAAGAGATAAGCAGCGATCTTTGACGATTGGCCTATGAAGTAGAAGCGAAAAGGCCGAAATTTACAATCAGCTTACACAAACAAATTTAGTGGAAAATTTCGCTGACACGCTTTTGCCGCAAAAAACTGACCTCCAATACCTATATAAGATTTGTAACATGACCAATATAAAAGTCAAATCAATTCAAGAACTATGTGCAATCGTAACCCAGATTCACGAGAACACCGAGCATAGATGACATCCATTATTGCGTGTACAATACATACCTGAGGAAGTATATTTAGCAAATTTTGTGGTGGCAACTGGACTTTTGTGCCAACATCGAATAAACCTGCTAGCGATCCCTTAGTGTATAGCCCTCCCTGTGATCGGTACAATGGGCAAAGTCTATAAACGATTAATTTGGAATCGCACAAACGAAGCACTAAATAGAAACGACATATTTGTATTTAGGAAAAAACGTGCATCGCAGGCACTACCGCTACAGTAACTATTGTAGCCGCTACAGCTATAGATGAGAATTGCTAGAAGGTTTACAGAATTTTGCTGTATAGCAACACTGAGTACAAAAAAGCTTTCAATTCCGCTAGCATTGTGGTCAGAAGAATGGAGAAATATAAATTTATCAGTACTTTATCACCGTTGCCTGTCCCGTGGCTTCTGAAATATATTCGTCCCTTACGCCACATTCTGTTCTCACTGCGTGTAATCACCTTTAAGTTTCGTAAGTTCATCTTGTCCTACCTTCACAAAGCAAGTTCCGTCTCATCTATCGCAATGAACAATTAAAACGTTAAAGATAATTTTCGAGTTTACAAAAAGACATTAAAAGTAAGACTAAGTTAATACATAAAAATCTTGCGTCTTGAAATCTTACATTCTCTTTTTAAATCATTATTAATCATCAGTTAATGCTTCTTAGAATAGACCTAACAAACGTTAAAGAACATCCGCCTTGTCAACAATTACTATGTCAACAGTGCCTATAAACACCCAGATATGGAAATTCACCATGTCCTTCAGATAACGACCAAAATGAAAACAATACCAAGTTTATGATGAATTGGAGTA
The DNA here is from genome assembly GCA_000688715.1 of Glossina pallidipes. Lineage (NCBI taxonomy): Eukaryota > Metazoa > Arthropoda > Insecta > Diptera > Glossinidae > Glossina > Glossina pallidipes. The sequence goes on from KK500025.1 coordinate 34,654, forward strand.
AACCCAGTCATTATCATGGTAGGAATTTAAACCCAAGACAAACAATAACGAATATAAATTCGCCTGAATTGCGCTATTGCAGGAAAGCGCTAGTTACTGTTGCTATTGACCCGTCCACCCTTATGTAAACTTTGTGTGTACAGTGAGTGACATTTGACTTTCGTTTCGCTTATTTATAAACACAACCCTCCACCATTACAGTTTCGCCAACCTTTGGTACATTCACCAACGAAAAATTACGACTAATAAAATAACTGGCAGACCTAAGAGATTGACATACCTGAAAACAAAAAGGCTAACGAAGAAGAGGAGGAAGACCAAGATGGAGAGAGAAGGGCTTGAGAATCTGAAAGTTTTGGTTATATGAAGTGATCACAAAAGAAATCGTGATTGTTTTTTTTAAAGTGTGAAAAGAATGGAAGTTGAGAATAAACCAAATGTAATTAATGCGATAAAATGTTTTAAACTTCGAACAAATCGAAGAAGAAACTTGTTAAATTTGTATGATTCTTTAAGTATTGATGCAAAAAAAAACTAGTGATTGCAAAACAAGAAGAAAATAATTGAATTAATATAGATTAACCAAAATAATCTCCATTAATTTTGTTTGTATAACGACAACAATACAATCAGGTGTCATACATAATTTGTGCACCCTTGGAGAAAAAATTTTAAAAATATTAATATAATATACCTCAAATTTTCATATTGCAAATAATTCCTACGTTCTCTATAAAGCAACAACAAAACTTTTATTAAACTTTCTTTTTGATGATACACGTATCAAATTAGACTTTATAGATTCGATTTGTTTAATTAATTTCACACGTACCGACTTTGTATTCTCAAAAGTGCCTACACAATAATTAATTAACAAGCATAAACAAAACTTCTGCAATTAAAAACACTTTTTGAAAGCTATGTACGGCGTTTGTTTATTATTTTCGTTAGTTTCACCAAGCCTTTATATCTTATTTTTGTTTGTTTGATTTGCTGTTTTTTTAATTTTCTCTTTCCTACTGTTTACTAAACCTATTTCTGCACTCGCTGTTACAGTATTTTCATAGTGCGCAATTTATATGCTATGTTAAGTTACCATTGCAAATACTTAATAAATTTTAAAGGCCGTATCAAAAGTGGCCCTGAATCGGATCGTTTCATTACCTCATGGCTTTGTGATCCATACCACCACATGAAATGTACTGCTACAATATCTATGGCCGAGCAGAGGGCGCAATCTTAGATTCAACGAAGGGGTTATATTGGTCCAGCCCCGACTGCAAGCAGTGTGATATTGACTTCTATAAACTTATTATAAGGATAAAAAAAGGTTTCTTTGAATTAGATGAAGAACTCACGGTAAGGGCTGATAAATTTGATAAAATTAAAACAACGTTCAATGAACGTTGGTACTTAGAGCAGTTAGCTTCTCCTCAAGTTCGTGCGAGACCAACTTGCGTAGTCTGCGGTACCTCATCTTCGTCTTTGTATGCATCCCTTACATCTGTCCACGCTGTTCGCTGCCATTCCTCATCGCCACTAATAAAACTTGTGGATCTACCATTGGCCAATCCGGTTAAAGTATCGAGAACTCGATTCTTGTCTCCAAAGAACATTAGCATTTCCCCCATCGCAAGCCGGTAATACAGCCGGTAATACAGCCCCCACAACACTTTCCATGTTTTCAGAAAAGATCAATTAAAATCGTACTGTCGGTGGTGTTTTAATTGCCATATTAGTTGCCTTCCAGTTTGTTTGAATTTCCACTTCCTCCCGGCGTCGAATCTGTTGTCACTTGTGTGAATGTTGGTAATAAACATTTATAAACGCTAATGTTTTTACTTACACAAAACATGTTGACCTCATTTATAGTGTGGCCGACTGATATAGTAATAGCGTTGACGGACTTCAATTTTCCACAAGTCGCTTGGTGTTACAGTGATAATTCTGGCTGCATGGTCCTCACTTCAACGTCTGTTAGAGCTATTGTGTTTTTCAATGAATTATTTGATCGTAAGTTACCTCAATACAACTGTGCTCCTAATTGTAATGGCAGACTGCTAAATCTTTGCTTTGCGAACTTTCCGGAGATAGTTGTAAATCGCTGTCCATTCTTTACTTTACCTGAGGGTCCGTATCGTTCATCAACTTATATTTCCTTTTATCACAGGCATGACTGTCCGTCGAACTATTCTAATGTGTCGGATCCAATTTCCTCAAATAAAAATTATGATTTTAATAAAAGAAATATCTTGCTGCTTAAATATTCTATTTCACGCATTATGCTTGATTTCTCTGGTGGAAATATTGACAACTTACTGTCTTCGTTCTATAATGTATTAAACCTATTTATTTTTGCATCCGTTCCAATCAAGCAACGACGTCCTCGAAGTGGGTGAATGCCGTGGTTTAGCAAGACAATTAGGAATAACACACTTTTCAACAAATTTGTGAAAAGTGTTTCTGCTTACGACTTTTTTGCCTATTCTGCATCAAAGCAAAGATTTAATTACCTCATCCGCCAATATTATAACTTATGTTGATAAAATCCTCACCGCTTGTTAATCCTTTTTTAAGTTTGTCAACTCCAAAAGAAAAATCTCCATATATACCACGCTTGTTTTTTTCAATGGCTCTGAGTCCTCTGACGATCTTGAAACATTGAATCTCTTTGCTAAATACTTTCGACGACACTTTTCATCTGCTAATTCCTATTCAATTGTCAACTATTCAATTCTTGCTTGTACCATATGCAATACCTAACGATAGAATCTTATATGCGAATTCCGCCGGCGGGAAAATTCGGTTTTCTCACCATACTTTTATCAAGTTTTTCGGACTAAACGATCTTAAATTCAAACTCATTATATTATCAGAACTCGAATCATTCTGTACAATTATGGAAACCGACAGCGTAAAACTGTTATCGGCAGTCATCCACACAGCTGAAATTTTTATGACGATGCGGAAAAATATTAAGGTAACATTAAAATAGGGCAAAGCCCACATTCAAATAAGAACGGGTCACATGACAGATAAACAGGAATCCAAAATTAATTCGCAGAACGAAATGAACGCCTTACGCCCGCAACATCGGCAAAAGGAGAAATTACTGATGTCTCCTATATTCAAGATGCTACCCATATGTTAGATCAAAGTGTTATAAGACCCTTCAAATCACCCCACAACCCCACAACTCACCCGTGTTTGGTCGTACCTGAAAAAATCGATTCATTAGGTAAAAAGAAAGATAGCACTGTCGTCGCTGATCGGTATCCCTTTCTGGAAATAACCGATGCCATTGCGCAACTAGGACAAAATAAATATTTTTCAGTTCTAGATTTAAGAAATAGATTCCACCAGATTTCTCTGAAAGAAAAGAATCTAGAAACAACCGCGTTTTCCATCAACAACGGAAAACATGACTTTACACGAGTTCCATTTGGATTGAAAAATGCGTCTGCAATATTCCAAAAAGCCCTTGATCACATTCTGCACGAATATAAAGGAAGAATCTGGTATATTTGAATTGACGACATAATTATTATATATTCGGAGAGAATAAAAAAAAGCATCTGGAAAATATCAAAAAGGTATTTCACACTGTAAAGTCAGCGAATACGAACGTCCAACTGAACAAATGTGAGTTCCTGAAATCGGAAGTTGAATTTCCAGCGTTCCTAATATCCATTGAAGAAACACGGACGGAGAAGCAACAAAAAACTTCCCAATCCCAAAAGTAATCAAAAATCTGAAGTCTTTCCCTAGTGTGGCCGGCTCAAATGGAGGAACGCAATACTGAAGGAATACAACTAGGAATTGTTGTACAGGCCTGGCAAGACTAACGTCGTTACCCAGGTATGCATAGGATATATTTTAAATGAACTTGACAAATGCCACACAACATAGCAATCACAGCTCACCTCGGTACCTTATCCATCACACGAATGTTCCAATAAATGCACTTAAAAACCGACTGATAATAGAATCAAATGAAACTGAATCGAACTACTTCGAAATCACATTCCCAAGCTATCACGGACACATCATGTTAGAACCAGGTCTTACCATAGCAATATTATAGAAAATTTTCAAAAAATACCTGTAGCCGTCAGTCACGAATTGCATAAAAACGACTGACGAAGTACTGGGGAAAACTCAGGAAGCATACGCCACAAATTCTCACAACTAGAAGAAGTAGAAATAGTCAACGAACACAACAGAGCCATTAGAAACGCTAATGAGAACAAAGCCTAACTTCTAAAAAAATAGTATCTCCCGTAAATGAATGCAAGAATAAAAAAAATAACAAAATTGTGTAAGGTTTGTAAAGAAAGCAAATTGGATCAGCACCCCAATAATCTGCAATATCCCAGATAGACAATACACACACACATCTACATAATGGAAAGAACCCCTATTTTAACGGCAATCGGAGCCATCGAAAACTATTCAGGGAAATCCTATTCCATTTTGGAGCGCCAGAAATAGATGTAATGAACAACGAAAGATCTTTTAATTTCAAGGCGATAATATTTATGCTGGAAAACCAACTTAATGTAGCAGTTTACCTGATCCCACCATGTGCCAAAATGAAAATGGGCAAATTGAAAGATTCCATTCTAACGTTTCCGAAATTATGAGATGTATTAAGGCGGAAGGAACACAAAGGGATTTGTCAGAACTCATGAATAAATCCACCTATGAGTATAACAAGACCATTTGCTCAATGTTAGGTAGGCATGCTTGGGTAGAAAATCACGTAACTACCCCATAGAAAGAGAAAAAATTAGGACTCAAATGGTGGAGGATCTAATAAATCGAAAACTATCTAATTTAGAATATCACAATCAGGGAAGAAAAGAGCCAAGAAATTATCAAGCAGTAGTTGTGTGAAATTTTGGACCGGGTTTGTTGCGGCAGTGGCATCTGTAACCGTTTTATGTTAGCGGCGTTAGCCACCTGTTGCCGTTGATGTGGCGTTGGTATATGTTGATGCTTTCGATGATCTTGTTGTTGCTATAACGCCGTTGTTTGAAACTGTTGTTACACGTGACTTGTTGGGGTATATAGCCAAGGGTTGTGATGATGTTATTATCGCGACTGATGATACGCCTTCTGGAGTGGCCTGTTGACGGAGATGGCTTCGGTGGAGCGGGTGCTCCTCAGCGCCTACGGGTACTTCGGCGGCTCGACCGTTCGGCTGCCCGTTCTCCCGGCACCTGACAGTGATCACATACAGCTCCCTGTCTACCTATAGATTTCCTTAAATGCGCGATATTTCATGACCTTATGAGTGTGTTTGTTCGATGACGAGAAGCCTTTGCGCTGAGGCGCTGTTTGTTGTTGCGATTGCGTTTGCTGTTGCTGTTCCGAAACTTTATTTGTGGCTTTCTCTATCAAGTTAGTGATTTTATAACCTAATGCTGGGGGTGCCACAAGCGAAGGTAGTGCAGCTAGGTTGTAACGTTCGCTTGCAGTAGTGATCGATTTTGCAAAGCAGATTGCTGTTGCAATTGATTGCTAACGTTGTTGATATTTCCGTTCATACCGTTCGTTATGGGTGAATGTGAATGAATTTGTTTAACTTCGGGTTCATAAGAAATTTTTTTTTTGATTGGCAGTGACTTTTATGTTTCCTGCTGTTTCATTTTCTACCGTTGTTGCTGGAAGTGTACCTGATCTCAGATGGCCTGTTTCAATCGTTGAGCAGCCGTTAAGGTTGTTATTGGCATTCCTTTGCGCATATTGCCTTTGCTGCCTGGTCAGCACCCGATTAGTTGGACTGGTAGTTACCGTCGTTGTTGTCGAATTAACTATAATTGTTGTAATGTTATCGTTATGATTGTTATACTGCTGCAAAGGGGTGACGATATTAAAATTGCTATAAGTTGGCATCCGCTGTGAGGTCGGCGATGTTTGGGTACTGATCTCTGTTGGTACTTGCTGCTGAGGCAAACTTGGTTGTTGTTTTAAGACGGGTGTCATGCCATCGAGCGTGTCGTCTGGCTCTTGCTGACGGGGACTCGTGTCAGCAATCTTGCATCTCTGGCTTTCCAACATCGGAATGTCGGATTGTTGGCCGAGGGGTAGGGGTCGCGTGTCCACAATGGCCACTATAGGGCTTGCAATGTGTTGCTCAGACCCTGGCGGCGAGTGCAGACTTGTACTGGGCATTGCTTCTTCGAAATCTACTTGTTTGTCTGTCGGGCATGCGTGACTGGTCTCGTAGGCTGCTAGGAACCCTAACTTTACCAGGTTGACTTGTTCATGGATCTGATCTCGTAGGCCGCTGTGGACCCCGACTCTACCAGGTGTGGGTTGTAGTAAGAGGCATGGCGCCGATGACTTCGCTGAAGATTATTGGCTATAGGCCCGGATGATTCATTAATGTCCTTGCGAGCTTCATTGCATGGGGGGCGTAGATTTCGATGGGATTGAGGACTTTGCTCCATATCGCTGCGTAGTAGAGTTTCTAGGATTTCTTGACTGGGAAGTGGATTACCGCTATTGACTTTCAGCGCAAAAGAAGAGCGTTGCGTCGATAAATCGCAAGTCTCTTTTCTGAGGGTCGTTGTAAGATGGTTTCGTTGACTTGGCTGGGTAGTAATTGGCCTTTGTACCGCAGCGTACCCGTCTGGTAGCATTACGTGTTGTGGGCATGGTGCATTTGCTAGATTGGCGGACATTACTGTTCGCGAGGCGGGTACGTCTCGCTGTTGGCAGCAGTTGGTGGTTCGTACACCTCGTCGGCCGCAGATCCATCAGTCTAAGACCTGTGGGTTCGGACAATTAAACTAGTGGTGTCCGCTCTGCGCACATCGTTGGCACGCCGCGATCGCATTTATTCGCCTCTTTTGCGGCATTGGGTTCGGGTTCTACGCCCATCTGTTCGGTAGATCACGCTGTCGGGCGACTGGCTGATATTTTCGGTGGGTTTCACGGGAGGCTTCATGCGGCATGTTGCCCGTTGGAATCGCCTCAAAATCGGTGACGAGTTCTATAAGTTCTTTTACATTGGTGAAATCTCGACGCCGTATGTACCACTTATATTCGGGTTGTGCGTTCATGTAAATGGGATCTAATTATTGGTCCTCCGTCATTCGGGTATGGCGCACCATGTCCTGTAGTGGCAGCATATAGTCTTGAAATTTCTCTTTCGATCGTTGGGTGCGCCGGCAAATGTCATCTTCGAGCCGGGAAAAGTATTGCGAGAAATTCGGCCTTGAACTTCTCGCAGGTCGACCACCGTTCATTGTTGTTGCGGTACCACGTCAAGGATCGGTCGCGTAACACCACCACCATGGTGGCTGGCAAGCGGTCTTTGTCGACGTTGTAGTCCTCTGCTAGCGCTTCGACTCGCTCGATGAAGGCAAGCGGCTCTCTATGGCCGGTAAAGCTGAGCCCCCGTCTGCTGACTACCTCACTGACAGGTCTCGTGTCAGCCGCTGTTGGGAAAACTCCGTCTGTTCCGACAAAGGGGGGGGGGGGGGGGCCAACCGAATGATTCCGCTGATGCTGTTGACTGCTGTCGAGACATTGGTGTAGAGTTTCGGCGCCATGTTGCCATTCGGTAAGCTGCTGCAGAGGGCGGCTTCCGGATGAAGTGTATTAATACGCGAGGTTAACTAGGGTTAGTACCTCCCTGGGCGCTTCGATATATTCGTTATGGTTTTTTTCTGTTATTTCGCTTTGTTTCTATTTTTTTTTTTATTATATTTTTTTTTCTGTTTTCTTCTTTTCTCTTTGTTTCTATTTCTATAATATTTTTTTTTTCTCTATTTTTTCTTTGCTTATTCTATTCTTTCCTTTTTCTTTACTTTTCTGTTTCTTTTTTTTTAAATGCAATATATCTTCGCTAGCTCGTACAATTTCTAAAGGGGTGGGGTGCTAGTAGTTAAATTTTACATAAAAGGAAGAACATATCAGTTTGGCATCTTTTCTCAACAGAACGAAAAAAAAAATGTTTTCAGTGTTTTGTTTTAACTTAAATCTTCAAAAATTTTTAAATGCATAGTTTTATTAGCGTTTAGATTTTTCTTTTCTTTTTTTCATAATTTTTGTCATTAACTGAAGCTATTCTCGTTTGACTTACTACTTACCATTAAACGGCTGCCATATTTGTTTCTCATAATATTGCTGTTATTTTTTTTTTCTATTCCCTGACTCAGTGCCGTTCTTTTAATTTGGTTAGATTTTTGGAATCTCAATTACACGATCCATCAAAATTTGGTTTTTCGATAGTTATTATTTAATGTTTCTTTTTTTTTTTCGTTTGCTGGTTCAAAAATCTACCTCCTCGGCAGTATGAAACAAAGATAAAAAAAAAATATCTTTTGTTTTATTTTTTTTTTTTCAATTATAGGACAGTCGTTTATAAGTAAACGAAAGAAGCAAAAGGTAACACAGACACACGCTGTTTTCTTACTGACCTGAACTCACACCCTATTGTTGTACCTGTTGTTGTTGTCCTTGTTGTTGAAGGAGTTCTTTTTGCTGTTGTTCTTGTTGTTGAAGAAGTTGTTGTTGTTGTCCTTGTTGTTGAAGGAGTTGTTGTTGTTGTTGCTGCGGTTGGGGGTGAAAATGTGTTGAAGGTTGGTTGGCAGTTGCCTAGTGCACCGAACTTGTCTTCACTCGACCCCTGTCGTTGCTATTGATGATTTTGTTGCGGACGTTGCTTCCACTTGCAATTTTGTGTCGTTTGGGATGGTGATACGCTCGCTCTGTTGCTGGTGGTGGCGGTGGTGTTGGTATTTGATGTTCTTCTTCCCAAGACCTGCTGTTGTTGTCCTTTTTTTTTTTGATAAGGATGGTGGTGCACCAATTTCTTTAGAAGCTGATGTTGATTGTTGCTAACTATTATCGGTTGCTTACGCATGTTTGCGATGGCTTAGGGGTTCATTTGCAACTTGGTCCTGTACATGCTTTTTTTTCTTTTTCTTTTTTTTTCGTTTTATTTGTTTTATTGTAGTTATACTAACTTTTAAAAATAATTAATTTAAGATTTACTTTAAGAGTCATTTGAACTCGACTGTCATTTGTTTTAGTTGAGTTTCTGTGTAAACGGAATAAATAAATAAATAAATAAAAATTATATCACAAAAAAAATTCTTGTTTTGCTTGTTTTCTCCTTTGTTTTTTGACTTTTTTGCTGACTTCGTTGCTTTTTGTCATTAGCTTGAGCTTCTTATCCGACAGTCACTTGAACTTTTACTTCAACAGTATGACAGGTATCATAATAAGTTAATAATATATTGTTTGGCTGAAATTTTCAAATCTTTTGCAATTATCTTAATGTTTTATAGAAAAATCTGTTGAAACTCCGCATTTTACGTAGCCCATTGTTTTCTTCACGAATAAACTTTTTTAACAAGTGATGACGTCAATTGCACTATTCAATTATTTGATGCGTTGGTTTTTTTCTTAAGAGACCTTTTTTTTTTTAAATATTCTCTGCCGATTGTTTTTTTTTATTTATTTCATACGAATTTTTAATGTTCCACAATTGTGTTCCCTTTTTTTTTGTAAAATTTTCCGAGAAATCTCCTGCACTTGATTGATGTGATACTTTTATCAACTTTTTTCATGTTTCAATGTTTGCCGTTGAGATTTTATATTGCTCAGAGAGGAACTATCTTGATCGACGACCGAATTGCGAATGCCGTTTTTTGCTGTGTTTGGCGTAACCATGCGTTGTCAATTCGCCTTATTATTATGCATGATGGTTTTGCGGCGACCAAATTGCGTGTAGAAACATGGCATCTTATGGGATTTGCTTTATACAGCATTGTTGTTGGATGTTCGTTTTTCGCATATATTTTGTCTCACAGGCTGCTATAAGTTTTCTGTTTTTTTGTTTTTGATTCTTTTTTTCTGACTCTTGTTTATTCTTTGTTCACACAAACTTGTATATCTTTACTTAGATTTCTTTGACGGTCAATTCTTGCTTTGATTTATTGTTGATTATTTCTGGAGAATTTTGTAGTTTTTCAAATGTGTCAATATAATTTTAGAAACTTTATTTTTCTAAGGATTGTACAACTTTCACACCATAATTTCCTTCCCTTCCGTTTTTTTCTTAAAATGAATTTTTTCTTTTTTCTTTGTTTCCTTTAAACTGTTTAACCTTTCGCGATCAGTTTTTCTTGCTTTTACTTGTATTTATTATTTTTTTTTTCTCTTACTAGCAGTACTTTTTTTGTTTAAATTTCAAGTTTACTTCTCTTCACACAAGTACCCGCACATCAGTTCCGTTACTCTTGTCTGGAATTTCCTTTTATCTTTTTCTGGAAGTTTCTTTCTTTATGTATTTTTGTTTGCGTTGTTTTTTCTTTTTTTTTGAATCGAGTCCCTGCTCAGGGGCCACTTGTGAGGGACTTTTCGTTCCTTTTCTACGGCTAGGGCAGCTCAGCGGCCAAGGGCGAACAAACTAACAACACAAGAAAATTTATATTTATGCAACGACTCGATTCCTTTACTATTTATTATTCTTATTATAAACAAAACGTCGACCTCGCTCTCCAGCAATAATCGTCAAAAAAACGTTGACTTGCTTTTGAAAAAAGCCAAAAATGATTCATAGGTGCAAAACATCGACGAAAGGAACGACTGAGGAGGTAAATGGAATTTCAAGGCACAGTAACGAGAACAAGCCGCGGGTTAAGGCGGCATCACTAATTTGGCAATAAAAAAAATACATTTTCGCAGCCGAAATTGACTATAAACCTAATTCATACATGCCTAAGCGAGCAAATTTTTTTGACAGGTTGAAATGCAAAAATTAGTTTTGCTGCCGAAATAAAATGAGTCAGCCAGTGATCCCACAGTGTATAACCCTATCTGTTTGCTCGACGCAATAGCCAAAGTCTATGAAAAATTTATCTGCCACCGCATATGCGAGGAGTGAGATAACAAGGAAGGTGTCCGCGAATACCAGTTTAAATTTAAAAACAGAAAATGCGCCAGAGGTGCCATTGAAGTAGTAACTGCAGCAGGCGCTGTAGAAGCGAAACTTTGGAAGGGTAACAATAAAAAATACTGCTTAGTACTGATACTGGACGTAACAAGCAGAACAGAGATGCTAAAATAGCGCGGTGCGCAGATGCTGCCGCTGTCGTAATGGCAGTAAAACAGCTATAGGGCATTGCGCTCATGGCTAAGAACACAATCGAAGGAATACGCACGTGGGTCTTGTCGGTAGGGTTGAGTTTGACGAAACCAATAACAGAAGCAATCCTAATAACTTCTAAGAATAGGGTGGAGCGAGCTACGCTGCCTGTACGACATCAAGAGCTGAAGATAAAAGCGGCATCACGGCAGTGTATAGTTTGTATGCACTAAGAGTTATTGTAGCGATGGGCAGAGGACCTGCTAGCATAGTATCAATCAACCTCCAACCGAAAAAGCAGCTTACGTAGCAGAGGGCAAAAATGATCTACAAGGTTTGGAAGACTATTGCGTTACAGCGATAGCAAAGCATTGCCTGATTGAGGAATGGCAGCCGCGATGGGCTAGGCAGATTCTCAGGCAACATGTCGAAGTAGACTTCTACAGCTGCTCAGCGGTCATGGATTCTCCCATGTGCATTTACATATATTCAAAGTCAAAGATAGCCCTAAATTACATAAAACATGGACATGTATTCTTTGCCCGACCGAAGTACTAAGGCGAATGACATAGACAACAGATGGGAATTAAGGAGATTCCTCCCCCAGACAATCCCATGACGAATACGTTGCAAGACCTAAAAAGATGGAAAGTAGGAATAGAATAAATCAATCACATTGAAGAAACAAAGAAAGAGGGAGTGTCAACGCTCTCGTTAGATAATGCCTCCCTACGAAGGTATGCCTAAGCGGTTATGCTTTAGGTTAAGAGAGGGAAGTATAGAAGGCCTTCTAGCAGGTGGAAGTCTCGCATCGCTTAAAGTGGGCGAGTTTCTATGCTTTTCCACCTCAAACAAACAAAAAAAGAATGAAAGCATCATTCCAGTTCAAACGTTGATTGTAAATGCGTGTATACCAACGCTAGATTACGTAAGTGTAACCGCCCTGTCTACATAGGGAAAAATACAACTCTGAGGAGTTATATCGTATTATCTTCGTATATCTTAGTATATATGCTTTCATTATACGTCACGTTTTTTCTTTTACTTAATATTAAAAAAGTTAAATTTTTCCTTACCAAGTTGTAGTAGCACAATGTGCAAAAATTTACATTAAAAGCTAGCACCAAAATTATGTGCTACTGTATGAATTAAAATTCTTGTCTAAGGAATAAACAACACTAGGTTGCGTCAAGTTTACTCTAAAAGAGACAAGTGTGTAACGATACGTGACTTTGCTGAGTTAGCTAGCTAGTGAGATGTGTGTGTGAGTGTTTTATATTTTGGCCCTCGGACATTTACACCCAAAAGAAAAACCTTTAACGAACAGGCGGATGGACGAAAACTAACCGACCGAAAGGGTAAGGACCATGTGCATTTCATCATACGACCTATTGAAAATTGGGTGTGAAGATCCCTAAAGTACTTTCCTCTTGTATTTAAGAAAAACTATATTTTATTCCTTTTATTCCTTTGTACATTAATCAATATTTAATATTTTTTATATATAAATAACAATAGTTATGAACTAATTTCTTTAGTTCTAAGTATGTATATTAATTTTTTTTTTCCATACTTGCTTCGGGAAAATAGTTACATATATTTAACGAATAAAGTTTTATAAGATCATAAATCTCTTTAAAATACGCAGGACCATAACTATTGGAGGTTAATGTTTTCTATTTGTTTGGCGAAAAGCTCTTCGATGATGAGTGGCGCCATTCTTATCGCTAGAACTGCTGAAGTGTATGGTGGGTAAGGTATGGTAAATGGGTATGGTAATAGAGCTAGATATAAATGTGCACAGTGCCGCATTAAGTCCTGAGTGGTCCAAATTAGGGTGAATCAGAGTAGCCATATTTCTGGCACTACGCAATTAAAATGTTGACTAAGGAAAAATAGACCTCGACCCAAATATTCCATTTCAGTTTAGGTGATTTGAGCAATCACTAATTTATTGGTCACTTTATCTGTCACCAAGCCAAAGACTACAAAGTATAAAGACACGTGTTCCACAAAGATTTTTTCTGGAGATTCCTGAGCAATTATAAATGCCGGTAATATCATCAGCGTCAACGACATAATCGACGATTAAACGCTAGCGCCAGCCACTGTTGATACATTTTTTTATTTTCGCATCCTTCACTATTTTGGAATAGCGTACTTCACACCCAAGATATCTTAGTTTCGTGAACAGCAATTCCAGGCCAAACACGATAGATATTAAATTTGTATATATGATCGTTAGTTGAACTTCAGTTACATGAATTTTTCCACAACGTGACAAGCCTGGAACATAACTTTGCCAATGGGCACAATCAAATAAACCAGTACCAAAAAATCACTGGAAGAATAACCCATTAGGATAGTGGCCATACTGGCAGGGTACACAGGACGATAAAGCAATAAATTCAGTGGATATGGAATCGAAACCATGATAGCGAATCTCACCCAACGGCGAGGACGGATTTGTTCGTCTGGCTTGTTTCCGTCTAATGAATCTAAACTTTGATAAAAAAACAGGCCAACAACAACGTCATCGCGGTGGAGGAGTTATTTCGCCTGGAGGAGTTATTTCGCCCACTAATATCAAGTATGCGACAATATTTACTATTAGACCGACAATTGTAATTAAATTCGATACTAATCGCAAGAGGTTTTCGAGACTGAACAATTCCGTTGTGCGTTGTGTGTTTCGAAAGCTTTTGCAACTCTTGTATTGTTAATATGCGATCCTCTTTGTATGCCAACATAGATTTCTTATTCATCGCTGGTAATAATGTTATGATTTGCATATATTCATATGCTATCATAGAATCACAGGATATACGATTTTTCTATAAATATTCCATTTGTATTATTTTGAATTGTCTTTTCTGATTATTTAAATTCTGTATTATTTCCGCATAAACATTGAACTGAATGAGTAGAAGATTTTTTAGTTTTGATTTTTTTAATTTTTAGACATTAGCGTGAAACTCAATGTATGTTTTTTCTGTCGCTTTAATGCTCAATACAAAAATTCTTATCATCCATCAATACGCCAATGATTATTTACAATTTCGATTTCAGTAAAAATCATTATCTTTCCTTTTGCGTATTTAATGTCAAATATCGTGGCAAAATAATTAAGTCTTTCATTTAGTTTACGCACTTTTTTAATACCTTGTCTATACCATTGCCACTCCTTGGCTTTTCAGAACAATCTTGTCAGAACTTATTCGCCACTCATTTTATCCTGTTAGAACAAAATAAAACCAATAATTTTCCGTTGTTTTCCGTTTATTGAATCTAGACTTTCATAAACAAACAAAGGAAACAAGTCCATTGCGGTGGAGGAGTCCGTCTGGGCTGTACATCATTAAGATCAAAGTTATTAATATCTATTCCCCGACAATTGTGGTTAAATTTGATGCTAACCGCGGCGGGGTTTTCGAGACCAAACAAATCCACCAAGCCAAGGATCTAATAGACTAGCATTATTACATGGATATTTGTGTTCCGAAAGTTTCTTCAACTGCGATTCTCTGTGAATGCACATATATATATGTAATATAGATTTCTTATTCATCATTGGCAATAATGTTATTTTCATTTATATTCATGTGATATTATACATTCGCAGGATATACTATTGTTCTATAAATATTTCGGGTATGTTATTTTTAATTATCTTTTCTAATTATTTAAACGAATATTCTGTATTATTTCCGAATAAATTACTTTGAATAGAATGAGTAGACTAAAGCTACTTCAATATACAGACTAATATTATATTTTAAACACGATCGATGTGACTGTATGTCATAAAATCGACATGACTTTGGTGATATCATAAATAAAAATACAACATAATACAATATAATTGATTCCCGAATTTAGTATCTTAAACCATAAGATTTTAGTATCTTAATCCGAATGATTGTTTATTATTTCTGCAGCAAGTAACTTAAATACTAAAATATTATTGGAAGTAATGCTTAGGTTAGTGCAAAATTAATAATTAGGTCATTAAAATTGCGTAAAAGATAACTACGATAAATTGTATTAAAATCAAACGGGTATGTTAAGTATTAAATACATTACACCCTCATCTTCTAGAGCAAAAAAATAAAAAATAATAAAAAATGTTTTCTTCTTTTTAATATTTATATATATAATATTTCTTAGTAAAATAGTGTATATTAGTAAATATAATACTATATTTATATTAATGTAAGCGATTTGTAGATCTAACGTAGCATATTCTTTAACCTGCGGGACTTGTATATGTCAAATAGTATATCTAATTAGCTACGGGATATGCACATCGAATGTAGTATATTTCTTAGCCTACGATTCCAGTATTTCATATTACAATTATTTCTCCTATTTATTACATCAAAAATTATAAGTAAATACAAACTTTATTATATATATTGTTTTTTCCGAAGCAGTTTTTCAGTTTAAATCATCAATTTCTTTTAGACGATTGCTAATTCTATTACCGGAGTTTATTCCTTTTATTGTGATGATTTCGTAAGGTGAAGCATATGGATTTTGGTTTTTTTTCTGTTTTCGTTTTTTATTAATACCAGATCTTCAGTTTTCAAAAGCAAACGATTGTTTAGAGCTGTTTTGTAAAGTTTGTTTATTTTCCTCTGTTTCTATGGGATTTTTAGCTGTTGTTAAAGAATATCGCAGTGTGGTCTTCAATTCATTAGCGTAATCATCCAAATTATAATTTTTGGTATTTATTATTATATTATCATTTAACAAGTGTTATATAATTTTCCAAATAATAACTCATGTGGAGCGTAGTTCGCGATTATGTGTGGTGTAATATTGTATGCAAGACAGTACCAGCATTTGACACAATTGTCACCATTTGTAAATGCTAATACAAACTCATTTAGTATCCTATTGTTTCCTTCTACCGTTTTCAATGTTGGATGGTGGTGCGGAGCGGAAAGGAGTTGTCTGCTATTCAACAGTTCATATATGTTATATTGAAGTTCTTTAGTATATTCAGTTCCTCTATCGGACTTTTAAGACTTTAAAGTGGCCAAATTTTAAAATAAATTTTTTAATAATTGTTTCTGTTATTGCTTTAGCATCTGTTCGAGGAATGAAATGAGTTAGTATATTCATATATTTCGCTAATACGCATTGCATTGTTAAATTGCAGTGAAAACCATTAGGTATTCTTGACGAACCATGGTGTCGATTGATATTATTTCAAAACTTGTTGATATTATTTCAAAACTGTGTTTGGTGTATCCGTAGGCTTTTGTTTTTCCTCGATGTGCCTCACCTGTTTTTTTGGCTAATATTGTACAATCGTTTACAAAATTCTTTATAATTTTATCCATGTTCTTCCAGACATATCGTTGATTTAATTCTGACTGCGTTTTTCTAACATCTAAATGCTCCCCTTATGGATTGGAATTCTCATATCAATTTGTATCGCTTAAGTTTATCTAAAATTCTCTGAAGGGCATTATGTAAGATTATTTATAATAGTTGGCTATGACAAATTTATTTTGTTGAAACATGTTAAATTTATTTCCAAATTTATTTTCTTTCTTTTTATCCTCTCAATTTCGAACTTCCCCAGTATTCATATAAGCAAACGCTAACATATTATTTTGCTTTAGCAACACACGCAAGTCGTGTACACAATTTTTTCGATTGTTGCAGGTTTGTATTTTGCGTTGATATAGTGTGAGGCCGTTTCGGCCCTTTCCTTAGGCTGGGGCAGCTCAGCGGCCCAGGGAAGGAAAGCAAACACAAGAAAATTTATATTTGCAGGCACTTGGTTCTGTCTTTTTATTAATTGAATATTTCCGTTACATTCGGCGAATTTCAGTAAATTAGTAATAAAATATAACCACAGTATCGCGACAATTGTTGATTTCAAGCTCGACTACTTGCCGGCTCGAGAGCCCAGCACTGACCGACTGGCTCGAGAGCCAAACCTCGACTTGCCGGCTCGAGAGCCCAGCACTGACTGACTAAAACTAACTTTCTGTATCCTACTCGTAACCTATACTTATTCTATCGTATGCTATCCCTAATCTATTCCTAAACTATTTCTTATTCTATTCCTAAGCTATTCCTAAGCTATTCGTAAGCTATTACTTATTCTATTCCTAAGCTATTCCTAAGCTATTACTTATTCTATTACTAATCTATTCCTAAGCTATTACTTATTTTATCTTAAGCTATTCTTATTTTAGCACTTTCCCCTCCCCAGAGACGGAGAGTCCGTGAGGCCAAAACGAGGGTACGACTTTGGGTCCTCACAATAGTAATGCATTAGAGATTTCAGTGCGACAGAATTAGAAATTACAGTTTAACAGCATTAGAAGCGGTGATTTTCTTATTACTGTTTTTGGCACTAATTATGAATCCTTTAGTTAACTAGGTCTCATTTGGTAAGCGTACTTTGAACGCCATTTTTTCAAGAGTAGTGCATAGCTTTGGTCATTCGAAATTTATTTCATAGAAATAAACGTCAAATTTGATGTTTCTTTGTTTACATAATGAATACCTAGATCACACAACAGTAAGTAAAAACCAAATTATATCACGTTTCGACGAAATGAAATCAACTAAACACTTTTAATAAAAAAACAAAAAAAAAAAAACAAATGAAAAATTACAACCGATGAGTTGCATCGTTTCTAAACCGAGTCGAATATTTATCCATATTATGTGGCGTGGAATTATCTAAAATTCCAATCAGTTTTGAGTGGTGAAGTGTAGGCAATTTTTATTGTCGACATGTTTTCGAGAGCTTTGTCAGTTAGCGCCGCAAGGAAAATACAAGTCGGAACGAAAATTGACTGCAAGTAAATTGTGCCTACCAAGCCAAGCGAGCAAGTGGCGGTGACTGTGGAGGAAGAGAAAATTGTCGAGTCGACAAGTTTAGAGGAGCCCATAGTTATTTAGCACTAACTAAGATTGAGATTAGGTTAACTCTACTTTCGTTTATATTTATACATTAACATACGAATGCACCAATAAAACGCGTAGTGTTCTAAAATGAATTTTTTTCTTTTTAATAAGCTTATGAAAATCTAAAATAAAAAAAGGATTCTTCAAATTTCTCATGGTTGTGTAGATATATTGTAGCGAGTTTTAGTTGTTTAGAGCTGGTGCAAAAAAAAATATTGAAAAAGTCTTAAAAAAAGAAAAAAAACAAAAAAAAATGATATTAAATAATAAATAAAAATTCCTAAACGGAAAATAGTAAAAAAAAAAAATTCTAATTAGCGAAATTTCTTGTTTACATATACAGTTTAACGGCAAATTAAAAATTTACTCTGTTGGTGATTATTTGTAACTAGACATTTCGAATAAGAAAAGAAATTATGGATATTGTGTTTTGTTTAAAGCCCCTTTTTTTATTTTGGTGAAATGAACAAACTACACAACACTTAAATAAATAATAGTTTTTATTGCATTATATGTAACAAATAATTAAAAAAAAAGAAAAATAACAAAGAATATTTAATACCGATCGATTTATTAATACTAGAGAAAGGAATATAGATATAAAGAATTAAATATAACATCAAATGAATGAGTGAAGTGCGTTGTGTAGAAAAAAGGAAAAAAAATATAGAGAGAAAATTTTTGCGTTTGCAATCAAAACCAAAAGCAAACTCAATACAAACCAACAGTGCTAAGGCTGTTTGTGGATAGTTTAGAAAAATCTTACAAATCAAATTAGCCGAATGGAGAAATAATAACAAAGAATTAAAAGAAGAACAAATACTTGAACCTTTTTTTTATCTTATAAACAATAAACAACAATTAAAAGTATATGTGAGTGGTAAGCGCTCAAAGTGAATAGTAAAAATAGCTGAAAAGAGCATAAAATATTTGAGAGCTCATACCGTTACATGTGTGGTTTTCTTTGCTTCGCATATTTGTGCAAAAAATTTCTTCTTTGTATATGAAATAAAAAAAGGGTTGTGGTACTTGTACTTCGCGGACAACGACTTTCAAACATTCACAATTGTAATAAAAAGAAGTGACATCTCATATATTTGTGAAAAAATTTTCAAAATTTTATTTTTCCATAGAATAACAAAAAAAGAAGAACACTTAGAACTGACCTTAAAAAAAGAAAAATTGTGAGTTTTCAACAAAAAAAAAAAATCTCTTTTCTTAATTTAAAAATAATGGCGACTACACGTATGCCATTCGAAACATCACAATTTGCTAGTGAATCCGTTGCAAATCCTCAAAATGTGACCAGCGCTAGTACGGCAACGAGTCAGCAATTAAATGCGGAACGCCCTTCAACATTATTGAACATAGAACAAGTGCACATGGCTTCCGCTCATCACCACAATATGAATTCACCTTTATTAAGCCCTAGTGGTAGCAGCCCTGGTAGCGGTGCTATCTCACCCTCGTTCGTACCGGAAATCCCAAAGTGGAAACGTGACCTTATAAAAAGGCGTAAACAAAACGTTGCGCGTACATTGAATGCCTGCTCGCCTACCGGTACTGGTGCTAATTTCCTGGTTGGTGCAGTCGCTACGGACGGTTTCAACACATCTATATTTTCATCACCACGTTCAGTTGCCGGCAGTAATAATAATTTAAGCAACGATCTATCTGCTGCTGCAGATTTTAACATTAAATCGCCAGCAAGACTGTCTAAAGTAAATAAACATCAAACAGAACAACAACAACAACAACAACAACAACAACAAAAGAAGCAGTAAAACAACAACAACAACAACATAATATGTCCACATCTTTCAAAATGCCGGCAACATCGCCTGTAAAAGAAAAGTCTGGAAAATTGTTTGGAGGTCAATATACAGCAACAATAACAGCAACAACAACAACAACTGCCAAAGAAATTAATAAGCATGATTATTATGATGATCATTCTTATCAAGAGGCTAAACAAAAAGTAGATCGTTCGGATGTAGTAGGAATGGAGCAACAGAAATCAAAAATCAAAAATCATGTAATAAAACCAAAGAGCAACAACAACTAGAATATAATGTGGTAAGTAAAGCAGAAGAGCTAAGGCAAGAAAACGAAACAGAAGAGGAAGACTATAGTCAAGAATTAAAAATTGAAGACAATAATAACCAACTCGTTTAACGGGTTCTTTTCTACAACAACAACAGCAATCGTTAAAAGTAAAGAGAACACAAGAGCCGAGAGAGTGCGGTATAAAGGCGAGAAAGCTGCCTTCGTGTGAGCATAATAATGTAAATGTGCATAAAAATGTCAAGAGGGGTGGTGGCAGCAAATCAGTTGTCGATTAAATGTGAGAGTGAGCGTGTGCCGACCGGAAAAATTTCAAATAAATTGCAACAAAATAAATTTATAAAAAACGAACAGCAAAAAACAGCTGCAATTGCAGCCTCACATAGTGGTGGCACTGGTCCATCTTTTAATAATAGTTCAATATTAAATAAAGGGAAATATATTAATATAT
>KK500025.1:57508-76752 GCA_000688715.1 Glossina pallidipes
ACAAACAGTCCTTTATGGGCAATGCGTAAACGTCGCCAGACGCCACCAGCTGCGCCTGCGGAAAATACTACAATGATTTTTAACTTTAGTAACCGTAAGGAGGTTCCAGATTATTTGGAAAATGATAGCGTCATATTTAGACGTAGACGGGAACTGCCAAAGCCAAACGAGTTTTTATTATGTTGGGTGATCTCTCAGTGGAGACATCAACTGATGTGGATTATGATGATTTGACCATGTGTCCACCATCACCATGTGATGTTGAATTTGTTAATGCAAATATTGTGATTGACGGAAAGTCCAGTATACGACAAAAGCCCAATTTCCGTGTTCAATTTAATGATACTCTAACCTCGACTTTTGAATATCCATCCGAAGCGTCGTTAATATTAGATGAGTCTTTTCTAAACGATAGCAGCAATTACTGCCTCCAACATGATGATGTTGGTAATAGTGGCGCCAGCAGTAGTCTTAGCGGTGGCTGTAGCGTTGATACGGAGGAATTCGCAAATGCTTATCAAAATTTGCATTTGGATAATAGTTTGTCGACTGCAGATTTAATACAAATGCAACAACAACAACAACAACAGCAACAGCAGCAGCAGCAAAAACAAGAACAAAGACAGCAACACCATCACCATGTTACTGTCGATGAAATTATACAATTGCCGACAACACCCGGTAACTTTTCTACGGCAACATCCACATCATCGTCCCTAGTGGCCAATAATACCAATAAATAGCAGCAGCGATACAACCGTTGCGTCCGGTGGAACAAAGTGTATATTGGGCAATTTACCATTAGGTTCAGCACAACTTAGCTTCTACACGCCTATAAAAGCTCCTTTAGATAAACATTTTCAATTGGGTATAACTCGAGCACCGTTGTTAAGCAGCAGCACAAGCAGCAGTAACAGTCATACTAAGAAAGACAAAAAAAAAAACGGATTCAAGTATTAGCACACCAACCACGACCACCACCGCCAACAGTGCCACCGCAACAAATTGTGACGGCTTTAATAATTTACTGATAAATGGCGTAAACGGTGGCGGCAGTATTGTGGGCATCACCGATGGTTTAAACTATGAGAATAATGATGCAGCAAATGGCGAACAACGTAGAGGCGACGATCAACCAGATAGTTTGCCATTTATTAAACCAGCTGATGATGATGAACGTAGCTTATAGTGAAGGAACTCAGAAAACGGATTTATTATATTGAACTTAATAGCAGCGGCAAACACGCCCCAACTTTGTCTTGTAAAAGGAAATCTTCTAAAAAAAAAAGAAAAAGAGAAAAGGAAAAAAAACCATTACTTGAAACATTGTTCAGTTTATTTTTTATAAAAAAAAAAAAATATTAAAAAAAAAAAAAAAAAATCGTCAGAGATATTTTGTCGTTGAATCGCAAAAGTTGAATGATGCTGAAGCGCGAGGCACACGCATATATATGGATCGGCGATTTTGTTTTGCTAGGTACATATATATAAATTTGCGAGCAATTAAGCAAATTTGCGAGCGTTTAAGCATATATGCGAGCATTTAAGCATATTTGCGAGCGTTTAAGCAAATTTGCGAGCATTTAAGCATATTAGCGATCGTTTAAGCAAATTTGGGAGCATTTAAGCATATTTGCGAGCATTTAAGCAAATTTGCGAGCATGATGGCAGACGAGAGGATTGAAACAAATTTTTGAGGAAAAAAATTTGTGAATTGTATGCCTAGAACATTCGAGAGTTAATACGGAAAATTAAGTTATCTTGAATGAAAACCCTAAAGGAAATGTAATGTCGTGTTATTTGTGAAACACAGAGAACAATTTAAGAAATTATTAGTTAGGAGAGTGACAAATTGTTTAATGTAAAAATACCACAACCATAGTGTAAAAATAGTAAATTATTTCGTACCCATCTTTGCCGTCGTTGCTAGCATATTTGTGGTTTATTACAAAAAAATAAACTAATATGAATATCGCCACTTATAAAAAAGTGCTGGCAATGAAAGGTGCGTTAATAAAACGCTCACACATAATTTGTGGACAATTATATTTTATAAAACGAAAATTTAAATGTTAAAGCGGTCAAACTAGGCGTATAAAGAATATATGAAAAAGTATAGGATTGAGAACAAGAAAAGAGAGTAAAGTAACGATAAAGGCACGATGGATTAGTAGATTTGTGAGTGAAGTAACTTACAATTTAGAAAAAGTATAAGAAATTGATAGGCTTCTTTTCGAAATTTCGCACAAACATAAGAGAAAAAGGAAATGAGTCTTTTTTTAGTTGTTTTATCGTTAATGTTTTAATCATTTGTAACAAACATTAAATTAGTTGTAATATCATGCATATATCTAATATATAAAGCACTGAACAATGATAAGAAAGTATATATATGTGAGTATCTCTATGAAGTTCTAAAACACGCAAAAGAAAAATATGAAGTCAATGGATAAATAAAAATTTCCCAGTCGCTCGTATAAAAAAAAATACAAAAAACTCTCCTTTAACTAAAGATATTTATGTTAAAAGCAAACACCATCTTTGATTTGCGGGAAAAGTTCATTAAAACGACCATAAGCTACCGAAGATGCGATGAGAGAAAGAAAAAACTGTACAAAAGAAACACGTAATAAAAAAACATCTAGTGGCAAATATTTCGGGTGCAGGCATTTCTCCATTCATTTTGCATATTTTCGGATTTATTTAAAATATTCTTTGCTGAAAATAATGCTATATAGTCGAAGAAGGTTTATTTTTCTTGAGTTGTGCTGCTAAAATTTATACCTATTGATGTTGATGTGCCCTTTCTACGTGCGTCACGGTTTAATGCTTTTTGACGTCTAAGTTGAATCTAATTAAGTATAATATGAACATGTAAGTTGTAGAAAGAAAATTTGTATATAATTAATAATTTAAAAGAAGAGTGGTTTGTATATTTAGCATGCGATTTGATCTTAAAATACGAATTGTCTTCTTGTAATTTTTTTTTATTGCTATTGATATATCATATTTACATTAAATTAAAAGTAATACATATAGTAAAGAAAAAAATAACGGTACCGATAATAGGATTATCACAAATGTTGCTGAAAAGTGAAAGAAGAAAAATGATATACAAAGAGTTTTTCTTTAGATGAAAGGAAGGTAGGTTAGAGAGGTCTTCGGATCTCACTGACAATGTTAATTAAACACATTATATTAATTTAAAAGATTTATTTAAATGTTGGACCAAATTCCTGGCTTTTTGGGTCATGTTACGTAAATTTGCTTAAAATCCCCATTTTTTTCTCAGAAAAAACAACAGTATGGCAACGTTGGCGCGAAACGAATAGAGCGAAAGTAAACACAAACTCATAATTCACTAATAAAAATTTTGGAGAGTCATACTGTAAATTCAAGACAAGTACGCGAAAATTTTGCTATGACTGGTAGAATTATATAAAAACGCGAAAAAATAAAAATTCGTTAAATGTAAAACGAATAACGAAATCAGTAATCATAAAACATTGGACATTCCTTGAGCTGTTTTCTTGTTTTTGATAACTTCGAATTAAGAAAATCGTTCTTTTTAATTTTTATATTTATTACAAGAAAGCACAGTGATGTTTGGATTTGATGGGGAATATAGACGGCGACCTGTTCAAAATTTGGGTGGTACCTCCCAGACGAGCGATAGGGAAACTATAATACGCAAAGCTGCCGAGGAACGTCTGAAACGAAATCAAATGCGTAGGGAAAATAACGGAGCAATTGTGTTGCAGTCTTATACTCGTTCATTTATACACCGGCATAGACGTAAATGCTTAGAACGTGAGATGTTTGACGAATTCCTACGTTCGTATCGCGATAAATTAATGGAAGAGGAAAATTTGGCTTTTCTGCTTAAAAGAATTGTATTTTTTTACAACGCCAAAGAGACACGAGACGAAGAGCGTTTGGTAGGCACAGGCAATCCTTTCTCCAACATTCTTTTTTAACGTGTTATGCTTTCAGATTGAGATCTGTCAGCACATTCTACGCAGCCCTGCTCGCCTATTGCAAAATTGTGTTAACGAATACGTTTGGCTTCATCG
The DNA here is from genome assembly GCA_000688715.1 of Glossina pallidipes. Taxonomy (NCBI): domain Eukaryota; kingdom Metazoa; phylum Arthropoda; class Insecta; order Diptera; family Glossinidae; genus Glossina; species Glossina pallidipes. The sequence continues at coordinate 61,582 of KK500025.1, forward strand.
TCTTAAAAAACTTTTGGATTTATGCATATCGCAGCTTGCAATAGCACATGGATCTCAAGCTATACCATTGAGAATGCTGGAAACGTTTACTGCAGAGGCATCCATTGAACGCTACATCGAAAATGATAAATTAATACTCATCTATTTGGACTGCATATTTCGCTTTTTAGTAGAACGAGATTACTATTTCCGTCTACGACGACTGCTGGAACAAAAATGTCCACCCTTAGATGGAGAAACCTTACATCCACCTAACCATTTTTCGGAGGCAATATTTCAGCTTATGCTGAGACCGCTCCTGTTGGCGAACCGTTCGTCGTTTTTCTCTTTTGGGGAGATAGTATATCGATCGTTTTCGAAACATGTGCTTTCCTCAATATATAGTGAACCTATTCAATACTTCATCATTCCATGTTTGGCTGAATGCACGGAATTCCCATTTGAATATCTGATAAAATCACTAGCTCGATGGATCCCCGTTGAGCAAGCAGAGGAAATAAATAAAGACAACGACCCAACGTCCACATTTGGCGCCAACTTCTCAGTTACATTGTCCGGGAAATGTCGCACCTCAATTAGTCAGACTAAGACAAAAGATTTCGCCAAAATATTCACCTGTTTCCTGCTACATTCACTTCTAATTTTGGATCGCAAACATTTGAGTAAGTTGTATTAAATATTTGCCACTTTCTTTCCTTATTTATCATAACTGTTATTCTAGAATCCCTTCATGCCAAATCATTACTTGGTGACTATATCAAAATTATTGGTCACGTTTCTCCAATGATTCTCCGGCTTCCGAAATGTTCGCTTAAGCGTATAAGTCATCATGCTAATGATATCGAAGATTCATCAACCGAAGAATCCGACGATGAAGAACGTATTTACACAAATCAACGTACCTTGCAAGCAATGGACGTAGTTAATACTTCAAGCATAAATACGGCACTACTTACTGAGAGCGAACGGCAAAATTTGTTAAAATGCGTTGAAATGCTAAATGACAATCAACGAGTTCAGACAATTGCTGATAATATTGAAAACTATCTCAAGGATGACGGCGTCCTCCAAGGACTATGTGAGATTTGCCATAACCTTATGATATACAATAAAACTGCGATATTCGACTACAAGTAGGCGAGACAAATGCTATTTACTATAACGCGAATATATCGGATATCCTTTCAGACTCTTGTATACCCTCGCATTTATGCCAAATTTTATACGGGCTGTTTGGTTTACGTTGGTAGCTCAGTCGCAGCAGCAGGGTTTTAACGCACCGCTGATACTAATATCAAAAGGCGTTGTTCGTAAGTCGTCCTTGTAAGAATTGATCCCATTTTAATTGCTTTCCTTCATACAGCAAAAGTGCCCAATGTCTCATCGTTTGTCTCGTTACTAGCAACTTTCTGTATGTTGTTTGGCCGTCTCCTGCCAACTTTACATGATATTGAATTTTGCGACGAAAAGTTACTGATCGAAAAGCCATTGCAACCCACTTTACATGTTCGGTTGATGCCATTTTCTCTTGCTGAAATTGTTCAATTATCAAAGACTTTAAAAGAAGTATCATTAGGTCTGGTGGAATTGGCCTTTCCAGAGACGCGATCTACCCTAAACCAGCACTATCGTTTTGTGTTAGGTCGTTCCGACTCAGATGACAAAAGAATGAAACAGCAAAAGCTAATATGGTCGAATTTACTAAAAGTGGTTGTATTCGTGTTAAATCAAATTCACACTCGCGATTTGCGTTTAGGCTTTTGCCCAGAGTCTCACTGGACCGTGGGCCGTTTGGATTTACCATTGGATCGGCCCAGCGATTTGCCTTTGACCCGCGGCATAAGTAGTCGTACTCGGGGCATAAGACCATTCCAGCCTATAAGAGATTTTACTCGCGAGGATTTTGAAAACGGTCCGCCCATGTCTACCAAGCAAATCAGGTCTATTACCATATTGCGAGAAATACCATTTGTGGTAGCTTTCAGTAAACGCGTTAATATCTTGCAAGGTCTTGTGGCTGCAGATAAAATGAGGATCCAGGGACATTTACAAGCTTTTCTACAAGGTCCTTCGATAATGTTGACAGTGAGAAGAACCCATTTGTATGAAGATGCTTACGATAAATTAAGGCCAGAAAATGGTAATTTTGAAAACATGTTGTTTCCCAAATTTGCAATAACGGGTGACGTTTTCAAATAGAACCCGATTTGCGTTTAAAATTTCGTATTCAGTTCGTGTCCTCTTTGGGTTTGGATGAAGCTGGCATAGATGGTGGTGGAGTATTTCGCGAATTTCTTTCAGAATTAATTAAGACCGCTTTTGATCCAAATCGGGGATTTTTTATGTAAGTTTTTTAATATTATTGTTAATAATTAATCATGGATACATTAAAATTTTCAGGGTCACGACGGATAACAAATTGTATCCTAATCCGAACGTGGGGGATTTATTAGTTGACTTTGAAAAACATTACTATTTTATCGGGAGAATTCTAGGAAAAGCCATATATGAAAATCTCTTGGTTGAACTGCCACTGGCGGAATTTTTTCTTACTAAATTGGCGGGAAAGTATGCTGATGTTGATATTCATCAGTTAGCATCTTTAGATCCCGAATTATACAAAAATCTGCTTTATCTCAAAGATTACGAAGGCGACGTTGCCGAATTAAATTTGGATTTTACGGTAGCAAGTAGCTCGTTGGGTCAGACTCAAGTATTGGAATTAAAATCTCAAGGTCAAAGCATATCCGTGACAAATTCAAATCGCATTGAATATCTCCAATTAATGGCCGACTATAAACTAAATGTTCAAATTCGTCGGCACTGTGTGGCTTTCCGAAAAGGGCTTTCTAATGTTTTGCCTGTTGAATGGTTGTATATGTTTAGTAATAAAGAACTTCAAATATTAATATCGGGCGCAGAAATTCCTATCGATTTGGAAGATCTTAAAAGAAATTGTAAATATGGCGGCGATTATAACCCAGAACATCCGTCAATTGTAGCATTTTGGTGCGCTTTAGAAAGTTTTGATGATATGCAAAAGCGGCAGTTGTTGAAATTTGTCACTAGTTGTTCAAGACCGCCGCTACTTGGCTTCAAGGTCAGTTCAAGGTCAAGCTATTTCTATAATTTCTTTTTTTAACTGAAATTTGTCTTGTTTGAACAGGACTTGGATCCTCCGTTTTTCATACAAAATGCTGGTGATATGGAACGTTTGCCTACGGCTAGTACTTGTACAAATTTACTCAAATTACCACCTTTCAAGTCGGTTGAACAAATGCGTGAAAAACTTTTGTATGCCATACAATCGGGAGTTGGCTTTGAATTGAGTTAAAATGTATTTAAAGAAGCACTGGTGGAAATATTGCACTATCGTTATAGCTCCCTCCTCGTCACGTTTTTTCCTTATAGATTTTTACATAAGTCTGTAAATGTTTTCTATAATTTTTTAATCGAAATTTACATCAGTTACTTTTATATTAGAATGAAAAATTGCCTCAAATCTGAAGAGAAAGGAAGCGCGCCTATTTGTGCTAACTAATATGCATAAAACATTAAAAATAAAAATTTGTTATCATATAAAAAGAAAATATAGTTAAGCGAAATATCTAATTTGAGAATTACGTTTAAAATATAAAAAAAACGCCATGTATGTGTACATATAACTATGGAAGTGTTTTCCTTAAGAATATTTTTTCCTTTTACAGGATTGTTTTATGCTGTTCATCTTGTTTTCTTACGCTTGGTGTAGCCACTCGTAGGCTTATGACTGCTTGCGCAGTTTTCATTGAAAATTTTAAACTGAGCCTTGTAGCCGAAAATGTCTACAATTTCTTGATTCTAGAATTTTTATGTAAATGTGCACAATATAATTCGCATATCTGCACGCGCTTCCGGGAAACTTCCACGGATCAACAGGATTCATAAGTTAATGATAATTTTTTTATGGTTGTTATAGAGCTTTCCAAGTAAGCGTTATCAAAAGTTAAAACGCAAAGCAATGGAATGAGCGGTAATGATGATGCACAATGAGCGGTAATGATGATGCCCGAACTGTCAAGATAAAATTGATCGTGTATATTTAAATGTGCTTAAGCATACACACGTCCATTTGTCTGCGAAGATTAAATTTAGTCAAGTGTGAAAGCGTGAATATGACTTAAGAAGTAGAAAGAGTAAACACGGAGGCTAATGAAATTTAAATTTGGAAAAAGAAAACTGTGGAAAAAATGGTCTCACCGAAGATTTACTTGGAATTGGCTTTTAAAAAAATGAGTGTGCACTCACTCAGAAATAGAAATAAAGTCGTAATGCGAATGTATCTCTGCAAATGTTTCAATTCAAAGTACGAGAAAAAATGGTTTTACTTGGCTTAGGCCAAATCATTAAACACCCACCGCTTGCTTCATTTTAAATTCCTTTTTTTTTTAATTAATATATTTCCATTATGAATTGTCGTTCGCGATGAGTTGTCAAATTCTATGAATTTCCAATATAAAAATTATAGCAGCAGGAGGAAATAGTATAAGCGCAACTTCGCAACGCCTTATTTTTATGCTTTTCGTCGCTTATAGTAGTACTATAGTAGTACTAATTTTTTTTTAAATTAATTTTTTTATTAACGTGCAGCTCTGTAAGATTGACTTTCCCATTTCGCCTAAGAATCGCAAAAACCAATACCCCTAGGCAGAGTTCAACTTTTAATCCTGATTGTAACGGACAAAAATAGACATCTAGACGAACATGAGTAATTCAGTTGGAGCGTTTATATTGCACCCTTAGGTAGGCGTTCTACGTGGGATCTCCTATAATAAAGCAGAAATAAAGTGCAGCCTTCATTTATGATGTGGCGACAAAATATAGCATTTATTTTCAATACAGGAACAAGGTATAGTGTTCATTATGAGGAAAAAACAAAATGTTATATTTTTAATTATTAAGTTAATTAATGCTTCACTTTATTTAATTTTTCCTTTCTCCTGGTTGTTTTTCACATCATATAAAACCGTATGATTTTATTTGGTTTTTATAAACGCGTCAGAGCGTTTTATTTGTCGAAACAACGCACGCATAAATTTAAAAAGTTTGCAAAAAGCTCGTGTTAACACACAACGCAACGCAAGCTATATGTTTAAGTACAGTCAAATACACACGGTCAACTATATTTTGGCATTTCGGGAGTCATGCACAACGCATAACGCAAGGATTCGTTTGCGCAATGCGTTTATAATGCAATATTTTAAAATTTTTGCGTGCGTCGTTTATGACAATCAAAACAGGGGGAAAATTTATCACGGATATTACATAATTGGACAGACACACTTGATTATGTGCAACCGGAAATTGGATCGAATTTGTTCCAACTTGGTTAAAGGAGAGTAAGTGAGAGTGTAAGCAAATTATGTTTGTTTCTGTTTTCATTATCAAACTGAAATATAAATGAGAAATGAGTTCGACCACCTGTTGGAATATAAAAGAAAGAATTTTGAGTTTTACGTCAAACTTCAATAGAAATCTTGGGTTTTATCAAACTATATAAATGAAAAATGAATTCAATCACCTGTTGAAGTATAAAAGAAGGGTTTCACGTCAAACTTCAAGAGAAATCTTGGGTTTTTATCAAACTATATAGATGAGAAATGAGTTCGATCACCTTTTGGAATATAAAAGAAAGAAATTTGGGTTTTACGTATATATGTATCGGTTTTATGTATATATGAAAATAAAACACAGATGTTTTTAGTCTTTAAAATGGTTATATGCGTTTTTTTCATTTTCATTAAAATTGCGCAAGCTTTTGTTTAAGTTCATCGAAATTCTATCAGCTTTTTTTCATTTTCATTCATTTCATTTACATAAATTCAAATTCATTTTAGAAGTGGACATAGATGTTGAAGGTCGGTAACAATTGCGAAAAAAAATTAATTAAAAGTAATAAAAAAATGATATATATTTGTTTTTCAAAATAGTGAAGCATAAATAAATAGTTAAGTGTTTAAATTGAATAAATTCGACGAATGAAAAGTGAGGATAAAATTAACTTAGTGCAAAAAGAAGTTGTAGAAAATGAACAATTGAGAAAAACAAAATTAAAAAGTTCCAAAATAAATAAATAAAAAATTTGTGAAACATTTACTTAAAATTAAAAACAAAGCCCAAAAAATTATGAGTATATTTATTTTCGTTTTTATTATTTTACTAGCTACGAGTTTTCAAAATTTTCTTTGCAAAAAAAGCATTAGAAGAAACCTAAAAAAACAAAAGAAACGCATCAAAAACCTAAAAGCACCAAAAAATGTTTGTCTCGACAAAAAATTCTTAAAAATATTGCTTCAACAATTTATTGGCGGTAAATGTGTTTATTTTCCTCTATTTACATTTTCATATATTTCGAATTATGGTGGAAACTTAAAATAGCTAAAACAGCAATAGATAATACTAAAACGATTACTCCTCCTAGTTTATTTGGAATAGATCGTAAAATTGCATAAGCGAATAGAAAATATTGTTCAGGTTAAACATGAGGGTTAAAATATAACTATATGTGAATTTCAATTAGATTAGTAGGTTGAGTTTTAGTTAGTTTAATTTGTTTATGACAAGTTTACCCACTACTGTTAAATCTTAGCTATAAAACACTGCACAAGCGCGTATTTTTGAGATGATTAGGTTTTTGATGATGTAAAAGTGTTATGTTTATGTTTACCAAATAAAAAATATTTCAACAACCTAATTATTTACAAAAAAACAAAAAACATAAAACCTATGGCTGCAAAATGCTAAGCCATAAAAAATGGAAGCAATGTTACCGAGTGCAGAAAGTAAGCATTCATCAGAATGAAACGTGCAAAAGAAAATATAAAAAAGTAAAATGTTAATCACTTCGAATGATTTAATTTTTTTGTTTTATCTAATAATTTTTATTTTGTATTCTCCTCTAAAAATCACATCAAATTTCCGATATAAAACACAATCTTCTCGGTCTAATACTTCTTTAACATTTCTTTACGATTTTTAAAGACTGATCATAGCCTCTACTATGCCTCCAAGCACAATTCGACGGTTGTCCTTTTACCGAACTGGAAAGAACGAATATCTACCCTAGCCAAGAAAAAGTAAATTTCATAAATTTTTGCTAATTTTTTTAATATTTATCTCTTACGACACCAAAATCACATATTTATTTTATTTGTTGACTTGACGTGACTTTTATTCATATGCATTATTATTTGGTAATAATTAACGGCGATTTATCCCCGATTTTTCTAACAATGCAAGTGCACATACATGCGCCTTAAGTTAACATACCCTGTACGAAAAGTGGCTTAGGGTATAAAAATTGAACGCAAGTTCATTTCGAAACCATCCTTACAAAAGATTTTTGAAAAGTTAATAATTGCGTAATTTTTTAATAATGAGCGAATAGGAAGACGAAGTATACTTATTAATAAGGGTATATTGAATTTTATATCTTCAATAGGATTGTGGTGACTTCTATTATGTTCTAAAATATTGTTAAAATTTCCCATTGCGCAATAGCTATACTATGGAAGCAGATATGCGTGCTGTCTTAAGTCGGCTACTGCGGGAATACCTCAACTTGTGGCGTTTCGGGAACGGGGGCGATGAAAGGCCATTGCAAAAAACTAGCTGGTAGACTGAGCACGGAACTGAACCGTGCAGTATCCGTTGAGAAGGTGATACATACTTTAAAAGACGTTAGAAGAGATCTGAAACGACTTGAGGGAGTTTCGATTTTTCGTACGGTTTATGGCGCGATCTAGGTTCGTGCAATTTCATCAGCAAATCTCAGAACGGGTAAAGCTGAACTTGTTTTGTTGGATCACAGTTTATGTGAAGAATTACCAGCTGCTATTAGAAAGCCATTGTACGAATGCTGCTTTAAATTGTATGTTTAAAACTGCTCAACAATTGGGTATCAACGATTACATGAAATTTGCCGAAGTTTTATTTCAATTCTTTCCATATACCATAAAATTCTTCTCACGGTTTTCCGCACTACCCTAGAGGTACCGTGTGGGCGCAATATAATAATACTTGCAATAATAACGATAAATAAACAAAATCCTCATTTATACATAATATACGTACATAATACATAAATACATAAAAAGTATATATATAGGAAATAAATAAAAAGTAGATACGATGACTGCAGAGCAGCGTTGATTATTAACATCTTGATCTGCAAAAGAAAAATAATGTAATTACTAAATTTTATATATAAGGATGATCACAAACTTACCATTTGGCCTAAGGCAGTTTTCCATCCTACTGAAGCAATAGTGCAGGTTTATGGCAATGGTTTTTTAATCTAAAATGAAGTAAAAAGAAATGAATTTATTATACATAATCATAACCAAAGATAAATACCACTTATCTTGACATATGGTGAACCTTGACGGCTTATGAGAGGTGGGCGATGACACATCGTTCTTTCTTTATCTATAATGAAAAATTAGAATATAAGTTAGTATTGTATCAACATTTTCGTGCTAAATTTGAATTACCTTTACTTTGTTCTTTTGAGTCACTATTTTCCATTTTCCAAAGTGCGACGATGGACCTTTTTAATCTGTAAAGAAAAATTAGAATACAAGTTAGTAATGTGTCAACATTTTCGTGCTAAATTTGAATTAACTTAGTATGCAGACACGTTCTTGTCAGTAGATTACATGAAGTTTTCGGTTTTCAGCAGTATAAATAGGATGAACCCAAACAAACTTCTTTTAAAACATCTGATTTAAAGAAGCCAGCATTTGCTACCACTGTAGTCTGTATTCGCTTTCCTATTGCCGGCTCCAACATACAGTGGTTTACCGTCGAATAAAAAATTTCGTAAGCATGGTCGAATGCTTCGGTTATTTCTGTTTTCGGGAACACCGGCTTGATATATTTGCTAGTTATGATGATGTTGTTTATGGGGTCTTTCGCTATCTTTTCACCCATCACCTCCTCGCAAAAGTCGTGCTTCCCCTCCGCCATGTCTGTTTTAAATCCGCTTTTGTATTTGAACACCTGCAGGCTCCTTAGGCGGTTACACAACTTCACCTTCTCAACGGCCGATCTGGTTTTCTTTCGCTTCGACATGGACATATTTCTGAAAAAAACATTCGAGGAGGTCTTGGCTTATCCTCTATGAAGTAAAAGTTGTGGTAGGATAAGCCTTCGCTAAATCTTCCATTAATTTTGAACAGTTTTTTATTGCTGCTTCTACGTGAACGGCAAGGAACACCTTTTTGAATTTTTCCATGAAATAGTTGCTGATTTCCGTAAGTTTGCGTTAGAGGTCCTCCACATTTCGGTCCGTTGTGGAGCTCCGATGAAATATATTTACGAAATCTGTTATCACATTGAAGATTTCGCATGTGTTCTTTGCAACTTTGGTGTCGTTTTTAAATACACCTTTCTGCAGGAAGGCAGGCATGGCGCCGTCGAAGAATTGAACCAAATCTGTAGCGGTAATAGAACCGTTAAAACGTCGCCTCGTTGGGCCCAAAATTTACTCGTGGGCTCGAATTGCTTGTAGACTGCAATATGTATCTTTAATTTTTTCTATTTTATCTTTTAAACTCCGCAGGAGGTGCAGATAATCATACAATAATACGATTCCAGTGGGTAACTTTTTTACAGCTTCAGCATATCCGGTAAGTCTGTCACAAACTACGGCTCGCACGTCTCGCCCATTTTGTTTAGCCAGGTTGATGTTGTCTAATAGTACTTTTGCCATTGAATTTGGGCGAGGGGGAGGGGGGGGGGGGGTTAACGCTTACAATTAAAATGCCGTCGCCAGGCTTCTAAGGACGAAGACGAGCATTGTTTTGTAAACACAAGTTATTTTTTTCTTCTCGTCGGCATAATGGCGTCCAATTAGTGTATCGGGCCTTCGCAAATACACTGCCTGCACTATTTTGTCTTCTGGCGTCAAACACTTAACGACTTCCCGAAGTTCTTCTACGTCCGGCACCACGCTGTCAGTTTGCCGTTCGACCGCCTGGTCTTCGTGAACTGCAAGGCGCCGTTGCAATTCCTCTTTTTCGGCATTCACCTTCTCCAACGGCCTGATGAGCCTCGCATGGGCCGACGTTGACGGGCCGCTGTTGTAAAGGTCATCGGTAAATATATCTGGGCTTACCATATTTATATTTGTTAGATCTAGCTTACCTACTGGCGTCGTAGTTGGTTCGTCTGTTATTTGTGTTGTTTCCTGCTTGGGCTACCTGGTTTTTTCCTTCCCCCCTACTACCACTGCTCCTGTCACATAGTTTTCTCATTCCCCTCCTACTGCTCCTGTGACCTGGCTTTGGATCACAGGAGGTATTGGAGGCAAACATGATAAATAACATAATTCCAAAATGATTCGTATCAGAACAATATGTTGTACTATGTTAAAAATACGTTTTGCAACTGCATTATCGCTGAAATACGTTGTTAAAATTATATGAGTTGTAAAGTAAAGTTTGGACTGCGGCCTGGTAGTACATTTGTAAGGAAAATTTATGGTAAAAACAAGTAAAGAAATTATATTTGGGCGCGGCCGAATCTTTTACACCCGTTATCCAGTTTAGAATTAACACATTTTTAGCCAGACAATACATCTTCTGTGTTGTTTATCTTGCGAGCAATAAACAAAAAACATCAAGAGTGAAAAAAATCACATATAACTTTCTCCGTGGACGACCGATAGAACATGGAACGTGCAAATATAATATAAATTAATATGGCGGCGCACATATTTATTGTTATAATAACGCCAATGTGAATTGTCACTATATGTTGTAAACTGTTTTTTTTTTTGTATTGTGGACCTTCTAATTCTATTATTATTATTATTATTCCTAGCAAATAAGGAGACGCCAACGAGACTCCCAGGAAAACTATGTGAACCACAGATGGGTCTGCTTGGCAAAATGTTAAATACATGAAATTGTGAATAAATGTAATTACCGTCAATGCTCTTATATTACTTTAAGGTACACTTTTTTATACTTATTCTATAAACATTTATTTGTTTAAATTAATGTTTATTCAACTTTTATTATAAAATTCCTTACACTTATTTAACTTATTAAAGTGTTAAAATAAACTTTTTTTCTCTAAGCTTTTCTAATACACTAAATTTTGTTTATAATTTTATAATTTCTGGGTTTTTTTTTTATTTAACTTTATACAAATTTTTCACATTCTTCTTCTAAGTTTAAAATTTTTAAAATTATTTTTTTTTAATTAATTTTCGCAATTATTCACTTTGTTAAACTGCTTTGTGCACTTGTGAAATGGCTTTGACTTTTCGCTAAAAGCCGTTAGCTTTTTTCTTTTGGTTTATAAAAAAAGTGCCATATATTGAGAATGGAGAGAGCACAGAGTCACTTCGAATAAATGTGAATAATGTTGAAAATAAAAATGTTTAATATAAAAAATTTTATAAAATATGATAAGAAATGTTTTAAATCCCGCGCGAAAAATCAGCAGCAAGTACACGCGATGACTTTAAAAAAACATAAACAAATCTGTCATAATAAAATATGAATCTTTAATGCATCTAATTTACTATATTTTCCTTGTTTTTCTTACTACTTTGATTTGCATCTCTTGCGACAACAAAAGTGCGCTGCCATACTTGTATGTACTTGTCATAAGATTGTATGCAGAAAAATGAAAAGCAACAGTTTGAATGCAGAAAATTGAAATAGGTTAAATCATAACGTCTATTGCATATATACATGTATGTCACTGTTATCAAAGAATGTGTGAGATTATGTTAACTTTCGGATTGAAGCTTTCAAAGCAATTGCCCATGCCTGTACTGCCTATCGCTGAGCTCGCAATATATATAAGAATGGTTATTTTATTAAACATCTTCATGCATTTTATCAGATTTCTGTCTTGCAATTACAATCCTTAACTTCTTGTCAGTCTTAAACACTTTTAAACACTTTAAAAAATAGTGGAATTCAACATAGAAATAATATAAAATCTTATGAAACAGTCTTAAACACTTCAACATCGAAACCATATAAGACCTTATTAAACAGTCTTAAAAACTTCTAAACACTTTGAAAAAATACCGGAATTCAACATCAAAACCCTCCACACAAAACCAAAGCCGAAAATTTAAAGAATGCAATGTGAAAAAATTGATTTATAAACTAAGACGACAGCGCTTATTTGACATCATGAAATCTAGCCTGTCTTTTCATATTGGAATTTCAATGCGTATGATTTATAATTTAAACAAACTCAACTAACAGTTATCTAAAAAATTGTCATTTATTTCTAGAATAATCAAAAAATCAATAATATCTAAGTAAGGGGCCTTTTGAGCACAGGCTAAAGGTACCAGGTTAATAATTTGTCCGACGTTATCAAGGCAACAGTGTTTAAGGTTATTAATTACTTCCTGAAAAGGAACGAAACAATATAATTCATATTCATTCAGCAAGGAAAAAATTAACTTACATTTGGAGGTTTTCCCATATGTTTTTTCTACTTTTGAACCAGCGGCATTAAATTGCTCTCCAAGTATGTACAACAATTCTCTTTGAACAAAATTTTTGGATCCTTCGATTCCAGTAGCGGTATCAACTAATAAAGAGGGCCAAAAACTGTGCATATAACTATATTTAATTGAAGTAAGTCTTTCATTTTTTGTACTTACTATTCTGGAATAATTTCAGATTCTAATAAATTCAGTAGCAGCTCAGCGGCAGGAAGGAAATCGTTCTTTCTGTAAAATTGGTAGAAATCAAAGTATTTAGCCAAAAACACTAATCGTGGTGAAATGAACATTCTTGCTCCCATATTAGCTATAACGTCAGGACATAACATATCGCCAGTCTGAACAAAGCGCTGGAAGGGAGTTTTGTAAATTGTTCCAATGTTATAAACATTTGCAATGCATTACACACCTTTAGTAAGTAGTCGGCAATAAAAGTAATATAAAAAGTATCCTGATATCTTATCGTCCATTCCAAAGCATTACCATAACGTTCTTCTGTGAAAGATTTTTTCGCTTTCACTTTGCAGATTTCCCCTTCAGCATTAATAGATTGTTTTTTAGAACATATATCGAGAATTTTCAATGCCTGCTTTTCCGTTTTAATGGGTATTTTGGTTAATAGCAATTCCAAGGTGGCCATGCCTTCTGTTCAGAACCGGGTACGATAGGTAGTATAAACCCGAAAAGGACAACAGTTCTTTATTAAATTTCTATATTAACACCAAGGAATAATTTCAATCAACCTACACCAAGAAATAATTTCAATCAACCTACACCAAGAAATAATTTCAATCAACCTACACCAACAAATAATATCAAGCTTACACCAAGAAATAGTTTCAATCAGTCTACACAAAGAAATAATTCAAGCCTACACCAAGAAATAATTTCATTTTTATTGTTCACTTTTTATTATTCAACAAAATATTATTGAAATAATTTCAGTTATTTCTTGGTGTAGCTTGATTGAAATTATTATTATTATTATTATCTAAATTTAGCCAGAGAATAAATTCTAAGACTAAAGTCTTAAAGCACTAACATCTAAGGCTTTCGGTTTTATTTTTAATTAATATTATTATTAATTAATATTATTATTATTATTATTATTATTATTAAAAACTCTACCGCACTTGAGATTTGAACCCACGCCCATTGAATTGCTCGTCGAGACTCTTGTCTACTCGGTCACTCAGGCGGATAGATTGACATTATTTCTTGGTGTAGGTTGGTTGAAATTATTTCTTGGTATAGGTTGATTGAAATTATCAATTTCTGTTAATATAGGAATTTAATAAAAAACTGTTTACGTTTTCGGCGTTATACTACCTCTCTTACCCTCTTCTAAGCAATACTCATCTATGCTCATAAATTGGGGTTTAAGCGGGCCGCGGAGACGATTAAAAAACAAATCGACCGTGAGAGGAAAATAGAGAAGAGAATACGTTTAGAGATGGAGGGATTCTTTGAGACAATAATAGAGACAACTTGACCGTGTCCAACAAATATCTGAAGCCGGCCCCAAGATGTCCACGAAGCATTCAATGGCGCTTACGACATTTTTTATGCGACTATGCGGCAACATATGGTGCGGCAACGACAGGCGACTGTAGTGGCATGGCTTGCCTTCTTCAGCGCAGCAGGATCCTGCAGTAGCGGCAGCATCCACCGAATCAATTTACTTGGATACTTGCTGTTTATGCTATTGGCGGGACGAAAGTTCAGGGAGCGCAAGGACATCAACGTAACATCATTCCAAGGTAAATATATTAAGATATATTTCAATATTTCATTCATTCATTTCATTCATTCGTTCATTTATTTTTATTGCATTTTTGGATTAAAAAGCAAGGCTTACGCCGTAGCAGATTATATATTTCATCGAAGACGATTGCTCCGTCCACATCATGAAAATGATTCGCTCTCCTCCAATGGTAAGTTTGTGCCTATTTGTGTTTATCTCTATTTTATCCTTATTTGTATTTAATTTTAGATAAAAAGAGAAGTGTAAGCCGTTCAATGCCGCCCATTACCGCGTCATTGCTTCCTATTTTAGATTAGAATAAAAATCAAGTTCAACTCTTCGATCGCCGCCTCCGCACCATGAAAATGATTCACTCTTCTCCAATGGGCAGTTTGTGCCTATTTTAGTTACCTGACAGAACAGAACTGTGAATCGGCGTAAAGAATACTTATATATTAGAAAGATCCCTAAGACTTAGACCGTATTGGCTATGGTTTCAACTTGGCAAATGTGTCAATAAATTTGGAAACACTTGCCCAATCGCTGAATCGGAATATTTATCTAATTTGCGGGCAAAATTTTACGAAATTGTAATTCAACAAAATATCCTAAAACTAATTATCTAAAGTCCGCGCACGCAATTTGGCTTTAAGCGCTCTGTCCGCGGGAAGAGGTTGACGGCTACAATTATCAGTGTGGTTTCTCTAAAAGTGTCACATACATTTAATATGTCAACTAATCTTTTCTTTATTCACACTCAAAAATCTTCATGAAATAAGTACATATTTTTCATATTAAAGAAAATTATATCAATTTGACGGGTAATTTTGTGAATCGCCACAATCGCAAAAATAAAGATAAGAAGCTGAAATTTGACGCAAATGTTCTCTAAACGATTAGAAATATG
>KK500025.1:77552-91482 GCA_000688715.1 Glossina pallidipes
GTCATATAAAGAAGGTCTTTCCATAGCATTAACTGTGTAGTGTTTAATGCGTTCCCTTGAACACCAAGAAATTGCTCGATTTAATACTATTTCCATTTGATTAACAGGATTTACCGAATTTGTTTGTTGTGCAGCAAAAATTGATGGTGGAGCCTCCCGTCGCTTAGAACGCATGTTAGGCAATACTATGATTGGTACGTCCTTTTTCTCTTTATTTCTCTCAATATCTTGTTTAATGCCTGCTAACATATCTAAGCTGGAGGGGTCTGTGGGATCGTAGGCATGGGAGGATCATTACTCTTAGAAGAGGATACCAACCGAAACAAAATTTCACACACATTCTAGTAGAACATCACAAGAGTTGTGACCTACGATGGCTCAACTACAGATCTTCTTGAAAATAAGTTGGTATTTCTATATGAACAAGTACAGAGAAGTTAATTAGGGTTTAGTATCTATTCATTTTTTGGGCAATAACAGTTTTTTAACATCTTCACCGAGCAGTGAATTGCTGAAATTGAGCAATATCTGGACAACTTAGGCTCTTAATCCGTACATTCTACTTTCTAATGTTGGAAAGCCGTTCTTTATGATGTTCATGATGTTAATGAATGCCGTTTGGAAAGCATAAGTTTTGGCTTTGACCGCTTGGTGATAAACCGGTTTTGGAATATTGACATTTGATTTGCCGTTGTTGCCATATATCATCAAAGCATAGTCGATTTTGCTAAAATAAGCAATGGAGTTTACGTGAACAAAGCTTTTCCAAGCAATGTAGCGTGCGAAGGACAGCTTAATTTCAATGGAATTTTTGTACTGAAGATAGAGTGGCTTCCAAGGGCTTTGTTTGAAAACATGAGCCCCAAAACGTTGAGTATTTACGCATTTTGAACTGTTAAGTTACTTACACGCCTATAAATTATATTATATATATCTCCGCATTAGGGAGGCGTTTTCTGATTTCTGTATTGATATTTTGGTTCTTGATAAATTGGCCAAGTTTCAAGTATTTTCTCCAATAATTGTTACCAAGAAGTGTTTTTATTTTTTGGAGTGGGAATAACCGCTGCGAGTTCCCGAAAATTGGAGTGGGACTATGAAAAACTCTTCTATTTGCGAATATCCAGTAAAATTACGTTTACTTGAACAGTGCTTTGATTATTTCATTCGATATGAGATATGATCTTAACTTTATTTTCGGCTCTCAAGTTCTAATGTGGATATAAATTTTAATAGGAATGCATTGCATTTGGGAGCAATGCAGTGCGTGCAACAAGATGAGTAAAATAACTGGAATGCAGTCGAAAGAGCAAAGCACATTTCTCCGATATGGTCAGATTTCTCGTGCGCCTCAATTAATGTCTCGTTTAGCGTGCAGATGGCAGCAATATTATTCCAATGTGGAGTCGTTGATAGTAGCTGATGGTAGTTTTTGATTTCCTTAATTTCTTCGAAATTGACCGTTAGCTTTTATGTATGCGAAGAGATTTATGTAATCAGAATATATTTTCAAAGGATGCCAAGTTAGCTTGTTGGTCTACCAAGAAAGGGACACACGGTCGACATGGTTTTCATATCAAGGTATGATGAAAGCTGCAGGAGTGCGGATAGGTTTAGTCATAATAGCAGTACCATAATTTGCAGTGATCGTTAAAAGTTTTGCTATATAAAGTCTCTTTGGCCAGTTTGGAGCAGCTAATTTAACCAGCTTTTTCCAGTAAAAATTTTATTTGTTTTGGTGGAATATCAGAAATATTCGAGAGCTTTGATAATGACTCGAAAGTTGTCGCTATTATGAGGATCGTCACAAAATAGGAGAAAGAAGTGATGGAGAACGACATTTTAAGTAGCTTTGAATGGGTGTGTTGACTAATACGATACCATCGTTTCTTGCAGAACCGCAAATTATGTTTCAGCTGTTAAAGTCTTTAGTAATAATTAATGGTGGAGAAAGTGTGGAGAACGAATTTCAAAGTTTTTGCTGGAAAAAAAGTTGAGAAGGAGGAATATAAAGCAACAGCATATTAAATTTTTCGTTTATTTCGACGGCTAAGGTCTGTATATTTGAGTTTAAATAGATTTGTCTACGCGGGACGTTGGAATTAATGAATATGCCAAATCACTACTCTTAGGATGAGTTTTGATCAGTCTTTACAAAATATCGGGTGTATAAGGTGGGTGAGAGATTGCGTTAAAAGAATACAATGGTTTTCTTCATTCAAATCCTTTGAATGTTATAGTGCAACGCTTTAAAATTTTTTGAAAGTATCGCGATCACAGATATCGTTAAAGTTCATGGTTGCCTTATTTCGTTTAGATTCGTTTACCTTACCAATTGAAGAATCAAAGTTACTGTTCATGTATTTGTTGTTTTTTCTATTGCAATATTTACATACCAAAGGATTTTGAATAAAGTAGTCAACTTTACATTCGTATCAAGGAGCATCTACACCAGGCGGTAGCGGTCAACACTAAGAACCATTTTGTGGCTAGGGAAAGGGATTGTACTTCAGCGCTCGGTTTGGTGAATTTATAGACGTCCATTATACCTTGGCACTTGATCTGGGAGATTACTTCAGATTCAGGAACATGATTTAGGCAAGTGGCCTGTATTACACCTTCACGGAGTTTAACGCTTTAGTTGTTTCGATAACATTGGGCAAAAGCTTGAAAGGGATTTGGCCTTCAAATTTTTTTCTGTAGCGCTAGGATTCTGGGAAACTAGTAAACTTACGTCACGTGAAAACGAAATAAGAGGCAATCTCAGATGTTATATTGCCTAAGCTTTTAATACCCACCACCGAAGAATGAGGGGTATATTCATTTTTTCAAAACGTTTGCAACGCCCAAAAGGAAGCCCATAAAGTATATATAAATTCTCAATCAGCATCAAACTCTAAATCGATTTAAACATGTCCGTCTGCTCTCCTGGCCGCAAAAATGAAGTTATCGAATTGAAATTTGACAGAAACACTGGAAGTTCTTGCGCGCAGGTTGCTGTTGAAAATGTGCCAAAACGGTAGAAGAAATAAGAACACCTCTGTTTTTCGAATGGAAGGCAAAATTGGGTTTTTGCTCATTACTCATAACCTATAGCAAATAAATGTATAAAAATTTGAACGCATATTCTATGGGCGACGCTGTATCGTTTGTGTAGAAAAGTGGATAAAATTGATCACGTCTACGCAATATTATAGAGTATCAAAGTTTAATTGTTTATCAAAATTTAATTGTAATACCTTGAGTTTGAAATATGGTCACCATTCTGGGCAGGTCGTACAAGCTGGTGGTGCAAGTGTGTTTACCCCTTCTATATTCTCTCCAACTGAAAACTCCCTACATGTGATCCCTTCCTTTTCTAGTAGAGATGACATTTGCGTGATGGCAGTACCTCCCAGAAAGGCAATATTTGTAACAAGACTGGCACCTGATACATCTGCAGACAACATAAAAAGTTATCCGGCGGTGAAAGTCCTATCAGTCAATTTAAAGCATGTTAGCATTTTCAAATGTGCACTCTCTCAATTTAGAGCAATTTCGTCTTTTAAAGTGCTAGTTCCAACCGAAAACATGAAAATTTTGTTAAATAAACCGTTGTGGCCAATTGAATCCTTAATTAAGGAATTTATCGAGATCGACCCCGTAATACTATTGCAGTAGCCATTTCCCCCTCAAAAAACTAAATGTTTGTTCAGGGTCATTAACTCTCATTTATCAAAAATTCGCTTCACTTCCCTAAATTAAGTAAGCACGGAGTTTTCTTGCTTGGCTTTTACTGAAACCTGGTTAAAGCCTGATTTACATTCGTCGAAAGTTTTCCATAATTTGTTCCAGGTTTTCAGAAAGGACCGATTGAATCGCATTAGTGGTGGTGTTTTAACTGCCATATCTTCGGCAGTCCTCCCCTATTCAATTGAATTTCCCACTACTCCCGACGTTGAATTTATTGCCATTCGAGCGAAAATTTCCAATAAACAGCTATATGTAAACTGCTTCTACTTTCCCCCAAATTCGAATATTTCCATATATAAGAAACAGGCCGCCCTTATTTGTGAATTGGCTAAGCAGTCTAAACCTTCCGATATAGTCATAGCCTTGGGTGACTTCTATTTGCCTCAAGTCACTTGATGTTACAGTGATAATTCCGGCCGTTTAATACCTACTTCAACATCTGGTAAAGCTGTTTTGTTCTTTAACGAATTATTTGATCAAAATTTAGTTCAATACAATCGGACTCCTAATTGTAACGAGAGACTGCTTGATCTTCACTTTCAAATTCCCCTGAGATTAGTGTAAATCGTTGTTAACCTTTTAGTTTACCTGAGAATCCTTATCATCCTGCAATGTATATTTCCTTTCATCACAAACATGATGGTTCGTTAAACTGCTCTAACGTTCCAAATCTAACTTTTTCTC
Source organism: Glossina pallidipes (assembly GCA_000688715.1). Classification (NCBI taxonomy): domain Eukaryota; kingdom Metazoa; phylum Arthropoda; class Insecta; order Diptera; family Glossinidae; genus Glossina; species Glossina pallidipes. The sequence goes on from KK500025.1 coordinate 81,969, forward strand.
ATAAAATCCATATTTTACAGCTAAAATCTCATCTGTCACATATTATGATTGATTTCTCAGGTGGAAGTATTGAAAGCTTACTGTCATCGCTCTACAATATATTAAATCTAACTATTTCTGCATCAATTCCGATCAAGTAGTCCCGACCTCGAAGCAAGTGTCCACCGCGGTTTAATAAGTCAATTAAATACTGTTACTTAATAGAAAAAACAAGCTTTTCGAAAACTTTTCGAAAAGTGGCTCTGCTTGCGACTATTTCGCTTATTCTGCTGCAGGACATAGATTTAATTTCCTCGACCACCAATATTATTGCAGATACTTTCAGTTTATAAAATCCTCACTGTTTGCTAATCCTAAATACTTTTTTAAGTTTGTTAACTCCAAAAGGAAAATCTCCATAAATCCCTCGCATATTTCTTTCAATGGCTCTGGGTCTTCAGATGATATTTAAACTTCGAATCTTTTTCCCGAATACTTCGAACGAAATTTTTAGACTGCTAACTCCGATTTAACTGCAAACTACCCATATCCGATGACTAATTCGGTTATTTCTGAAAATGATGTTTTAGATGGGTTAAGCTCTCTAAACTATAGTTGTGCGCCTGGACTCGATGGAAATCCATCATGTGTACTTAAACCATGCGCCGTCGAGCTAGGTGTTGTCATTTCAAAGATTTCCAACCTGTCCTTGAATTGAGGTATATTTTTTTTGTGTTGCAATAGTAGTCTCCTTATTCCTATTCACAAAAGTGGAAGTAAACAACTCATTGAGAAATACGGACGCATTGCCAAGTTGAGCGTTTTACCTAAACCGTTCGGGCGTATCGTTACTCAGCATTTGGCCTTTGACATCAAATCGTATATTTCTCCATTTCAACACGGCTTGCGAAAAGGAAGATCTACGGTCACAAATCTGAGCTTACCTGTCATGTTTTCAAGGCCTTTTCTAGTGGTTCTCGCGCTGCCTTTATAAACACTGATTTTAGTGAAGCGTTTGGAGCTTACTTGTCGTGTTTTCAAGGCCTTTTCTAGTGGTTCTCGCGCTGATATCATAAACACTGATTTTAGTAAAGCGTTTGATTTGGTTAACCGTAAGTTACTGATCTTCAAACTCCAAGCCTCTGGCTTCCTCTCTATTTGGTGAAATGGATAAGCTCTTATTTGCACAATGGATCATTCAGCGTTTTGTTTACCTCCATTACCTCGGATGAATTCCCCGTGATGTCAGGCATATCCCAAGGCAGCCAGTGAGAACCCATTTTATTTAATCTATACACTAACGATTTGCCCTCGGTGATTAAATCTCTACAGATCTTAATGCCTGCTGATGATATGAACCTTCAAATTAACTTAAATAGTTCGGCTGCATGGTGCTCGTTGAATTTTATGAAATTAAATCTAAATAAATGTAAGAAGCTTTCTTTCTCAAGAAGGAAGTCATTTCATTCATTACTCAATATTTCATTGATTCGCGCAAGTTGGAGTACGTCGATTCGTTCACAGATTTAGGCGTTCTATTTGACCAAAGGTTACGTTTTAACTTGCTCTCGTTAAGCAAAACTAGATCAGCGGTTTTATAAAAAGATGGTCCAAAGAGCTTGATGATCCCTACATTACGAAAAGGCTGTACATGTGTTTAGTTAGACCAATACTTGAGTACGGCTCTGTTGTGTGGTCTCCTTCCTGTATGTGTTGATTCAGTTGAGTGCTTTCAAAAGCAATTCTGGCTGTTTGCCCTTAGGTACTTGAGTTGGGACCCGATTGCCTCTCTTCGCTCCTATAAAAACATGTTGCTTCTGTTATCCTTACCGTCGCGTGAGAAAGGTAGGTTTATTCTTGGCTTTTCCTTCTTAATCAAGGTAATAAATGGTACTACAGACTCCCCCGCATTACTTGGTGAGACAAGCTTTAATGTCCCTAACTGCTTCTCTAGTCACTTTATCTTATTAGGCTTAGTCAGCGTAAACACAATTACGAGCTGTTTAGCCCGCTCAGCGTTGTTTGCAGGAACCTAAATGATGTCTATCACTTATTCTCAATATCGGATTCTTTAAAGTCTATTAAGGCAACTTTGCTTAATACACGCGATTTACCTATGTCGTATTTAAACTAACTTGCACTCTCAAATTCTAATTTTTTTTTATTTCGAAATCTAAGTGGTGTTGTTATCGCTTGCCAAGCTTACGCATGTTTGCAAGTGTTTAGGTTCACTCAGTAAGAAAAAAATGGATTTTTCAATATTATATTTAACAACTGTTGTTGAAAATTTCAGCTATTAAGTTTTCAACATTTTTTTTCAGATGTTCTTTTTTATTAAATTTAATAGTTACTAGACTACTAAATTAACACAACCAAGAATAACACCTAATACAAATTAAAAAGCTTCGCCTATTCACACTAATTAATCAATTTCCATTCACATTAAACGATTAATTAAAGTCCGAAGACGTCTGAAAAAAAAAAAGCTTTTGCGAAAGAAAAACGGAGTACACGCTGTTGCCGTTCCGAAACACACTTTAATGCTAAAAAAAAATCAAAAAAATATATATATTATTAAGCCGTGCAAGCCTTCAGTGGATTTCGTCTTCGTTCGTCTTTTCTTTTTGAAAGTCTCTAAACGTGAGATAAAAAGTTAACTTTTACAGGATCGCAATCGTTCTAAAGATTCCTTCTTATAGTGGGAGCCATACACCAGTAGGTATAGCATAGTCATCATTTTGGCACGAATTTGAAAGTATTCTAACGTCGCAATTAGCGTAAAGCCTCCTTATATGTTTGACGGATGATGTACTTTGTTTTTCTTTTTTCGTTTTAAATTGTGGGTATGAGAACGTTTTGTCGAGTGGGGGCGGTCGGGTATACATACAAAGTTTTGACAACTATTGCTTTTTCTAAAAATTTGCTAGAAATTGCTGGTGTTTCAATGTCATTGTTTTTCTTATTGCAAAATATTTTCGTAGGTTTTGGTTGGAACAACAATCACATAATGTTTGTGCGATATTATTATTAATTAAAACAAGTTTATGTTTCTAGATCATTCACCATTCACACACCATGACATGGTGATTCCTTCAACGTATGATTACTGAGACAACTCAGCAGTGGCTGGCGAGTTCTTTTGAACCTAGGTGATGAATAATTCCATTAATGCCATCATGAATCGACGTATTTGGAAAATTTTGTTTATATTAGCTCATTGCAATAGAGAAAAGATGGTTTTATGCAACTTTTGAGAGTTTTCCTTGTGTGAAAGATTTTTTATTTTACCGGTCTTACTTATATTAAAGGTTTTTTTATAAAAACTATAATAATAACATATATAATAACATTATCATTTGTTAGAAAAATTGAAAATTCTTTCTGCACAACTGCACTACTAGGAACTTCAGTGTCCATTCTGCCATAAGCCGTTCTCACAGCACAACAACCGGATTGCAAACACAATATTCAAAATAATTGCAAGTTGTTTCCACAAACCTGCAAAAGCTTTCACTTGCAAATGCAAAGTACTTTGAACCATAGAACTTTTAAAATTTACCCTTATTAGCTTTATATCCCTTGAAGTTCTCTTTTCGAGAGAACTTTGACAGACAGAAGATAAGACCTATTTACAAACATTTATAGGCAAACTGCTTACACATATATTTACCACGTAAGAACATGTGTTCCAAAACGATTGCAGAAGTATCTGTACTTGCATGCCGAAATTTTTAAACCAAAACTGATTTTCGTAATCACAGTTGTTTGACTCTATATCTTTCATAATAATTTCAGCAAGTTGTGGCCATTCTCCATTTTCAAACGGACTTCGGAATTCGATTAGCATCTATTTGCTTAAAATTCATTTTGAACTTTAAATTGTAATTGCAAAACACAAATATTTTATATAGGTGCTTGCAAAAATGTTGGCCATCTTTTTCACTTGGAAAAGGCATTATTTAGAAAAAGCGGTGCAGTTTATATTAATCAAAATTTTGCCACCATTTTCTACAGCATTTTACAATATTGCTGACAACACGAGGATATCGTATCGAAAGAACTTATATTGGGTTGGCCGCGATCCACCCACTGACCCATTTTCGCACTTCTTCAACTTTGCGGACTCGTATGCCAACACACCCATGCTGCACCGATCTGAGCAAATGGACCCATGTCCGGTGAGTACGCCGGGTGTGGCAGAACTTTCCTTTCGAGCTACAATAGTGTATCCTGGACAACTATTGCAACAAGTGGGCAAAAAACGGCATTTTCAGTCAATTTGTGTCGCCATTTTTAAACCATTGAAACCAAAACCAACGATCGGGTTATGATGGAGCAGCATTGTCTCTGAACGTGTTCGGTGGGCTTCGACAGCAGATTTCTTCAAATAAACAATAAAAGTAATGAATTTGGAAGAAGAAGAATTTTGAGTGTTCCGTGATGGCGTCAGCCTACGCTAAATAAATCAATAACATGAAAGTAAAGTGCCTAGAGAAGCGGTTATGGATATTACAGCTTATCTCACCAATTAATGTGGGCGAATTGATAGCACCGTTAATTAATTTAATTGAAAAGGGAACACCAAGAATAAATCTATGCTTCGCAAATGACGATAAGAATAACAGAAGCAACCCATATTCATGAGGAGGCAGAGAGATAAGCGCGTTCCAATTCAAATTTCTAAGATCAAACAGCCAGATTTGTTTTTGAACGGACTCAACTGAATCTACATAACACGTATAGGAAGCTGACCACACAAGAGAGGCACACTCAAGTATTGGACTACCTAGCACATGTATAGCTTTTTTTTAATGTAAGGATCCTTCAGCTCTTTGGACCAGCTCTTAACGAAACCAGGTGCGGACCTTTCGTCTAATAGAACCTCCAGATCAATGGACGAATCGACGTTTTCCAACTTGTGTGAATCAATGAAATATTCAGTATTGAATGACTTCCTCCTTGGAAAAGAATGCTTCTTGCATTTTTTTATATTTAATTTCATAAAATTTCATCTAGCAAAATTATTTAAGTCAATTTGAACCTAGTACCAAGAAAACAGTTTAACATCGTCAGCGTACGTTAAGATGTGGCTAGATTTAATTACCGGGGGAAGGGGAAATAATTAATGTATAAATTAAATAAAAGAGGTCCGGAATTCATGCGAGGTGAAGAAATTAAGTAGAACCCTGAACGATCTGTTATGCAGATAAGAGTACAAAGAGACGCCAGAGGCCTGGAGTTTGAAGTTCAATAAATTATGGTTCACGAAGTCTTACTAAAATCAGTGTTTACGACATCCGTGCGAAGGCCAATAAAAAAAGGTCTCGAAAATATGGCAAGTAAACTCTGAGAGATTCGTAACAGTTGATCTTTCTTTTAGGAAGCCACGTTGGAATGGAATAATGTAAAATTTCATAGCAAACGCTAAATACTGCGCAACATGCGAGGAATATATGAAGAAGGTAATTAAATCTACGCCTTGCAGCAGAATAGGCGAAATAGTTGTAAGCAGAGCCACTCTTCATAAATTTTGCGAAATGTTGGTTTTTCTTATTTTTGTAATATTTAATTCTTTTCTTAAACCATGGCGGGCACTTCCTTCGAGGGCGCGGTTGCTTGATCGGAACAAATGTAGAGATAGCTAGGTTTAATACATTATAGAACTATGACAGTAAGGTTTCAATATTTCTAGCAGAGAAATCAAGTGTAATGTGTGAAAGATGAGATTTAAGCAGCAAGATATTGGTTTTATTAAAATTCGATTCTTGGATTTGACACGTCAGAGTATATCAACGAACCATCGTGCCTGTAATAAAAGGAAATACAAATTGCTGGATGATACGGATGCTCAGGTAAACTAAAAAGTAGACAGCGATTGACAACTATCTCCGAGAAATTGACGAAGCAAAGATCTAACAGTCTGCCATTATGTGTACGGTTGTATTGAAGTAAACTGCGATCAAATAATTCATTGAAAAACACAACTATCAGATGTTGAAGTGGGCATCACATAGCCAGAATTATCACGATTACACCAAGTGACTTGTGGCAAACTGAAGTCCCCCAACACTATGACTATATCTGCAGATTTAGACTTTTCGGCCACATCACAGATGAGGGCACCATGTTTCTTGTAAATGAAGATATCCGCATTTCCGAGAACATAGTAGCAAGTTATGTATTTATTTATTGTTTATTGGCAATTTTTACCCGAAGGGCAATAAATTAAACATAGGGAGGAGTAGGAAATTCAATTCAATAGAACGGGACAGCAGCAGATATGGCCACCACCAGTGTAATCCAATCGATCCTTTCTGAAAACATGGAAAGAATTGTGAAAAGCTTACGATGAGTGTAAATCAGGCTTTAATCAGGTTTCAGTGAAAGCCAAGCAAGAAAATTCCATGCTTACTGAATTTAGGAAAGTGAAGCGAATTTTTGAATTTAGGCCCTTAATATTTTGGTGAATGAAAGTTATCGGGCCTGATTTTTTGAGGATGGAAGAACTACCGAATTAGTATAACGGGGACGATCCCGACGAATGAATTCCTTCATTAAAGATTCAAATGGCCCCAATTGCTTATTTAACAAAATTTCCATCCCTCTACTCGGAACTAACACCTTAAAAGACGAAATTAGCTTTGATGTTTATTATTTCGATTCCTATTTTAATACTATATTTATCTTAAAGAATTAAATCCAAGAAAAGTAAGCAATGTAAAAAAAATCCAGCAATATTTTTTACACATCTTCTACAGTTTTACGCAAATGAAGAAGTCAATATATATGTATACATATATATTTATCGTACCCTTCGAGTCATGGTACATACACAGTGAATCTCCTTAATATTGGGTTTTTTTGTTCGACAATAAATAAACGGTAGTTAAACCTAGTTCATTGTCCAAATATAAAAGTTTACTTTACTATATTGTACTACTATGGAATAAATACATATTATAATATAAAAAAAAAAAAACAAAACATTATTCCAAGGGACAAGAAAATAAAATAACTTCAAGAACTCAGAAAACATGTTATTAAAAATTAATATTTCGTGACATAACCTTCTTGCTTAATACCGTCATTTAAACGTTTTGACATATTTTTTATAATTCTTGTTGTGAAGAAAACAGGGATCTTACTCCATTCTTCTTATAGCCTATTTTTCAGATCTTGTGCAGAAGAGATTGAATGTTTTCGCATTTCATCCCACATATTTTTTATGGGGTTCACATCTAGTGATTGGGTAAGACGGCGAAGCACTTTGGGGCAGTTATATAAGAGCCATTCTTGACTTATGCTTGAGATCGTTATCGTAGTGGAATTTGATTTTTTCCAAAATACCAAGTTCGTCCATACTTCTTTCAAATTTTTCTCCAACATCGTTAAATAACCCTGCTTTCCGACTCCATTGTCTCCAACATACCCGAACTTTACTATTCTCGCCGGAAGCCGCTGGTAGTAAAATGTAGTAAGAAGCTAAGACTAGAATTTACCAGGGAAAACGCCCAATTCCTAGTGGAACGGCAATATATTTGCTCTCATCAGCAAATATAGCGAAAAGAGTGAGCTTGGAAACGTGTTTTCTATGTACAACGAAGTAATTTAATTTAGCGAAGGCTCAAATTTTATTTGACATTTAAAAACACAAAGAACAAAATAATATAATTGATAGATACATTATTTCTTTTGTATTTTCGTTGCCGCATTATTCACCGACTTTCCAAAAATAAAAAGTTGGTCCACTAATTTTGCATTTTTATAGATTTCTTGTTAATGTAATTCATAATAATGAAGAAATTTTGTTCGTTTTGATAAGGTTGTATTGGGCAATGTGTCGCCAGAACGTAGTGTGCCGCTTCACATTCAAAAACCAGATTACTATTATCATTTCATGCCACGGGGAGATACCTCCTGTGGAGAGCCAGAAATAAAAACTGATGAACAAATTCATCACATTCGTGTCAGTTGCAAGTTGACCGCGAATACTTTAAAAGCTTGTGAAGGCATTATAAAGTTATAAATAATTGTGATTTTTATGCTGAGATTGATTACAATATTATGTACTGCTTCCCTAGGTCGGAGTAAAAACTGGTGAGGTCGATGCATTTTTACATGAACTTATAATATCATCCAATGCCTATCCGTCGCCGCTGGCTTTCCGAAATCTATTTGTACGTCTGTTAATGACGTTGCTTGCCATGCCATTCCTGATGATCGATGTCTAGTGGATGGCGACATTGTTACTTTGAAAATAATTAATTATTTTTGGATAATTTTACCTTCACTGGATATATTGCGAAAATTTAAAAGGAATTACAACTTGTACAAGAGATATACCACCAAAGCCGTCACATATTTCTATCTGATAAAAAACTCATATCAGATTTCCTATAAAGTATATGTACATATTTTGCATAGTCGTTTTAGCCGTACCTAATCGTCACACTGACCTATTCGACCTAATTTCATTAATTGCTGTTCCTTGCGCTGTTTAACCGGTACGCATGGAACACATCCCCGAGAAATTGAAATCGATAGCTCTGGACCTAATGATATAAACAATGAAATACCAAAACTTGTATTAAAATTAGTATCAGCTTTTGTACGCTATCTACCATTTATATGTATTATCTTGATGAAATTCATACATGACCATCTTCTGGGTATAATATTTCTTCAAGCTATTATGTGTCAAATAAATAATTCGTTACGTAAGCAAGTCGCCAAGTTGTCACAAAAATCGTACAATTATCTTTCACGGAACTGTATAGTTGTTATCTGTGCGGTGGTGTATCGCTTTATTATAGCTACTTCTAAAGCAGAACCTTTTGGCCTTCTCATACAACCTCCAACAGAATCCTTCACCGTTGATGTTTTTGCGGTCGATAAACCAGTGCCAACGTCGCCAACTAATCAAGAATTAACAAACGATATATCGCTTAAATTCTTTGTAAAAGCACCCGTAAACGCTTCCCCAATTCCCTCGCATAAGTCCAGCGGAAACAAGCTTACTATAACCAAGTACACTTCACTGGAAATGCTATTGTATTACGTTGCTGTTAATGACTTAATATTAAAATTATTAACGCAATTAACCAAAGTCGCCGCAATTTGGCTTTAAGCGCTCTGTCCGCGGGAAGAGGTTGACGGCTACAATTATCAGTGTGGTTTCTCTAAAAGTGTCACATACATTTAATATGTCAACTAATCTTTTCTTTATTCACACTCAAAAATCTTCATGAAATAAGTACATATTTTTCATATTAAAGAAAATTATATCAATTTGACGGGTAATTTTGTGAATCGCCACAATCGCAAAAATAAAGATAAGAAGCTGAAATTTGACGCAAATGTTCTCTAAACGATTAGAAATATGTAGCTATCTGTTTACGGGTCCACAATGTAGGAAAAACTAAAATAACCTGGAAAAACGCCTATCATTTTTTCAAATATTCTGTTATAACTTTTCTGTGAATTTATTTTTAAAAGACTGAGGCTTAAATGTTCGCCAGAGTCACCTGCATAGTCC
>KK500025.1:91979-130178 GCA_000688715.1 Glossina pallidipes
AAGACATGTTATCTGCATAAATAATTGGTTTAAAAACATTTAATTAATTCTTAACGAACTAATTAAAAACACAATTGGGTGCTCCTTGCTAAACATCACTCTTTTGCGTTTTTTGCATAACTTGCCTCAATTGTGGAAATGTACTTTTCGTTTGGGGAGGATGAAGACGGGCACACAGATTAATAAAAGGGTCATATAAAGAAGGTCTTTCCATAGCATTAACTGTGTAGTGTTTAATGCGTTCCCTTGAACACCAAGAAATTGCTCGATTTAATACTATTTCCATTTGATTAGCAGGATTTACCGAATTTGTTTGTTGTGCAGCAAAAATTGATGGTGGAGCCTCCCGTCGCTTAGAACGCATGTTAGCCAATACTATGATTGGTACGTCCTTTTTCTCTTTATTTCTCTCAATATCTTGTTTAATGTCTGCTAACATATCTAAGCTGGAGGGGTCTGTTGGATCGTATACTAAAGCGAAGCCATCTGGGAAATGTATATAATGTCGTGGCAATTGAGCTTTGCCTTGCAAACCAGCCGAATCATGAAGACGTAAAATTTCACGTGAGCCGCGACCGCTGTCAACGCTAGCTACATAGATATCCTCAATAGTGGGATGAAATTCCTTCAATAATCATCAACAAATTAAATTAAAACAAAACATTATTAAATAAGACTTGTGTTTAGTATTTAGTTACCGTTTCCACACTAACATTGCCGTAAATTAATTGTTCCAGCAGCGCAGTTTTGCCAACGCCTTTCATGCCACATATTAATACTTTTCCCACTTTACCAATTTTGGTTGTTAACATGTTAACAAACAATTTTGTATTTCTAACCTATAGTATTTTCTCTCAGTAGAACTGCTCTAGTTTTAGTCATTTAATTTAAATATAATTTATCTAGAGCAAGATGCTGACTTGGAATGAACTTTTATTGTAAACAGAAACATTTCCTCTTTCCTGCAAGCTTTTGTTTGCAAAATATGTAAAAAATATGTCACCTCTCACAAGAGATCTTTATTTGATACCTAATGCCGTTGCACCACAATTTATGTAAATTTTAGGTCGTAAACACAACAATGCGTTAAGTGAGCACACAATTATTGCGCCACGCATAAAGCAAAATTAGTAACCACATAGCTTGCGTGTGTCGCTAAAGCAAACTGCATTGCTGGCGTTTGTTTACATAAACGCTAATGAACAAAATAATAAATTGAAAAAATTTTTTAAAAACTGATCGACTGACTGACTGAAAAACAACGAAAAGAAAGAAATGATTTTTAGGAAGCATAAGACAATTTTAATTATTCCCGGTGCGTTCGCGAAATGGTTATAATATATATGAATATGAACGTAACGTGTACTTCTAGGTTTACACGAGAACTGTTGAAAGAGAAAAGTTGAATTTAATTGTTTGGATTATGATAATAGGAATGAACCCGTAATACAAGAGGAAATTTCAAAGTGAACGGCGAGCTAAAGAGTGGATTATAGAGACGGAATTCAACATTGCTACGGGAAGGAAGGATGTTATAGACAAATTACTCTGGCGAAGATGCCTTTAACTGCGTGATATTTTAAAAAATTATTGAAAGTGTTATAATATTATATACCACAAACAAGTAAAAACAGAAGAATTTTTTTTTAGTTTATAAGTGAACCCATAAGAGTATAATATTTAGTGATAGTGTAAAAACTGAACAAATTCATAATGCTTCTGTAGGAATTTATATCCACGTACAAGTGCAAATACCTTTAGAATTCGGCATGTTTTTCTTTTTCTTTCCTTTTAAATTTTTTTCCACTAAACCGGTAGATTTAAACCTTATTTCCAAAAATTTGTCGTCTTCAGCTTTTCGCTTGAAAAAGCTGAATCTACTTCCAAAATCTACTGCGCTACTCTCCGAAAACTTGTCGGTAAGGGGTGCTGGACTGTTAACAAATGTCACCAACGGTTCAAGACCAGACTTATTTCAGTGCTATGAAAAACAAGCCATTTACACATATGGTGTCTCTACAGGAATTATACTTATCGATTCGGCACTAAGAAGGGTATGGGTTCACAGAATTTCAATTTGACAATTTCAGGAGAGGTGCACTGTCCCAAAATGTGTTCTTATTGAAGCCCTTGGTACTGGGATCTTTTAACGACCACCTCGTTACTTTGGATTTGCCACCTAAAATATAAAGAAGTTGAATTTAATCACATGCAAATTTTTTTTATTGTACTTACTCGACATATCCGCTTTTTTGGATATACTTTCCCACGTTGTTTAATTTAGTTGAATTTATTTTTCTTTCTGCTGGTTGTCAAATAATAATGCAAATAATTATTTAATGTTATTTTGACTGTTCGTGAGTCACGTACACAGCAATCATTGTGTTAGCGCTTTATATCTGTTTTTTGGATTAATAAGTTCGTAGTGGTAAGTAAACACAATGAAAAGTCGCGCTACTGTATTATGTTATAAGAACAACTAAAATATATATTTAAATATGTCAAAAATGAGTATCAAAAATATACCAAACAAGATAAATAAATAAGAAAGTTTGTGTAAAATATCTTGGTTGAACACGTAAATGAATATATAGGAAATGTGAGAAAATATTGAGGAAGGCTGCATTGGGACGCTCACGGAGACTTTGCACCATCGCTTATCCGCGCTATCATGAGATGTTTCAAAACTTGTGAGGGTGAAATCGAAAATTTTTGATTCGTGAATTGCTTGAAGATCAACTTCATAAAAGTTCATTACAATCATCCATCTCAAGTAGACGTGGGTTTTTTCTCACATTCATTTGAGGGCGACATTACTTTTTTCGGGTTGGAAGTTCAACTTTGCTGGCTTTTTACTTTACTTTATGGGAATTGACAAATCATATATGTACATACAAATAAAACAAAGAGAAAGAAGCACAAGAAAGCATGGTCGTTTCTTTTGAATTTTAAGGTTATTTATTTAATTTATGTTTATCTTACTAATATACATTTTTTTATATCGTGTCATTTGCAATTTTTCTTTACAGCATTATTTTGTAAGAAATGAAAAACGCACATTAAAGACCATTTATTTTAAAGTTGAAACCGTTCTATTTCAAAATTATAGATCAGTTAATACGCAAAGAGACTCTTAACGGCATTATAAAGTTTAGCAAATTATGAATTGATTTGTTCATTTTTGGTTCTAACCCTATATGTTTTTGTTTATATTATCCTGTAGCGCGGCTGTCCATTTTTTTTTGCCGCTTAGGAGTCTTTAGCCTGAAAACGAGATTCATTATGTCGGCTAGCTTAGGCCTAGGATATAATTTTTTTAGTCTAAATAAATAAATAATAATAGCAATAATAATGATAATAATAATTTTTTTCTAATATTATGAAAGAAACTTTACATTTTCATTTGAATTTTGTTCGAATTAACTTATAGGAATTCAAGATCCGCGTTAAGTTTATATCATTAAATTAAGTCCTTCGTTAAAAGAACCTTTCAAAATATCACGAAGCTGGAGGGAACTTTTTCCGGCGTTATTTCCCGGCGATTTTCTTATTTTACGTTGCGGAGTTGTGGTCCGTCCATAATCCACTATTTACCTTACTCCTTTTTTCAATATGGTGTTTTCTTGGCTTTCATGTGTGGGACTTCTTATAATATATCTGGTCAAAGCCGTAGGTACAACGGTTTCCCATACTTGTGAAATTATACGAAAGCAAAAAAATTATAATTATAATAATTTCCAAACAAAATTGTTTACTAGCAAGCAGCTGAATCAAAACCCAAAATAAAACAAAAAAAAAAAAAAATTAAGAAACAAAAACAACATTTATTGACCAAAAGAGTTAGTCGCGAAACAAAAATTGGGAAAAGGGAAAATTTTTTCGTTTAAGGTTTTTGCAGATTTTTTTTTTGATCGAGTACATAAGGCACATTCCGTATTGGTTTAGCCTATTTTATCTTAACAATCCAAAAAAAAAAGAAAAAAATTAGAGAAAATAAATTAAAAGAACATTTGAATTTGTGAAAGGTAAGTAATAAATTATTATATGCTAATAAATAATAGTTGTGTAAAATAACGTTTATAGTTATACGAAATGCTTTGGTTTGATGGAAGAAGATAGAACTTTAGGACGGAAAAGGGCTTTGGGAGATACTTCCAACCAGGCTACACTGCCTCAAAATGTGTAATCCATATAGTATATTGTATGTAGTATATCAAATGTAAATCCATATAGTATATTTTTATTCATATTATATATAAAATGATCCCCTTTTAGATCAAATTAGAGCAGAGACATAAAGAATTGAATTAGGTTTCTGGGTATCATATTCGAAAGCATTTGGGGTCTGGCAAAAGAAAAGATCGAATTTTCCCTTTTTCATCTTCAACACCTTGTCGTTGGACCACGTATCGTCCTCGATTTTCTCTTCTAATAACTGAGTTCGCTCCCTTAATGTTTGGTTTTTATCCCTTAATAGTTGTTGAACGGTGTCTTGAAAGCGTCTTTCATTATCGATGTGCTTCTGGAGCAAGTTGCGTGTGTTAAATGGTGCCTTCCTTTCTGGGCATTCATTTTCTCGCTGAAGCAAAAAAAGAAAAGAAAAGTCAAATCTTTTAATCACCGAAGGTTTAGCCCGAAAGCGCGAAGTCACAGGCTTTGTTTGGGATGGTCCTCAATGAAAAGCAGCAGTTCTCTCAATTCTTCCTTGGAAAGTGACCAGCAATCGCCACCATTGAATAATAAAAGGACTTAATGCCAACAAATTAAAAAATACTTACGATTTGTTCCCTTATTATATGTCTATAATACAATATTATTTGCCTTTATTAATTAATGACAATGAGGCCAACAAACCCGTTATGTTTTAGTGTACGTTTATTATTTATGTTTGCCGATTACAACAATTAACTCAACTAAAAACGATAGTGACTTAGACAAAGATTAAGAATTCTTCTTCTTAAACTAAAACGTAAAATATTGTTTAATACGTTCGCGGACGTGGATGCTGTAGAATTTATTTTCATTGTGAAACAAAATGATATGAATGCTATTGTATTTAAACTTTAAGGCCAAATATTTTTATTTTAGTTCATATAACTTTAATATATTAGGTCATATTGAGCAGTCTCTGCGCTTTTTTGGCGGTTTCGAGCTTTTTTTTTGTAGGCTGCTTTTTTCATATGATACCAATATGTTATGCGGTTGACGCTATTTCCTGAGTGCTTGGGTGCCGACTTTGCTCCACTAGTTGCAAAATTTCACATCGAAATTTCTGGAACGGAATCGAGCACACCATTTCTGGGTCTTTCGTTGACTCACAGCATTCTCACCGTACACTTCACAATTTTTTCTTTATTTTTTGCAGCGTTTTTATCTTTTTTATAGTAAAAAAGCATCACATAGCGTATTTCTTCAGATATTTCACTTATTTTCAAATCAATATAACTTTTTACCCGAGGAATTACAAAACTATCTTCACTAAAAAGGTAAGCAGAAATCTTTTAAGCACATGCTCGTTTGAGACAATCAGGTGAGTGTTGTCCCGTAGATAGGTATCAACATCATCCCCTGGAAAAAACACGGAGAGTTTTCAATGTGACCTATTATTAATAATAGCTATTAAAAAAATTAGATGTGTATCATCGTGGATGTTGTGGGATTCGTTATATATATATACAATTATATTACGGCTACAGTTACGAAATATTTGTAATCAGATTTTGAATATCAAAACTAGTTTTAAAATAAATCGATCCGCCTGAGTGGCCGAGTAGGCAAGAGTCTCGACTANCAAACCTCAAGTGCGGTAGAGTTTTTAATAATAAAAATAATAATAATATTAATAAAAAAAATAAATAAATAAATAAAAAGCCGAAAGCCTTAGATGCTAGTGCTTTCAAAACTTCAGTCCTACAATTTATTCTCTGGCTAAATTTAGATAATAATAATAATAATAATAAAATAAATCGACTAATTGATTTGATTTTTTGCATTTCATTCAAATCTATACTCTCCGCGAACGTGTTAAGTCAAAACTAGACGGCACAAAGCATTACGCATTACGCAATTTGCATCATCGCTTGATTCAACATTTTCAGTTTGCAATTTTTAAAGGTGGCCATCGGAACATAAGTCGGTAGAATATCATCATCACGGCGTCTATCTGAAACCACGTGAAAGCGCAAAGGCGTAGATATGTCGCAGTATGTCCACTGTTAGCTTTGTCAATTATAATTAATTGATAAATTTCTTCCTTATGCAGTTTTTTTACGTTTTATATATATTTGACCTTTTTTCCATTTTGCAAAAGCTGTATAAAATATATGAATAGAAATATTCGTCCACTACCTCCCTATTGATTTGTTTGTTTGTTTACCAGAGAGGACAACTAGCTATTATTTTTCGGATTTTGACAGTCGCAATTAAATATAGAAAAAAATTCTGTTTTTTCTGGTGTTTTATTTACAAATTAATGATTTCGTTGAATTGACAAGAAAGTCTCACGACTCCGAGTAAAACGCTTATCAATTATCGGCTTGACCGCGAATGAAAGTTAACTCCCAGATTTCAGTGATTACCTTTCAGGAATGGATTTAAATGCTCATATAAGCATTGTCATTTGTTAGATATTTAGCTAATTTCGTTGATTTGCCTAATTTCGTTTAACTGTGCGCAAGATCATCTATAAAACATGCGAAATCATATAGGAGATTTCAGCAGTTGCACGCATAGTACTTTCTAACAAATGTGGATGGTAGAAAAATGTCCAGGATTTCAATATCATGTGGGACTTTCCTCGTTGCATCGATGCGATCGTTGGCAAACATAAAACTGTTGTTCGAAAATTCGGATGGGATTGTTAAAGTTAAATCTTTTTTCTAACAAATAAGTAAGTAGGTGATTTCTGTATTGTATTGTTGAGAATCTGTGATGCAAATTATACTTTCATAGCCATAGATATCGGACATTAAGGTTGGCAAAGCGATTAAGGCGTTTCAAGCAATTTGGCATGCGGCGACGCCTACTTGGTGGCAAATTGGACCATAAGCAAAGACTATACCACATTCAACTGCAATGTAATGATTTATAGCGTCCGTATCCTGGAGACAAGAAAACTTTCAATATTCGTGTTTCAGGAGCAAGGTTACTTATAGAGAGCGTGTTTGGCATCCTAACCGTTGGAGAGGCTTAACAAAAACCCTCCATGTGAATCCAGAAAACGCCGAATCTATTAGAAAGCTATTGCCGTAGTTCACAATTTTTTAAAAATGGCCTTAGTAGTTTAACGGAAGTCAACAAATCAAGTAAGGGAGTAGTTGACGGAATAAAACCCGTACTACTGTTTGAGTAGCAAGAAGTAACACAAAAAGACTTTACTAGACTCGCATGTTCTCATAATGTAAATCTTTAGTTACAATTAAGGAGCAGAGTTGCCACAATTCGTACAAGAACATGCTTGTAATAAGAAGTGTATAGAATAAAGAAATTTCCTTTGTTTATTTTTTAGACTCGTACGAACTTGAACCATTAGTCGCGTTGAGCGGCCTCATTGTGTTCGCTCGCATTGATTTCCATATGTTCGACTTTCATTCCCAGACCCAAAAATAAAACGAGTTCATAGTGTCTTTGGGGAGGGACGCAATGAATCTTCGCTTAAATTTCCAGGGCTGCGGGAGACATTTAAATCAAATTTTTGATATGGGAGATAAATTTAGTTTATAAATGTATAACTTTATACATAATTTACATATTTATGAAGTTGAATGTGTGTGTGGTTTATTTACATATATGTATTATATACATTTGTAAAATTTATAAAATTTGCCAACTGAATGGCTCCCTCAGAAGTAGAAATATAAACAAAGCTTCATTGTGTCTGCCTCACTGAAATCAATAAGAGATGCAAAGTTGTACATTAGAGCTGAAAGCATACACTACAAATAGTTTGGAATTTTCCGCTTGGTTCCATTAGTTCCAATATTTCTCAGAGTACTAGTTTCCACCACTTTTATTTACCTTATTTGTGAATGACTTCTCTGAGTGCACTTAACATTCCCGTGCAAATGATGTGAACTCTGCTTTCTTATTTCGCACGCTGTATGGGGTTAAATTTCTTAAGCTGATCTTACTAACTTCCATGCATAGTGTGCAAGAAATGGTGTGATGCCGAGTTCAACAGAATTTAGGAATCTTTCATACGCGTGGATTAGTATGCTACTCTCTTCTTATTGTATTCATAATCACGTCCTGGGAAATGTGTCCGTCTATAGAAATTTATGTGTTGTTTTCGGCTCAAAACACAGGTTTCGTGTCCAAATTAAGGTTTCAATTAATAAATAAAGATCTATGTTTTGATTTATAAAAAGTTGGTATAAAGAATTTAAAGACCTGTATGTTATGAAGTGATCGTATAAATTTTTCATTAGACCAATACTAGAATGTTTTCAGCTGTCTTGCTTCCTAATCATAGATATCATCTAGGCTTTCTTGAATTGTTCAACGTGATTTCATATTATTTGTTTTGCGCGGTTTGGGATGGGATCCTGCCTTACCTTTTCCATTGTACGAAAACAGTCTAAAAGTCACTGATTTACCTAACCAAGAGAAAAGGTGTGAAATATTCGCTGTCAGGCTCTTGTTTAAGTTAACAAAGGATGATGAAATTTTGTGCTTTTGAAGCTACCAAAATGCCGAATTATGAGTTGATTCAGGTAATGAGTTGTTTCAGGTAATACATAAAATATTACGACTTTCCCGGTGCTTCCTTCTAGTATGATTAAAAACCTTATATGACATAACTAACTGCCTAATTTTTCGTTTCTAGTCCGATCATAACAATCTATTTCAAAATTTTGTAAATTACATTTGTATTTACACAATTAAAGTCTATGTTCTTCGTTAGGACATATTTTATCTCCTAGCACTGCTCAAAATGTATTATGCCGTTTGTAAAGTTAGTGAATAGTGCTTCTTCAGATTATAATTAGCCTTAGTTATACCGTATAGCACTTGTGGTACACGATATAATAAGTGTGTGCGGACGGTTGACGGTTGAAATGGACTTGGAAAATTTAAGAGTATTCTTCCAAGCTTTCAGAGATGGCATGACAACATATTTATCGCTATTAAAAAACATATCTTATGAATTCACGCGTTTGTAGATTTTTTTGAAAACATAGGAGCGAGCTGGAATTATATTCTCCGTGTTTAGGAAATTCGGCAGCCTCCTCTTAACTATGGGATTAATTATCTTGATGAACACTGAGAATAGCGAGACACGTCTAAAGTTGCTTAAATTATTTAGGTCGTTATTTGCTTTAGGAATTGGGACAACTTTAATGCATCGCAATTTAAAGAAAATGATGCTGTTAGATCAGCTATGGTTAATTGCACGCAAGAAGCAGCCTGGCAGCAGCCAATTTCTCAATTGAAGAAGGTGTAATTGAGATTAGTAACTGAAAATATTTCAAACTGATTGCCGCTTGGAACATAACTATTTAGCACATCTAAGTTCCTTTTATTGTCCTGTTCATTCCATGTAACACAACCGTCTGTTCTTCAACATGTTTTTCCATGGTTATTGATATGATTGCCGAGCGAGCATAAAGTGCCACTTGTAATCATGATAGTTTTGTGTTTCCTTGCTAAGGACTTTCATTTACTTCATGTTTTATATATTCAACGGAGGTGGGAGGATTGGCACGGTTACTAATTTTTTTTCCGCGCCTTTTTGCTACGGGACAGTACTGACATCATAGTGTTGTGGTCCATTACAAGCACGGTCCATTAAAAGCTCGCGTAGGAGGAAATTTTCTTTTTATACATAATTTTTGTAACTTTGAAAAAGGGAGGAGAATGTTGACTGAAACATTTTCAGTGTTCCAATAAAAGGATGGGTGAGTCGAACTCGTCAAGTTAGATCGAAGACGCTAGTCATAATACGATCATTCCGATTGTTGTGAAAACTAGGCTTTCCGTTGTCTAGAGCTTTAAAGCTGTAACGAGATGATCATTACACATTGAGATGATGTCTAACATGAAGTTTACGGGTAAGACGACATTCTGCTGACCGTCAAGAAAGCCGAATATTTTCTGAATGTCGACACCAAAAGTTTTTATGTCAAGACTTAGTGGAAAATTGCATGATATGACCAAAATATTTGGTTTTAAATGTGCAGTCTTGATAATAAATATTATACATCAAGAGATGAATTGTGAGGAATGCACTTGAATTTAATTTCTTTTTGGTGGTCGAAGCAATTTAAAAAATCGAAAACATTGTTAGCTATTAGTAACTCTTCATTTAAAATGCAGAATCCAATAACATCTGAGTTCAAATAAAAATTCAAGAATGATGAGTAACGCCGAACACTATATATGTTATATTGTAGCTAGGTAATCATATTTTCAATAAATGAATATTTTAAGAAGTTTTTTTTTGTATTGCAAGACATTTGATAATAGGGATAATTACAATAATGTGTCATTGTTCCACACACCCAAGCGGACTCGAGATAGCCCACCTTTTATTACACTGATTGATTTAGAATAATTTTTTTTATTGATCTAAGCATATTTGTCCACCTGAACCTCATGTTCAAGTTCTTGGCCGCAATTTTCATGATATTTTGATAATGTATACCGACGTGTTTTGGGCCATGGACGAAAGGTATTGATATGGTTCGGAGATCAATTCATCTTGATAAAAATTCGTTCACTATAATAACTAGACATAAAAACTAACGTTACTGAATTTGGACCACGTAGGTCTTTTGTTGAGAATATCCAACTTGAGAACGTGGTGGGACAAGTTCCTCGTGTCCTGTTTTGTGAATTGGACTTAATCAGGCATGGCGTTTGGGTGATGCATGGCGACTTATTTGTTGCATGTGCAACTTACGAGTAGCCGTATGGTATCGGAATCTCACCTGTCTTTTGGGCGTAATAAAATTTTGAATTGCAAGCGCAAAATGCTGTGCTTGCCTCATTGTAACAAGGTATCTACTGGCGTTTGAAGGGGTTAAGTGATGAGAGAGTACAGATGCTCAATATTAGGGAGCGGCAGTCATTGTTAAAGGAACGAGCCCGTGCCTCATGCCAATCTCGTTGGGAAAGTAGTGTTACGGAATAAAGTGTATCGTTTGTAGTAAATCATTCAGATTTTCGATTTGGGTGTGGCTTTTAGACTAGGACGTTACGTTGTACAGTGCAGACGGTAAATCCAATGTAGAAGACGGGCTAGAAAATGTATTTAGGCATGTCGTTCATCCTCAGGCATGCCAATATGTATATATTTATATTCTAGGTCCTTAAAACACATAGGAACGTGTTGTCATCTTGAGGAACATGCTAAGGTGTGTCGACTTACTTTGCAATCTTACATGTAGGCATAAAAGGTTTCATCCTTCCATTATTTGTTCGCGTCGGCTTACTTTGCAATCTTACATGTAGGCATATTCTTATGAAAGGTTTCTACCCTTACATTATTTGCCCAGTGTAAGTCTTTTAAACCACAAATTTTTAAGAGTGTTGTAAAGTTGTGCAGAAGATTAGTTCAGCATGTACGTAACCAGTATCGGCGTTCGCTGAAGTACGAAGTTTAAGTAGCACTAGTGGCAAAATATCAATCCATTTTCTTCTATCAGCATTTTTCAAAGTTTCAATTTGGCTTGGAACCAACGGTTTTCACCCACAATAATTAATGTATAACCACCAAATCTGAAACATCGTTTTAAGTAGATAAAGGTGATCAGTCGATCGGCTAAGTTGGAAGTGAAGCGTCATGAGTTGATTTCCGCAACAATCGAATGTGTTTATTAGTTTACCAGTCCAAATAATATTTTGTTCAGTGCTTTCCTTTAAGTCCCTTTATAATTATGAAGAACGGATTGTGCCTACGCTGTTTTGGGAATGAAGCTTTTATAAAAATTAATAAGACAAAGAAATTGGCTGGGGCCATATTAAATTTTCTGGTAGTTCAAATTTTCTGATTGATTTTATATGTTCTGGATATGGTAATACTCCACTCATCGTTACTAAACATCCTAGGAGAGGTAATTCTTCTTTTCCCAATTTGCACTTTGTAACGTTTATTATCAACCATCAATATAGTCAATCGACGAAGGTGTGTCTTAAAGTGTTCTTAATGCCCTTCCAAGTTTTTAGAAGAATCTCGTCAATGTAGATATAATAAAATTCGAGGCCTTTTAGGATCTCGTTCTACTTCTTCTACATTTGGAAACAAGTTTTCACAAAATCTGTTTTCGAAAAGATCTTCTTGCCAACTAAGTTAACTGAATAATCTTGCAAATGCGATGTTGCTTACCTGTCCAGGACCGTAATTTTGATGAGGGCTCGATAGCCACCGGCTATAGATTTTATTTATTTATTTAGCACAAATAAATTCAGCTACACTTACAATGTCCATCGAGCTATGAACGGCAATATATTATAGGCAATAACTCATATAAAATTCATAATTAAGTGAAAATACATCAAAGATAGAACAAAAGTGCAATTTCAGCTTAAAATTAAATAGCAATATCAATAATTGACTTCATTTAAAACAGTGAAATGCGTTAAGAAAATTTTTAGAAGTTTCGATATGTTTCACAATTTTCGAAATATCAACGGGAACGACTCTTTAAGAAGAACAATAAAAACAACTAAAATAAAGTAATCATATCAAGAAGTTAAGAGAACACTATAGTTCATTCTATGTGTACAAATCTATTAATATCATAATTTAAGCCAATTACGTTAAATTGGCTAACTACTATACCAAATCACGGACAACATTGACTTGTTAAAATTAGTGTCCACAACTTTCCAACGACGAAATAATCCGCAATTTGTCCGACACTAAGGCGAAACTGAAGAAATCGCTTCACCATTCAATAGTTTAATAATAAACGACTCTTCACGCCAAGTGGCTCTTTTCAGAAGGGACGACAAATTAATAGGCATAAGGCGACTATTATGAGAAGAGAACACTCGATTCCATCACAAACAATCTAATGAAAATCTTCAAAAAGACTTCTGAACAGATTCCATAAAGTCAATGTGCACATTATAATTTGCTGGCCATACAATCACCGCTTATTTAAGGAGAGGTCTTATTAGTGCAAAAAAAATCTTTTCAGCGACGTACGTGTCAACAAATTCCCTAATCTAACGCTTAACAGAATTCATAATAAATTTAGACTTATTTTCACAGAAAGAATCGGAGATAAATTCCAAATCTATACGCACACCCAAACATTTGAGGAACGCAATATTGTCAAGCCTATGACAAACTAAATAGTAATTGACAGATATCGGGGTAGACATAGGTAGTGATAACTTTTTACGGTTGTCCCGGATTAAAGCCATGGCATTATGCTTCCGCCAATTCCATAACTCAGGGGTATCGCCTTTAAGTATCAAACTGTGCCTAAGTTAAATGGAGGAGAGATCCTGACATCGTCGCCGAACATTAAAACATGCGAACTCTTTATACATGAGTGAAGGTCATTAATAGACTACAAGAAAAGGAGAAAGACCATGTATACTATCTTAGCAAATATAACCTAGCAAATATAGAAGACCATGTATACTATCTTAGCAAATATGACCTAACCATCAAAAACATCATTGTGTACGCCTAGAAATGTGATTTAAAGGAGAGGTCAATGCATTTTAGCTTACATAAGAAATAAGTATGTGTCACTCTATCAAAGGACTTCGAAAAATGAGTGTATATTATATCCGTTTATTTTTCTGGCGAATAAGCAGGAAACGCCCTACAAACCTATTTTAAGACACTTGTCGGCGTAAATTTACCCTTAGTGAAACCACGCTATGTCGGCGAGGTAAGTAATGTTCTGTTCGTCAAAAAACGCTCAAACAATTAAGGAATTAGACTAAGGTTAGCAATACCTGCGTAATTGTTTATAAGAGTTCTAGTACTTCTGAAGCGTATATTGCAAGATTGCGTCCGCTTTCGAGGAAGTATCCCTTCTTAAGGCAGTTATTAAAAAAAACTATTAATGGACTGGATAGTATCTCTGAACAAAAACGAACAATACGCGACGGTACACGACGGTACACGACGGTTTAGGTCGTTTCGAAATTCTTTTAAAAATATGTTGGTGATATCTTCTTTTTTGCCACAAATGGTACGCAGTTGGGCAGATGCACAGGTGGAAAGACGAACACGCGGCTATGCTTTGTTGCATTCCAAATTCGAAAGTGCTGAAGAATTTATATACTTTACTGGGTCTGCAAGGTTCTGAACGTTACAAAGATTTTGACAAAATGAATATACCCCTCATCCTTTGGTGATGAATATTTTAATCCGCATCACTCGCTTATGCATGGAATACATGAAACAATAATTACCGAGCCTAACAAAAATCCATATTGTCTTTAAAGAGGACAAAACCTCAAACGATACTTGTCAAGATTTTCTATGATTATTATCTTTTTTTTACGAATTAAAGTGGTTACGTACTGGCGGTACTTTTGTTATTTTCAGTAAATTCAAATTATGTGCGTTGATTTGTTCTTGACTTTTGATTGAAAAGTATACCCCCCGAACTTAGTATCAACTTGACAAATATTATATGTTTTTTACTAAGAACAGCAATTTTTGAACGGCCTTAAGAGATGGTAATACCAGAAAGCATTAAAAAATCTTTTATACCCACCACCATTGTCATAAAAAATATAAAGAAGGAAAAGAACTAAACTTTGATGCTTTATACTATGGAATGAGCCCACCTATTTTTTTTTTTTTTGTTTTCAAAATAAAAGTTTTTGTCGCATAGGCGTTGTGGGCGTTGTAGATGTGTCCTTGGAAAAGTTTAAGTCACTTCCAAAGTCTTTTGCAAATTTGTAGGCGATATTTTCATTTTCACTAACGATAAAATGTTTAACACAAATATAGACAAATGGACATGTTTAGGTGTATTCCAAATTTGAAACTGGTTAAGAATTTATATATTTTCTGGGGTTGGGTATTTTTCTGGGATTTCTGCGCCTTATAAAGGTATTGAAAAAAAATTACGTTTTGATACAGTAAAATATTGGGTAGGTGTGGCCAATTTTTCCCATTTTTGTACAGGTGCTACAACATCGCCCGTGGAATGTGCGTTGTAATTTTTGCCCTTTTATCTGGTATATGTTATGAGTAATGAACAAAAACCAATTTTGAATTACTTTTGAAAAAGAGAAGTGTTCTCAATTTTTGTGGTACTCCAGGCGTGTCCTTCTATTCGCTTTTGGCTTATTTTCAATTCCTACCTGAGCGCAAGAACTTCCAATGTTTTTACCAAATTTGAAGTTGATAGCTTAAATTTTTTTACTAATCGATTAAATCGATCTAGAATTCGTTGCCCATCAAGAATATATATACTTTGTGATGTCTCTGAAGCTTTCTTCTTCACCTCTCATCCCCCGGTGGAGGGTATAAAAATGGAAAATGGATATAGAAAATAAACAAAGCGCTTCAAACGTAACGTCCAAACAGCAATAAATTTGTACATTAAAAAAGTTCAGAGTTACCACTAGCACTAATTAAAAATTAAAAATAAGAGTACACATTTAAGAAATATTTTGTTAACATTTACAGGTAATTATTTGCTCTTCCAATCCAGTGAAAATGACGAACGTACCCATTGTAAAATAAAAACAAATAAATACAAACGCTGTAAGTTATTTTCGGTAATAGAAAAGTGAAGTGAAGAAAGGAGAACCAGTTGACAGCCAGAAGATATAAGTATTTTGAAGATCTTGAGAAATTCGTCTCAAAAATAAGCATCGAAATATTACAGAAACATTGGACTGCCATCATTCTTGAAGGAGACAGCTAAGCCGAATTTCAATCCCAAAGACGTAATAGATTTTATTCATTTATTTATTTTATTTGACTTACTTACACATGAAACTCAACTATAACAAATTAAGAATCGAATTCAATTGACTCTTAGAAGTCCTTAGTCCTCCACCAGTTAATTTTCGAATCAAAGTGAGATATTAAGGTTAAAAATTAGTTTAAGTACGACATGGACAATTCGCGTATATTAAGCAAAATTGTTGTTGATAGGCTTTGCAGAATCCGATATTGGGATTAAGTGATAGGCATCATTTAGGTTTCTGCAAACAACTCTAAACGAGCTGAAGAGCTCACAATTATATTTACATTGACTCAACCCAATGAACAGGAAGCGCCTAGAGAACCGCTTAGGGACATTAAAGCTCGATCGATATTACCATTAATTAACTTAATTGAGAAGGAATAGAAGAAGTCTACGTTTCTCAAGTGACGATAAGGATAACAGAAGTAGCCTGTTTTCATAAAGAGGCAAAGAGACAAGCTGGTCCCAACCCAAATTCTTAAGGGCAAACAGCAAGAATTGCTTTTGAACTGATTCAATTTAATCTACATTGCACCAATAGGAAGGAGACCATACAACCGAGGCATGCTCAAGTGTTGGTCTAACTAAGCACATGTATAGCTTTTTTGTAATGTAAGCATCTATCAGCTCTTTACTTAAAGAAAGCTAAATGTGCAAATTAAAACGTAATCTTTGTCGAATAGAACCCCTAAATCGATGAACGAATCAACGTTTCCCAACTTGTGTGAGTCAATGAAATACTCAGTACTGAGTGACTTCCTTCTTAAGAAAGAAAGCTTCTGGCATTTTCTTAGATTTAATTTCATAAAATTTAAGGAGCACCATGTAAGGAAATTATTTAAGTTAGTTTTAAGTTGATACGATTGCGAGTCCAAGGAGAAGGAAGAAAAAAGTTTAACATCGTCAGCCGGCTGGATTTAATCACCAAGGGGAGATCAGTAACGTATAAATTAAATAAAAGGGATCCTAAGTGGGTTCCTTGAGGGATGCCGGACGTCACGGGATATTCATTCGAGGTGATGAATGATCTGTTATGCAGATACGAGCATATCCATTTCACTAAGTAGAAAAGCAAGACAGAGGCCCGGAGTGTGAAGATCAATAAATTATGGTTAACTTGGTGAAACGGTTTGTTTAAATCAATATATTCGACATCCGTGCGCGAGTCACTAGAAAAAGCCTTGAAGATATGGCAAGCAAACTCTAAGAGATTCGGGACAGTAGATGTTCCTTTCCAAAAGCGATGCTGGAATAGACAAATGTAAGATTTAATAGCGTAAGCTAGCTGAGTAACAATTCGCTCAACATATTTAGGTAAGACACTCAATTTGGTGATGCGTCTATAGTACTCAACGTGATGTCCATTTCCACATTTGTGAATTGGAATAAGAAACGCATTCTTCCAATTAAAAGGGAAAACACTTGATTTCAAGGACAGGTTCAAAATCATTAAAATAACACCACTCAGGTGGAGGGGGCATGGTTAAAGTATGCATGATGGGATCTCATCAGGTTCACGCGCAGTACTTTATTTTAGAGACTTTAAACCATCTAAAACATTATTTTCTGAAATGACCAAGTTAGGAATCAAAATCGACCTAGATAACGGATACGGATAGTTGACAGTTGAATCGGAATTAGCAGTAGAAAAATGTTGTCGGAAGTATTCAGCAAAGAGATTTGAGATTTCAATATCATCAGAGGACTCAGAACCATTGAAAGAAATATGCGAGGGATATACGGAGATTTTTCTTTTGGTGTCAACAAACTTAAAAAAACATCTAGGATTAACAAGCAGTGACGATTTTATCAACTGCAGGTATCTGCAATAATATTGGCGATTAGGGTAATTCAATCTATGCTTTGCAGCAGAAAAGGCGAAATAATCGTAAGCAGGAGCACTTTCATAAATTTTTTTTTTCCTATTTTTGTAACATTTAAATATCTTGTCACACCATGGCGGACGCTTGCGTAGAGGGCGGAGTTGTTTGATCGGAACGGATGTAGAAATAGCTAGGTTTAATATTTTATAGAACGATGACAATAGATTTTCAAGCATAATGTGTGAGAAATGAGATTTAAGCAGTAAAATATTGGTTTTATTAAGATTATGATATTCATTGGAGGAAGTTGGATTTGGCACGTTAGAGTAGTTCAACGGATTATCATGCCTGTAACAAAAGGAAACAAAAATTGATGTATGATATGGATTCTCAGGCAAATTAAAAGAGCAAAGAGTAGCAGCAGTCTGTCATTACCATAAAAACGGAGTAATGTATTGAAGTAAATTACGATCACATAATTCACTGAAAAACACAGTAGCTCTATCAGATGTTGAAGTAGGGACCATACAGCCAGTATTATCACTAAAACAAAATGGACATGCAGTAGGAAATATTTGGGCTTAAGACGTGCTCGTCTTTATTCAAAGAAATAACAATCGCATGATTAATGAAGACGCCTGGAGTATAGCGAGTATAATGGAGGTTCAGTTTTTCCAAGCGTGTTGTAGAACTCGTCCCGAGTTTTTTTTTGTCTTCGTTTCAGGTGCTTTAGATTTACATCTAAATATATCTAATATTTCAGTTGCTGTTAATAGAAGCTTATCGAAAAGGAGAACATTCTAAATTCTTTATAATAAACAGTCATCAAGGTTAAAAATTAAGTTTGATTTTGTTTAAAAAAAAATCAGTATGCGAAAATAATCAGAGTTTTTCTAGTATAATATTTTTTATTCAAATTACTAGTTTAATACTAATAAAATAAATAATAATAATAAAAAGTCAAATTACTTACTAGTATAATATTTTTTATTCAAATTACTAGTTTAATACTAATAAAATAAATAATAATAATAAAAAGTCAAATTACTTACTAGTATAATATTTTTTATTCAAATTATCGCAAGAAAAAATGCACTTACTTACTAAAATAATAAATAATAAGTCTGCTTCTATACATATATAAAAATTGTTTCAATTATTCTTCCTTTTCTTCACTATACCCGCTCTCTTTAAAAAAAAATTTTTAGGTTATTCTTGGTGTAATAGAAATTGTTTGTATTTATATGCAATACGAATTTGGGTTATTTCTGGTGTAATAGAAATAAAGGGTTATTCTTGGTGTCATAGAAATTGTTTGTATTTATATGCAATGTGAATTTTGGTTATTCTTGGAGTAATAGAAATTGTTTGTATTTATATGCAATATGAATTTGAGTCATCCCTGGTGTAATAGAAATGAAGGGTTATTCTTGGTGTCATAGAAATTGTTTGTATTTATATGCAATATGAGTTTTGTTTATTCTTGGTGTAACAGAAATAAAGGGTCATTCTTGGTGTAATAGGGTTAACTGAAAATTTCATTTCCTTTTTTTTTTTTTAATCTATACATAAGTTATTTTGAAATCGGCATCACTTAGCATAAGAAGCTGTCAGGTATTCTGTGATCAGAATATAATTTGGCTGAATGTAATGGATTTTGTGAGTGCAAATTCTCTTTCCTCTTGTTTGGTCATAAAAAAAAAGGTTCTTCTTTCTATAAATTTTTCTTTATTAACCTGGTTTTCTTTTTTCTTAATTGTTAATTAATGTGACATGTGGCAGGTTGAAGTTCCCTAACGCGATGACTATATCAGTAGGCTTAGACTTTTCGGCAACGTCTTAAATAAGGGCAGCATGTTTCTTATAAATGGAGATATCCGGATTTGGGGGAATGTAGGAGCAAGTTATGTATAATAGTTTATTGACAATTTTCGGTCGAATAGCAATAAATTCAACGTCGGGTGAAATTCAAGAAATTCAATAGAATAGGACGGGACTGCAGAAGATATGGCATTTAAGACACCACCGCCTGTTCGGGCCAATCAATCCTTTCTGAGAATTGTGGAAAGTTCCGACGAATGTAAATCAGGCTTTAACCAAGTTTCATTGAAGGCCAAACGAGCCTTTCGTAACTAATTTGGAACATTTTTATAGCGGAAACGGTAACATTCCTTGTAGGCAAGGATGGAGCACTCACATGTGCGACGAATCAGATCTACGCGAAGGAGGAGGTGAAGTACCAACCGCTACCCTACGAGTTGGTCATTTACAGGCAGGGGAAGTGGGTGAGAACTTTAGATAATGACGTTCGTTGAACGTTGTCATGATTTTCTCAAACTTCCCACACCAGGTAGCGAGATTTCTGCTTAGTTCTGAGAATCCAATCTTTCTCGCCGTGAACAGTTTATAAAAGTCAATATCCCGCTTCCTAAGGCCGGGATATAACCAACGTAAGCCCTTCGAAGGTTCAAGCACTGCATCTGCAGCACGGCCCTTGATACCTGCACACTTCGTATGACAAAAGCGTTCGCAAAGCCAAAAATAATGAATCATTTAGATTTAGGGCCCGTTTTAGTTTGACTTGATGTAATAAAACACTCCATCTCAAAAGGTAACAGGCAAGAGATTGAAGAGGGAAGAAAGAGACATTGAGACAAAAAAAAAAGTTTGTTTCACATACAAAGTTATTTCTCAAATTAGAGGTAAACTGCTAAAAGCACAGTAAATAAAGGGCAAGCCAAGAAAAAAACTGCAAAAAAAAAACAAGAAAGAGACTTATTACAGAGAGCATCAAGTGCTGGTCGCAAAAACTAAAATGAATGTCATAACAAAGCAATCAATATAATTCACTTAATTTAAAAAACGTTTGTACTTTATAAATTATTCTTTAAACGTGTATAAATTTGTAAAGCATTAAGTTAAGAAAAAGAAATTGCGAAATATCTTCGCACAAGTAAAACAATACGACTAAAACGAGCGCGCAGAGTACCCATTAATTTCATAGCCTTTAATGAAGTAGAATGCGAAAAACCCCTTTTAAACAAGAAAAAGTCCCTGGGCTAAGACAAAATACGTACTAAAGCAATAAGGGCTCTGTCTAAAAAGAGCGTTATGTTATTGACTTTTATTTACAATTTAATTCTGAGACTACATTATTATCTAGATCAATGGAAATGCTCTGAAAATCTGCTAAATCAAAGAATGACATCAACTTTTACAGGCTAATACGGCTTCTATCCACCTTTTCGAGAATCTTTAGAAAACTGCCCCTACAAAGACTGCAGCCAATATTAAATGATAATAGCGTAGTGTGTGAACAGAAACACAAAGAACACAAAGAACCTCCTCGCTTTTTCTACCTAGTTCCTTGGTCGTACTTACAAAATCGCTTCTTTTTTGTTTCGGCCAACAACGAAATAGCAGACGTCCGTGAAATCAATACGGGCATTCCAAGTAGTGCATTAGGTCCTGTGCTCTACTTAACGTGGTTTTAGGCTGTGTTGTTTTTGGCTGTGTTGTTTTTGGCTGTGTTGTTTTTGGTCATGCTTTGAATACTCTTGAATACTCATCTCACAGGCTTGTCGAAATTTAGTTTCGTTGCAACATATAATATTTGGCTTGATTACTTGATTTTCTTTTGCTTATTTGAACATTTATGAATAACTTCTGGTGACGAATTGCATGTAGGAGAATTCCACAGCTCAGTGTTCTACCTAAAATTACCGCAATCATTATAATCTGCAGGATATTGGCGCTGGCTATAAAGTCGATGCTGTCACCATGTCAACATGACTTCATTAAATGCAGATCAACACGTACTAATTTATTTGAGCTTACAAGTGACATTTGTTGTGTGTAGACAGACGAATGTGATTTATACAGATTTCTCAAAAGCATTTGATAGGATTTTAATAATTTTAATTTATAAGGTCATCAATTTGGCTCCCTTGAGAATTTGTTGCTGTGGTTTTTCAATTACCTTATTGATCGCTATAACATTTGTTTTTAATATTGTTCTTGATAACAATAAGTTTAATGCAATAGCAAAGAGGCCAGAGTTGGAGCTTGTGTCGAACTATCGCACGTGTCATGGTAAGTTACCTAGTTCTGAAGTAATGGGGTGTTACAATTTTGCGTACAACAGACACTCCGCGAAAGATGAGATTTAAGAAATATATCTGCATGAGAGTCTTTACAAACACACACGGACAGGCGAAGTATGCTCATCGCTTGTGCTGGTGTATTGCCTACGGCCTTCTAAACTCTACCCTGTCCACGATATTCCTCGGTACGGAAATGTTTGCGCAAGATCCTGAATTCGGCTACTCCTACAACCTACTTTCCTCCTCTTAATAAATAATTAGCATACTTTTTTTAATATTTTTTTTTGTTTATTTGACAACTAATAATTTATTTAAGTAAAATTTTCCCTATTAGTATACCAATCCTTAATATTTCAAATTTAATACTTTACTGTAGAAATTTTGTACAAGCCTGACTATGTATATTTTGGTGATGATAAAATCGGTGATAATGATGAGGGTGCTACCAAATTATCACTTGTAGTGCATGCACAATGTAGAGTACAGCTAAAAATAAGAAAAAATAAAATAAAAAGAAAAGAAATGAGAAACGAAATCAGATGGCACACTTGTATCAATGCTGTATTTCCGTTTTTTAAAAAAACAACTGCAAACATTAACTTTACATTAAGCGCTCATTACCAAAAATTATAAATAAGCAATTTTATACAATTTTAGTAATAGAAAATTTGTATATAAACAACCAATTTCATCAGTAAAGTAAAAATTAACTGTGAACAGTTGAAGCCGAGCTTGTCTTGTAACGTATTAAGTCAAATCAAAACTATTCTTTTCATTGAATAGTGACGCTCTTTGCCGTATTAATTTTGGTAATTAAAAGAGTGTAAATCATTAAAGAAATTACAGCTTGTTGATAATGAGACTGCTATTATACCTGTTAAAAGCCGCATACCAGGTTATGTTAAGATAAGTTATTATCACAAGGCTGAATTACTTTACAAGCTCCTTATTAGAATTTCCAGTGAAAGAATTTGTCGCGATGCTATATTATATTAATGTGCACCTGTTTATATATGGTTTCTAGCTGGCAGTTCACTTCCAACTTTTTGTTAATTAGATGCAAATATAATACTAATTGCTGTTCATATATCTTTACCATGCACTTCATAAGTTTGTCCTCTAAGGTCATTTTATAACTTTATTTATGGCATGTTATGAGAAAAATGAAAAGATGGTAACCAATTCATCAAGTTTATAAAGCATTAAGATTAAAAATCTTAACGTTGTTCAGGCGCACAGTATCTCAAAAGCACTATTCGTCAGCTTTAAGTTAGATTACAAATTTCTTCTCTATTCGAGTCTCTCTTTAGCTACGCCGATATTCATTTCATATTGTTGGATTATAATAACTTTTGTTGAAGGTTATCGAAAGGGCGGCGAATGTTCCAATATTTAAATTTTTGCTTTGCATTGCGTCCGTTTTTCGTCCGACGCTTCTTTGAACCTATTTTACTTTTTCATTATTATCAATGTATTTGAGTAATGATGATTGTAACCACTACGATATTGCTAATTTGGCGACATGCGGTACTCTTCGTTTGCGCATGTCAACTTTGTTCTTTATGATCACCATTCACAGTTCTTCAAATTGACAACCCTTCACAGGGTTACATTTGCAACAAATGTTACGCCGCACACAAAGAGTGTCATTTGATTCTAGATTTTTATAATTATTTGTTATTTAGTCTGTTTGTTTTGCTACGTACGCTTTACTAAAGGAAAATTGAATATACATTTGTTTTTCAAAATGAATAAAAAATTGGCTTACGCTGATTACTTATAAACCATAGCAGATACATCTACAAATATCTCAACGTACATTCTATGGGCGATGTTGTAGTACCTGCCCAAAAATTGACCGCACCTATCCAATTATATAATGTATCAACTGAAATTTTTTTAAAATCCCAATATAACGCGCAGAAGCAAGCTTCAAAAACCTTACAGTTCGCAAAAAGTAAGACACAAGCTATAAATTTTCAAAAGAATTTGAAAATGATCCAACTCTCAAAGCCTACAATGACCATGCACTTATATCACAAAAACCGTGAACACCTTCCCTTTCCGGGTTTTTTGTTTGTCACTTATATACCGCTTCAATTTTGAAAGTCAGCCGTGCCCACCTAACATTACAGAGTACGAATATTTAGTTCTTTTTCTTTTTTTAGTATCTTTTACGATAACGCCGATGGGTTCACCGAAACGTTCGGTCCCGACGGGATATAATTTTCTTACTTGCTACATATGCCAACTTGTGATTATCGTTAAATAGCGTTGCTCATAATATCTTGATTTTTATTTAATAACATTGAAACTTCATATCAATAGTTTTCTTCTTTCATCTGGTTTTATTTGCTCACATTGATAGTAGTATTAGGAGTTTAACACACGCAATAAAAGTTGCACATTTGGTAGATAAAAACTTTAAACAGGATCCGTGAGAATAGTTCCACTCAGTTATTGAATACATCGCCGTCTATACATTTTCACCAAATGTTTCGACGATATAAATTGGAAAGTTTAACAGTTTCGTGAACAAATTAGGTCACGTCTTTAAAATGTCTAAAGGAGATCTATGAATTGATACCAATACTTGTATCGCAGAAAATATGGAAAGAAGTAATGTTAATCTATACTCGAAAGAGTTCCCTAGAACCCTCAATGTATTGGGTCACCCCTCAGGTTTGCAATGCAGCCATCCCTACCCGCCTAAGCAGATACACGTCATATTGAGCACGCAGGCAACCTGACCCGCGTGAATTCCATAGTTTTATTGTATAATGCTTTAGAATTATCGGCATTGCACGTGTCATATATTCACACTTGCTTTCGTATTACCTACACTTTTTGGGACGTCACTCGACTACTTACCCTCTTAGATTTATTGTACAAGGAGAAGATATTACCGCAGCATGAGCTAGGCATCCATAACCATGTGATTATGGATATATTAAGCCAGGTTTCTTGTGTGGTTTTACGTGGGTGCACTACCGTAAGGTTGAACCGTTCACTGGCATGCGTCTAGGCCTATGTAACATCTCTTAGTTAGTTTCCCACCAAACTTCTGGGCAACCACAACCAACACGATACTGCTAAGTATTTAGGCTAGAAGGCGTTCCTCAAGGAATCAGTCAGTCAGTCGTACCAGAAGCAATCTTACTTTGGGCAACATGACCCCCTGGACACCCATTAACTTCATAACTTATCGCTCTAATTGCGAACTTTCAGCTTGGTGATCTCCTATCTTACGCAGCCTGAGCTACTTGATCTTTGGATCTGACACACGTCCCGGAAGGGCACCCATTTTACTATCCTTTCTCGTGGAAATAATGCTGTAAGGACCAAAGTCACGCAGGTTGTTTTGGTTTAACAATTAGTTATAAGTTATTCTTATGTATTTAAAATAGGATAAGTATATTTTATTTTCCATTCATTTTCTTTTATGGTGGGCAGCTTGTTATTCTGTTGTGAGTATTATAGGGATGCTATAATAAATAAGAACTGTATACATAAGAGCGGAATGGAATGCTAATATAATATTCGAAATAACTTACTTGACATACTTCGAATGTGTTGAACTAATTGACTGGCAACGCCAATTCGTGTTCGACCAAAAGTACAGACAAGAGGAAGATGATAGTCAACTTCCTTCTTCTAATCCGTGATCATCCGTTAACATCGCGGGAGATAAGGTTCGAATCCGAAGTGCTGGGACCTGTCCGTTCCGCCTATCGAATTATCGATCGAATTGATAAGTATTCTAGGTTAACGCGTAGCTGTAATGAAGTAAATGAATAAGTAAACAGAAGCCGAGTGGTAATTATTAGGGCTTCCTTTTATGGGTGGAGAATTCACCAAGGTAAGGACAGCTGTAATAGCCACTGAGGCTACGCTGGCATGATTCTATTAAAGATAATTATTTCCTACGAAGGGAAAATTTACAAGCTTCACAATGCTTCGAATATGCTTCGCATATACCCAACTGTGCCCCAATACTTTTAAACTTCGTTGACCATCACAACTTGAGCGAGTTTGATGGCCTTTACAAATGAGAGCAAAGGGAGAAGAAAAATACACTCTTTTCAGTTGAAAAGAGAGCCCTATTCCGATAAATCTCTTACATTTCCAAGAGAAAAACCCGGTCGTCCGGTTATACATAGCAAACCTGAAATTCTTCTTTGACGTTAATTTTGCAGCTCTCGAAAGTGAGAACTATAAAAGCAACAGTCAACGTCAACAGTCAACAAGCGTCGAAGGTAAATCAAGTAAAGCCAGACAGACGCAGGAGCTTATGCAGAGCATAATAACATCAACACATATCCAAAATGTTTTAGCTCAAAATGAGGAACGTACAAGAAATAATAAACAGTTGATCTTACAAAAATAACGCCTTGAACTTCCGACTAAATGTAATAAAAATGTCAGAACTGAAGGCAGATTGTAAAAGAGAACAAAATATATTAAGAGAGAATGGCCAAAAGTCTAGATGAGTTAACGAAGCCAAATGATCTAAAAGGAGTGACAATTTCAATAAAGATGACTTGGTGAAAGCTTCTGATCAATGTAACGTAGAAGTTTAGTTAGAAACTGTGTTATACAGGATCCATTTAACCAGACTAAAGTAAGCACTATTTCTGTGCAACCAGTTGTAACTACATGCAATCCTGCACCACATAGACGTTTTTGTAGTTCACCGTTTCATATGAACTTATGTTTTGCATTAAAAGAAAATGATGAAAAGGTGTAGATTTTATAATATCAATCGCAGAAACGAGAGGTTTTGTCCATTTCTTTCGGGAAAGATCAGACAGATAGATAAGATAAAAAAGATTTCACACCTAATATACAATCGAGCGTACTTAGCAAAAGTTTCAATCGTCGCATTTTAGAATAGCAGCAAAAGAGTTCATGGACAAATCATGAAGAAAATCACCAGCAGGAAATATAAGAAGATATTAACAATCAGACGAAAACATACAACCTACAAACATTTTCAAAGGAATGGGGAGTCCACAATTACTACACAAAATCTAAACTATAAAATCTAGACAAATTCACCAAAAACTGTATGGATGGCGTGAAAACCATAGCTTAGTTAGATATTGGTGCCAGTATAAGTTGTTGTAGCACAAGAGAAACAACTGTTGGTGAAAGGACGCCAGCACAAAATTGTCAAGTTAAGACACAAATAGGCGAAAACTGCTGATGGAAACGAAACACTTGTGAGGCAGACATCTTATATAGAGTTTTTGATTATTCCAGGATTACAAGAAGGATTTTATTTTGCACCTGATTTCTGGAGGATATTTAGTCAAATTTCCCACGTGTAATTTTTTGGAGCTTGTATATATTGAAGATAGTAAGCCGTATGCATGTTTGAAAGCAGATTATGAAAGTTTTTGGATAAAGTTAAGACAGCTTTTCCATTATTTAAGGTACAAGGCCTTGGTAGAACAAGTTTCGAGACGTATCAGATCACTGTTAACAAGCCTTTGATCTTCATATTAAACACACCATTCATAGTCACAACATCGTACTTGATATATTTTCCCCAGCGAACATGGACGAAATATTGTGCTAATTATCCTTTCTTAGATCTTGATTTCGATTCACCGAAGAATATGCGCAACTGAAACAAACAAAAGAAGATAATCAGATCTTTGTGTATCAGATGGTTTTGTATCTAAAAGGGCAGGTTTCCGAACCGGAGATGATATCCTTGGCGACAATACATGAAAATTATGTATATCTTAGACACTTTTCATTATCAGCAGCTCATTGTTTGCCGCCAGCAACATTGTACATTTGAAGTTTAAAATTGCGAACTATACGAAGCACAGTAAAACCATTAACATTCGAAGACCGCTAATAGGAAAACAACAAATCAAAGAAACACTTTTTAAACTTTTATAATACATCGACTTTACGGCACTATATCCTAGAAATACGGATGGAAATACTTGCATCGTTGTCTGTTTAGATCACTTTTTGCAATTTGTCATACTGAAATTAATGTGACACTGAATGCGGAGGCTATGTTTAGAATAAGAAGATTTCAAGTGTTTGGAGTGTCAGAGACGATACCCTTTGACAATGATAAACCGTTTTCACCCAACTCTTCTTTTACACGATAGATGCGTTCCTTAGAGATGTATTCAATATTAAGAACAAATCAATTCAAATTGTACACAAAAATGGCGCCCCACGTGGGGAATTGGAATTGTATTTGTTTTCCTCTTTTACCAATCTATCTGGTACTATTAAACTTTTAAAGTATCGCCTCATAACTATTTCATCGCTAGATTTCATTATATGTGAAGATTCCATTATATGTTTTTTTTTCCCTAGCTTAACTGCTTCTTTTTGTTCAGTGCATTGATGCATCTAAACATATTTTAGGGTGACTGGCATGGTCCGATGTTTGGCATTGGCGGAATTATTCGTAAATAGCTTTCGAACTATGGGCGTGTACCTGCGATTTTGGCTCAAGACACTATTTTTGATGAATCGTAGTTGATGTCAAGTTGAGTTCTATGTTTATCCGAGAAGGCAAACATATATTTGAGCGGACGTTACTTATTGACTTGGCGCTAAATTATGTGAAGACCTTAAAACTTTACTTTTCTCTTGATATCTAAATATATGTTTGATCCATTACCAATTTTGTTCTTTTCGCGCGATTGGCGGTTTCGCTTCTCATTCTTTTAATTTTTTTTTACTTTTATTTATATCGAAATTACACTATGTTTACTATCGCTATATTACACCAAAATTTTTTTACACGATAGGTGCGTTCCTTAGAAATTCAATTCTTACAAAAAATTCGTGTAAACAATGCGTGCGACATATCATAAGACATGTTCCACAGCTTTAGAAAATCCTGTGAGACGAAAGGATATCAATATACTTCTCTTTTGAATTCGTGCTAGTGCAAAAAATTCGTGTAAAAAAAGTGTATTTTCAAGCCCTCGCCAATTAAATCAGCAGTTACTGAAACGGTTCAAATTGAAGGAGACATAGTAGCTAAAAATTTTAGAGAATCCTAGTAGAGAAATCAACGAATTTACAGTACACGTAGTACGCAGGCTTAGTTTAAAGAAGGTTAAAGAGTCTATAGGAAAAATTTCAGATTAAGTGACATGGCAAAGAGTTACAATACAAATTAGGACTTCCAATCTTCAAATGATCGTCACTACAGTTATCTGTAATTGTGTAGACGAATTGAATAATATAGCAGGAAAAAGGTTAGCTAAAGATATGTTTGTTTACTGAAGCTTCGATATGTTCCCTTACGGCAGTAAGAAAATGCTAGCGCCCGGTTATTTAATTCAAATAAAATATTAGAGCTCCGATCTCAGATAAGATGTAAGGATTGAATTTACATCGTACAATGTATTCGTTTATGTATAAATACTAGGTTTACTAACCCATTGATTTATCTTTTATACAAAATGACAAACCAAAGCTATGCTAAAAACAAGTAAGATATCTATGCTCAAAGTTCACTCATTTGATATTCAGCTCTGAACAAGTAAAGTCATGTTTAGTGTGGTTCAGTTTTAACGAACAGTACAGGAAAAGATAAAAATTCCTAACTCGACTGGACCTAACGCGTTAAAAATCTCAAAATGTATATTAATGTTTCTGCTGGAATTAGTTATAGCCTTTCTAAAGCTCATGTTAAAATTAGTAAATGGTCCTTGTAAAGGAAAAAAAAATATATATACATATAAAGTCTACTTAAAAACTTATACAAAGATTAATTAAAACTTTTCTTAAAACTTTTATTAAGAATAGTGAATATGTAAAAAGCAAATCACAACATCAACACTTAACTCAAAAAGTAAAAGAAGTTTGAAAAACTTAGCGAGAGGGAAAACAAATGCCCCTTTGTACTGGGTGTGCTAAAAGAAGAACAAAGCAACAAGCCAACAAAAAACTAAACAACACAAACAACTTAGTGGAGTTTATGTTATAATCTATATAAAACTTATCAAAACACTTACATATTTATATGTGTGCGTAATCTTCTCTCTTTTTTATGGACACATAAAAATATGTAAATACCACGATCAATTTTGCAAAGACGGTAACTTTATCACAAGCCACATCGAACCTTTTTTTTTATATAATATGTATTTATATACCTATTTGGTTATATTGTAAGAAATGTTTTATGTGTTGCTGAGAAAGTAACTGCTGTGATTTCGTCATAGTTAACTAGGCTGTGCGGAATGGAAGATAGTGAATAAATGCTTAAAGGAAACCTAGATTATATGGTAAAGGACAAACAAATATGAAATAGATTGACGAATATATGGCGGAACGTAAAAAAAGAAAAACGGTTCATGACCTGGAGACGGAGAAATATATGACATACAAACCGACAGACATTAGTCATGACAAAAACAGCTTTTTTGGTTAATGTCTACTGAGCATACATTAAGACTTTACTATACTAAAGACGACTGAGCTAGATCACAATTAAATACCATTTATACTAGAGCTTTGCTTTGGTAAGCTTTACTAAATATGGAATTTTGCTATAACTTAATTGTACTACAGTTTGATTGACGTTTTGGTGTACTTTCATCGGGTTTTGCTAAAGTAACGGTCAAAAAGAACATTTCATGGAAATTCTAAAACCACTCATTAACATAAAAGTTTAGGAAAACTGTGCTGGTGCATATAGCGAGAAAAAAAGAACAACAACAAGTAAACTCGCTACTAATTAACAACGTTAATACAAAAAAGGTTAGTTTGTCTTTCGAATAAAGTGTCGGGACATCTTGTTATTTAGTTGTTTGTCGTTATATCACTTCATTTGACATGTTGTATTTAATGTTTGAATTTAACCTCATACGAAACTGGTCTCCGCTCAAGAAGATTGTAGAGGAAATATGAATTTGTACGGGGCTGTGTTAGCAGAGTTAGATTATTTATTTATTTCGTTTTGCAAGAAAAGAAGGTTTCATGGCAATTAAATTTCATTTTATAGAGAAAACATATAGAGGCTTATATAACCGAGGACACCAAATTTCCAAAGGTAATTACGTTTCAACGTTGATGCTAATAGGAAAGGAGTGACATGCCGCGTTACGTCTACTTACGTTGCGTACTGAAATAAAAAGAAGGACAAAATCGAATATTTAGCAAAACTCCACTGTAGGGCAACATGGCGCCGAAGATCGGAAGTTGGAAGAAAGGTGCCTTTGGCAATAATACTCAGCAATGGCAAATCATCTAATTGCCGAGCAATATTGGATTCAGAATCACAAATCAGTATTATCACCAGAAAATCTGTTGCGGGTATCCTCAACACCCGCCATTATACAAATTCAGCCCATTAGCAGCATCAAAACTGAAGCTAGGGAACGCATTAGTGTGACCGTGCGATCAAATGCCATCAAAAGAGAAGAATGCTTGTAGTTGCCACAATCTTAGTTGTTACGGCGAATATTCTAAATCAGATATTTCGTAGCTTTTCTACTTTTTTTGGCACAAAGAACTATCAAATTCTACTGTTGGATTTAGCTCCGAAGTTAAAAAATTTAGATTAAAGCTGTACGTCTTGGACAATGGAATATTTTGAACTTTTCAGAGGCGTCCGAGAAAGCTCACGGCGCTGCGATCGCATATATTCGATAAGTAGAGTTTATTGAATACAAGAAATCTCTAATACTTTCAATGGCGACATGTATGTAGTACTCGACTCTAGATGTTTATGCGAGAGAATCTGTTTTCCTAGGCTGCACAAATAAGTAGGTACTCTTTGGCGTGGGAAGCTATCTACAACGAATCACTATTCTTTACTCCTTATTAGCTCAATCTACGCTTATTTCGCATTAAAAAAGCTCGCTGTGGAAATATGCACAATTCGGATTTCATTTAACCATTTAGTTCCACCAGTCTAGTACATTATTGTCATAATTTTTGTTTGTATTGTAATTTTTATTACATTTCTTCCAGGGACTTTCTTCGTTTTTGCTTTTTTCGTTTTGTTTTTTGTTATTATTCATTCTTGCATGATTATTTACAGAAACTATCCCTGCTTTCCCCGCTAGCAAGTTGTAATTGTGATAGGCTATCGCTTATATCCTTATCTTCATCCGAAGAACACCGTCTATTCTAAGCGTTACCTTCCGGGTAAAGTCGGTAAATTGCCTCGCCGCTTTTGTTAGTTGATGTAATTTTAACGTCAACACCGGTTCTGCAAGTAATTTACTTCTCGTATATTTGAACGATGCTTGGAACTTAATTTCTTTATGGGTTCTCGTACATTTCATCAAAATTACTTTTACTTTTTACTTTCCTTTCAATACCCGCGTACTGTTACATACACAACGTACGTATTGTTACATATTACAACTTTTATTTATTTATTTAAGAATTCAGAAAAGAATACAAAGCCCTTAAAGAGACAATTTAAAGTGTTGATGCAACTACAATTAACACACTTCGCACTGAATCAATAAAAAAATTCAAACTAGAACTAGGTATATAAAAATAATAATAATCCAAACCTCAACACAAGAGAATAAAAAAACAAATGAACGTAAAGGCAGTTAATCAAGTGTACATCTCTTACTTTAAACAATGATTCCACATATAAAAAAAAAAAACTCTACGTAGTCTGCAATAAGCAATTTGCAGTTTGGCTACTCATCCATAGAAAAAAAAGGTTCAATGTGATATTAAAATATTCAGCAATAAGTTCCTAAATGCTAGCATACCTTCTTTCTCCTACTCTCATAATCCAATATATTCAGCTAATAAAGCTCCCAGTAGTGTAAGCGAATAACATATTATTAACTATACAACAGTGCTGAGATACTTAAATAATTGAACTCTGAAGGCGTTATTAGAGTAAGAAAAAATGCGTAGGTCAAGTACAACGCGCAACACGGATCAAACAGGATCTCTCAAAACAGCTACATCTAATCAACGGTATAGAAACCTGTGAATTCCTAGTAGAGTTCATAAAAACAAATTTAGAGCCATGCCACATTTAACAAGCGGATAAAAATACACAAGACTACGCTATAATGAGAATGTTTCAAACATCCTAAGAATTGCTTAATAGGAGAAATATGTCATTCGCAAACAGATAGGGCTCGCAAAAATTACTACACAGAAGAACAGGCAAGTCATTGACATATAACATGAAAAGCAAAGCCCCAGTACAGAACTTTGGGGTACCCCGCCACATACACGACAAGTAGTCGAATAAGTACCATTAATGTCAACAAATTCGGTTCTGCCAATTAAATACGAGTAGACCAGCTCACACGCCGATTTCGAAATTCCGAAGCCAAGCTTAAAAATAAGTCCCCAGTGATTAATGTTGTTGAATGCCTCCGATAGATCCAAAGCTTTAGTAATGAGCTCGTGGTGCTATGCCACCTAGGAAACGCATAATGGGACGATGAAATAAGTCTCTGTTCAACAACCGTGGAAATAACCGGAAAGATTAAAATAGGTGTCAAATAATCAATAGAATGGGCCTTTTCAACTTTATGGATAGACACAAAACGTGCCCTCTTCCAATTTAAGGGAAAAACCGACTGTGTCAATACAGAATTAACATGGAACAATAAAAATTTTGCAATATACGGGAAGATAAGTTTGATGAAGAGAATAGGAACAGCTTCTGACACAATATACGGGGGAATGAGAAAGATCCATTAAAATTCAGATTAGTCCACTATTAACTGGCTAGCCAAAATTCGATACACCTACAAAATGATCATTCACCTTCTCCACATCAAAATCAATCGGGGAATCATTTCCCTTAGTGAAGTCGGACCTTTTTAACATCCTCCACATAGTAGAAGGGTCCATACTCATAAAAATATTGAGAAAATATTTTCTTCTTTCCTTCCGTATAGTTTTCTTAAACCTATTCCTATAAGGGCAATAAACACGCCAATCATCTGAAGATGGAGTAGATTGAAAAGTCAAGTATGCGTAGTTCATTGGTTGGCAATAGTACACGTCATCCACTTATCAATGTCACTGGGGATAACTTTTCTGACAACAGGAACAAAAGAGTATGAACGCATAAGCTGCTAAGTGCCATACTCGCAAACAAACAAAGGTCACTTTCAGCCGGCAATAAAGAAATAGCTCACAGCACACACCTCAGACACGTATTTCTAACCCACAAATTTAGAATTTAATAAATCACTGCAGATCCGCCACCAATCGCTTCGCACGAGGAAAGAAATAAAGAGCAGGTCAGGAGAACTCCAATCAAGTAATTACTCAACAAAAGGCCATAAAATAAGGACCGTTAAATAACAGCACAACGCTCAATTATTTTCTAAAAGAAAGAAGTGCCGCTAAACGATTATGCACAACAGTATAGAGCGAGTAAATATACGT
The DNA here is from genome assembly GCA_000688715.1 of Glossina pallidipes. NCBI lineage: Eukaryota > Metazoa > Arthropoda > Insecta > Diptera > Glossinidae > Glossina > Glossina pallidipes. The sequence continues at coordinate 126,186 of KK500025.1, forward strand.
AGACAGCTTAGCTATTTATTTACTAATCAAATCAACCAAAAATATGTGTTAACCGCAAGACAAACGAAGAGAGAACGACTTTTTTATGAATGACAACTTTGATTTATAAATTTTATGTTGCACTACGATCTGACGATGAATTGTATGGGGTATTGTTGTATTTTTGGCAGACGTTGGCATGTTTGCGTTGATTCAATTGTTCACTATTATTTGATGTATATCGGCTGTTGAGCGTGTTTTTGGGCTAAATGTGTTTATGATTTTTGTTTTGCATATTCCTATGCGTATATAATAATTTCGTACTTTGAGGATTTGTTTTAACGATGCTTAGCCTTTTATTTTATGTAAAGCTTAATTCGGTTGAATCTACACTGTAACTAAATTGTGTTTAAGTAATATCGTCAAACTCATGGCCAACAATCAGTCAGGCTTGCTTCCCAAAAATGCTTTGATGATATACAAATCTTTAATCAGGCCAAAAATTGAATTTGCACATTCCACGTGTTGCAATTTTCCAAAATATATTGAAATACGTATTCAAACATTTGAAAATGGTATGTTAAAACGTTGCACTGGATTGACCCCGTCTACACCTCAAAACATTCTCAATGTCATATCTGGAGAGTCGCCCGTTTCCGAAAGGGCTCTTTTTTGCACTGCCAAAGAGTTAATCAAGATCAAGGTGATGAATCCTTCCTTTTTTCAGGAAGTAAGATTCCACTGTTTCTTGCAGCTACACCTTTTGCTATCAAAAACGACGTCATATTTTTGATAAGATTGGTTCAGCCCCTCTCTGGAATTTCACCACCTACAAATGCAAAGTCTTCATGAACATTCTCCAATCGATTTCTACCTCAAAACAAAATGTTAACTTCTCTTGTATAAGGTTGTTATGCCAAGAAAAGGTTCTTTTTTATTACAACAACGGCTATGAGATATATGCCACCGACGGTTCCGTCGGACATAATGCGTCTGGCTTCTCTGTTGTGAAACTTCTAACCGAAACTGTACATCGAGTCAAAGTAGTGGAGGAACTTTCCTCATCTTTTATTGAGTTGCCCGCCATCAGACATGCGATTAAGGTTGCTATTTCTGAAGGTATCAAAAAGTTTGTTATTTTTTCTGATAGTAAGTCAGCTCTATTTCTAATTAAAAAAAGAGATGCAGAAAATCAATATGTGTTTGATATTCATAAGATGTTGCATGCGTCTCAATTGGATGACCGTCACCTTGTTTGGGTACCTGGCCACTGCGGTTTCTTTTTAAATGTAGAAGCCGACTTTCATGCAGGGAGAGCTAGTGTTGATGGGACAATTTTGTCCATCAAATACACTCCCAATGAAGCAATTCGGGTAATTCGTAACCACATCCTTCAACAGCTAAACGACGAATTTAAAGAGATCGCCCGCGTTAAATCCAATCGCCTGTTCTATAAATTAAATCCCACGTTTCTATTCAAACCCTTCAAACTGAGTGGTCACACTTATGATAAAGTTTATTTAAAAATGATTCGTGCTATATCATGTGATGTTTGTGAGGTTTGCTATGTTGTCGAGTCTGCTGAAGATCTAATCTTTAGATATCACAGGTTTGACGGCATTAGAGATTCCTTCAGCTTCTTCAGATTGTGTAACTGTCTCCTAGATTTCTTTGCAACAAAAAATGTACGTCATCTCGGGGGACTAATTTGCTTTAATAGAAAAACGAATTTGTCTTTAAAAAAAAAAAAGGATAAATAAATTTTTCTTTTTTTTCTCGTTCATTTATCTTATATTACTATAATTGTGCTTTTTCTATTCCAACCAAAGTTTGCAACACTGTTTTATCTTCAACACTCAACCAATACAATTACACATGTACAATTACACCTAACATACCGGCCTCAATTATTGTGGCCGCTTTTGTTTTTGTGGTGTTTTTTTATATACGTCTGACTAAATTCATATTTTACCATCTGGACATATAAGCCACAAATCTATTGGCTTGGTTCATCTCCATCCAACAATCAAAAAAATAAATACATAAATTACTGTAATATGAAATTTCTTCCGTTTATTGCTTACCCCGACGTTTTCGCTTAATTTAAGACTTACTTTTCCTTATTGTTTAACAATTTCTATTTACACTAGTTATCTAACTATATAGGATTGCCACATAGGCAATCGTGCTGGTTTTACCTTCAATTTTCCAGTACCAACAAAAGCACGAGGTGCTCAGAATTTTTTTAATTTGGGGTCGTATATTAAAACATTTATACCTCAACCTATTTATAAATTAACGACGACGAATGCGAATTTTGGTTTTGGTAATAAAAAGGAAAAGTTTTTGGAATTGTAGAAAACATATGTGATGCGGCGTCGCTTAGTAATAGTTGTGTTCCTTATTCTCTATTAAGAAAACCGGCTTACCTGAAGGCCATCCACATCCTCAACATATATCTATCATTCGGAAGAACTTTAACAATCTGTTAGGCACATTTAGATAATCAAATTATCTCTACACAAGCACCGGGTTCACTCACAAATTTTTCATTATCACCCCCTCGCCCCTCGTGGCTTCTGGAGGGCCACTTCGGATTACACACGGAGTTTTTTTTACGACTGTTGGCGATGCAGGAGGTATTTGTTTCCTATAAACCTTAGTATGCTTCCAAACATAACTCATTTGTTGGTTTTTTCTTCTCTACTTTTGATGCTTCTCTTTTCGTGAGACTTTACATCGTTTTCCTCTCCTACGGGTTTCACGTGGCTTCAACATTCATTTCATCGCTATGTTTCTTTACGGGTTTTCCTACGACTGGCTAGGGCGATATGCCACCCGATTTGGATGTAAAACACATTAACACTTCACTTTCACAAACTTCTTAACATACTATGATTCATTGTATTGGAGAATCCACCCAATTTGCCTTGTTCTTCGCCGAACTTTGGCGAGCATACTTTAATATCGGACGGGCCTCTCTTCTCGGCATTATATAGAATATAGACATTGTGAGGAAGCAAAGTCGTTCGTTCGTTTTGCCCTCACATATCTTTCGTTCAGGAGGGCGCGATAGTATAAAAGTTAGGTTAAGTAGCAGTAAATGGACAGCATTTGACGATTGGCGTTGGGCATTTTAGTTGAAATCTGAAATTTGATTTCAGCGAAGATTCGGCAAAGATATCTTTTTCTCTTGATCGTAGGAAGATTACAGAGTCGAGAAAAGGGTCTTGAGTAGAAAAGCCCTTCACTGGGGGAACTCGGATTTTTAGTGCGGAGCACTATTATTTTTTCTTTAAGACTAACAAAGTGACAAGACTGAAAAAAAATTAAAAACGATAAACGTATGCGACCGCCGTGATATTTAAATAATATTTAAGCAACGATATGATATGGAATAAAACTACGTAAGAATATTGAATTTCTTTGGAACGAGAAGAGAGACAACGAATTTGGCATATTTGAACTGAAAATGTAAGTAATTTTGTAGGTGAACACTGGTGACTAGTGTGTGCATCCCCAGCATTACAAAATGTCCTAGCAAGTGGCGCCCGAGCAGGGACAAATTGCAAATAGTCTTCCGCGAAAAATGAAACAAAAGAGTGTGTTGTCATCGTTCTACAATACATCAAATCTAGCTATTGCTGCATCTGTTCCGCTTAAGCAGTGCCGACATCGAAGTAGGTGTCCCCCGTGGTTTAATACGGCAATTAGGTATTATAAGAATAGGAAAAAAAAGCTGTTCACGAAATTTTCGAAAAGTGGCTCTTCTTCATACTATTTCGCTTCCTCAAGGCATAGATTTAATTCCCTCAACCACCATTATTATTGCAGATAACTTCAGTTCATTAAATCCTCTCTGTTTGCTAACCCTAAATACTTCGTTAAATTTGTTAATTCAAAAAGAAAAGTTATCACACATCCTTCGCATGTTTCTTTTAATGGCTCTGATTCCTCGGATGATTTTGAAATCTCAAATCTGTTTGCGGAGTACTTCCGACGAAACTTTTCGTC
>KK500025.1:163899-189108 GCA_000688715.1 Glossina pallidipes
CAGAATAATCGGCATTTAGGTGGTTGCATACATTTGAAGTGCAACGAGCGGGCACACGTGAATAATTTGGGTATGACGGTTGATTAAAGGATGGAAGATTAGAATCGTTACTTGTAATTTGTTAACTCGAGTTGGTGGTTCTGGGGAATTTACTTTGTTAGATTTTAGGATACGCGTTGATATTTTAATTTTTTCAGTATTTGCTGTTGGTTTGATTTTTTCAACATAATTTTTTTGGTGAGTGGTGGATCTGGTTTGGCAATATGGTTTTTGGCTGATGATGGAACAGGTTTGTTATTAGAAGGAGTTGGAGTCAAAGGGACATTCGGCTCGACTTGCGAGGCAACAGCAGCGTAGGTGTTATTTTTGGTAAATTTTTGGCTTCCAGATGGATTAATCTCCAGGTATTTGCGTCGTGCTTCGCCCATGCTGCAGTAATTTTTATACCGATAGCGATCAAATGTCAAAATAATTCTTCCCGTAGCAGAGCGAGTTTTTCCGTCGTCGTTTAATTTGGTGAATTTATAGACTTCAGTCACTGCTTGATTGCACATTTCCCGAACAATTTCCTCTTCCGGCACATACTTAAAGTGCTTAAAGCACGGGACATAAATTACCCCTCTAACCGAGTTTAGTTTTTCATGTAATTTAGCGCAGATAGCACATAAATTAGCCAATGATTTCGACTTTAAGAGTTTATCGGTTGCGCGCGGGTTCCCAGCGAGGACAAGTAAATTCCCATCGCGTACAATGGAAATAGAGTCTATGTATATCGTAATGCTATCTAGGGCTTTTTTTATTGCAAAAGGGCTGACTTGGGAAATTGTTATACTAGCATCAGTTGAAGAAATAACTATATATTTTTTGTTAATAGGAGTGATGTCACTAACTGACAACACCGGAAAGTCCGAATTTTTGAATTTTTTTTCTTTGAGGGGATGTGCCAGATAATAGGTGGAATCTATTCGAGTTTTTATCTGGCCCATTATGCCTTTAGGTTGTCTATTATTTAGTTATTTGTGAAATAACCACTCACTTGAAAAGGTTGGGAACTTCTGAGGATAATGTCAAATGTGTTCAATTTTTTATTTTGTTTTTTTTTTTTTGATTTTTTCCCTTTTATTACTACGCACGGTATCCGCGATACTCGGTTTTAGCAAAAAACACTAAAGAGACTCGAGCTAAATGCACAACACAAAAACACCAAAACAATTAAAAAATTGCAGACGTAAAGAAAACACGCACTACTCAGAACACAAGTCGATTCTTTGCTGTTCTAAAGAAGATTTTTGATTAATTTCTGAGAAAAATATTATTCGAAATGAACAGTTTGGTTTTGGAGAACAGCCTTGACATTATCTAATAAGCGTATGCCGCAATGTCAAAACAAATTTGGTACTAAGCAGTCCATTGGCATAGTTCTTTTCAACGTTTGAAGGCCGTTGATTGTGTTTGGCACAATTGTCTGATTTTTAAAATGATATCTCTTTGTTTTCCGCTTCTTGGAGTTAAATTAATCCGAAATTTCTTATCTGCATGATATTTCTGCGTATCTCTTTTAAATGCATTTTCTGATTTATTACGTATTGCAGGTATTCGGCAAGGATCTGTTCAACATATCAATAACAAATACAATATTGCTATGAAAACGCCATATTCTTCTGAGCTAAGTACTGTAAATAAGATTCTCTCATGTAAAATCATTTTCCAATCATTCATAGTGTACGCCTGTCCAGGGGCAACTGTGCTCAAACTCACAGCAATGATTTGCAAACATGCCCAACTAAATTATCAAGAATAATGCTAAATTACCCAGGTACTTTACGAACAAAATTTTAAACAAACTTATCAAATGTAGACCCACTGTAAACAAAAAAGTTTAAGTTGCACAAGAAATGTATTTTAAATTATCACTTATCTGGCAGCAATCTTGTAAATGAACATTTTGTAAGGCGTAATACGTGAACTAGTTTGCAAGCATAACTGTGACATTTAACTTTAGTCGGAGATTTTTATTTGTAGATTTTGCTCGCTAAGCATTATGCACACTTTATGAATCTTAATAGTCTTTAATTTTGAATTTATGACATTATAAAATGAAGCGAATTAGTAATATTCTCAAATAAGCATGAAAATAATTCTTGTAATTTATTCTTTCTGCAATACTACTATTTATTTGAAGTTTTCGGAACAGAAGTGGTCTCACGTTATGTGGTACTATGTGCATATCCTTTCACCAATTTCATCCAATGTTAAAACCGATCCGCATGGAGGAACTTTCAATATTTCTAAAAAATGTGAAGCAGACGGCATATAGACTAACGGACAAACAACCGAACATGCTTAAATTACTTTAAAATTTGATACTAAATAACAGTACACACTTTATGGGGCCTCGGAAATTTCGTTCCTTCTAAATCGGTTTTGAGTGAATCAATATACACCCTCATCCCTCGGTTATGGCTATAGAAACAAGTCATAAATAACACTTAGTCAAAGTAAAAGCTGTTTCTTGAGTAAATACTAAACCAAAAAATTCTGTGATGTGTTTTATTGCGATTTATCAAAAAGCAAATAAGAACATTGTAGCCGGGCAAAGCCGACCATCAAATACCCTGCATCACATTCTTATTGTTGTATGAAATTACTATTAAGAGTCAATTTTCATCACCACATATTAAACCTTAGACATTTGTGCTCTACAAAGCATTAATTTTCGTGATAGAATTTCTTTTGACTAACTAAGCTATGCAAAGGATAATTGCAGAAAATCCAAAGATGGCGATGTTCAAGATTTTACGAGGACAGTGAAGAAACCAAAAGGAAAGATGGCGGGAGTAGTTTTGAAGAAAAAGCTAAAATAAATATTGAGTCTGATTTTAGTCGAATTTATAAAAATAATATTGATAATGTGTAAAAATGAAAGAAAAGACTAAAAAACTCGCTCATTTGTCTAATGAACATGGATTTGTGTTGCTAAAAAATTTTCTGAAATCAATGTGGCTTATTTTTAAACAATTCTGGCAAAGGTTGAGAAAGAACAACATCATGTAAGAAAAGCAGATATATATATATATACATTTAACTAAAAACATTTATTGAAAATTAAAACTTATATAACATTTAAAGCCTTTGTACTCCTCCTTCCGAAAGTTGGGCTACAGTTAATACGTCCATCCTATTTCAAACGCATAGTACGAAGCTCTATATGAAATAATAAAATCTTTTATTAGAATGGAGCAATGTATTCTTGATACTTTAAAACACAATTACAATTGACATCCAATCAAAACCAGGAGTTTAGAGTATCCAGAAACAATATATTGATAAAGTTCTTAGAAAAGTTAATTGCTTCGCTGGTCCAAAAATTATTACTTTTACACTTTTACCCTACAGAAAAATGTTAATGCAGTAACAGTAGATAGTAGACGCTTCCAAAGAAAAAATTACGAATTTACGAAATTACGAAACTTTTTTGGTCAATAATTTTCAGTTTTGTTTTGGTCCTGGTTGTTAATTTTTTAAATTTTTTGTTTTGATTCGGCTGTTTGCAAGTAAAAAATTTTGTTTGGAATTTAATACTTTTTCAATTTACATATGTTTTCTCTTATAAATGCAACTCGAAACAACCGGTAACAACTCTGAGAAATCAATACTAACGTAATGCTTGAGCTATTCTGCTTTCGCCTGATTTTTTTATTTATTTTAATTTATTTATTAAGACATAAAATAAATGAACAACCGAATTCAATTGACTCTTAATAGTAAGTCCTATGCTAATTGTTATTGGTAAGTATAATTATTAATAACTATATAAAGAGAGGCAAACAAAAATAAATGAAGAAAATATAAAAAAATAAAAAAGAACAAAAGCATGTACACATGTGGCACAGAGGCACACACGCAGTGGCTATAGGTCCGAGTTGTCAGCGAATACTTAAGCCGAACAATTAAGCAACATGCAAAAGTTTGACAACCAACAATACACAAATTTAGATAATTTTCCAATTAATTGTAATCGTAATTACATCTACATTGGTCAAGCTTTATAGATATGAAATTTCTTGAAGAACGATTAGGGCCATTAAAGTTTACTCTTCCTAATAAGGCCGACGAATCAATACGGCCATGTATTAACTTAGATGGGAAGGATATACTCAATATACACCTTTCTCTTCTCAAGTGAGACAAGGGCTAATAGTACCAGGCTGTTCTCATCACCAATCATTTCATCATCCCAATTTTCTCAGCACGAAAGCAGTAATTGCGTCTGAACTGATTCTATTGCATCAATATAAATCCTATACGAAGGAGTCCACTCAACAGAGGCATATTCCAGAATTGTCAAATACGACCTCCAAGTCGAAGAATGACTCAACTATTCCTAATTTTTGAAAATCGATAAAGTATTCCTTCTTGCGAATGGGAACTTCTTACACTCTTTTAACTTGAGCTCCATAAACTTAAACGAGCACCATGCGAACAAATTATCTTGTAAATTTAAGGCCACATGAGTACGTTCCCAAATTGAAAGAACAGAACAGTTTAACGTCATCAGCCTTATTAGTATATTAGTGGACTTAATCACTGATCGAAAGTCATTTATATAAAGGGCAAAGGGTCCAAAATGACTGCCCGTTCACAGGCAAATCGTCAGAGCAGACAAAATTGAACAGAAATCTAAAGAATATTCCGCAAACAGGAGGATATCCAATTTAAAAAATGTGGGAAAAAGCCAGACGACTGAAGTTTAAAGAGCAGTAACTTACAACTAACTTTATCGAAAGGCTTACTAAAACCCACACATAAGGCGTCCGCTTGTGAAACATGAGAGGTAAATTCTAATATCTTCGTTACAAATGATCTGTTCTTAAGGAAGGTATGCTGAAACGGAGAGATCGAGGCTTTAATAGCGAATACTAATTGTTTAGTAATAATCTATGACACGTCTACTATTTATCTAGCTATCGATATACATTATCCAGTGGAAACAGATAGTAACTTCTCCAACATAATAGAAAGACATCCGTTCGCAGAGAAAGATTAAAGCATTAGAAATTACATCACGTAGTTGTTCCGCACATGACATAAGTATGCATGATGGAAAGCCATCCGGTACAGGCACGCAAATATTCTTCAACGAGTTCGCGACTTGCAGTATACTCTACTGATTAATTACAACTTTTGGATCCTCATTAGAATCACTTATAAGGTACGGCTAATGACTTATAGACGCAGAGCTGTCAGTAGCGAAGTTATGAAAGAAATCTCAAAATAAGTTTTCAATTCCACGATCATCACAGGAATCAGTGCTATTCCATAACTTTACTGAAGAAACCAAGGAGACTGTTCTATTAGATTTAACAATTTTAAAGAAATATTTAGAACTAGTACGAAGTTATGCTGTTATCTTTTGCAAGTATCTGCAGTAATATTGGCCATTCGTTCAGTTAAATCTAGCTGCAGAATATTGATTTTATTTTATTTTATAATTTTTATTATTTAATCTTTATTTAAACGCAGACCCACTCTTCAAACAGCGTTTGAAAAGCTTATTCGTCTTGTTATCATAGCATTTAAGAACATCGTTAAATCACTGTACACAAGTGCTCCGTCGAGATGGTGGAAAATAGTCAGTTATGCAGCGTATCTATGTTCCCATCAGAGACATCCCCCCCAATGTTAGCTAGCAAATTTTTAAGCAGTGACGCATTAGCTTTTTTAAAGGCATAATTTGAACTAGGGGGAATGCCATATTGACTGTTGGTGTGATATACCCGGTCTACATTATTTCCAACGAAGTGACATATAATGCACATCCTCATGTAGACTTAAAGGTGGGCAACGGTTAACAAATGTTTCCGGGAAATTTGCAAAACACTAATCCAAGATTCTTCTATTACAATTTCGAACTTGATGATATTGAAAAATGTTCAAGTGCGACGTTTCGTTCAAAAACCTGTTAGCTCTATCAGATCAGAATAGGGACCAAATAACCAAAAATGTCAGAAGAACACCAAGTAACATAATGAAAATTAAAGTCACCCAGCGCTATTACCATATCCGTAGATTCTGAGACTTTAACAACATTACGAATTAGAACAGCATGCTTTGTATAAATAGAAATACCAGCATGTGGAAGAATGTACGAGCACATAGTGAACACATTTTTAATATTCAATTTCACCCCTATGGCAACGAATTGAATTTCCGACGACGTCACAAGTTCAAGCAAGTAGAATGGAAAGACTACTGAAATTGTAATTAAAAACTCTCTCTTTGATCTATTCTATCCCCTCTAAAAACATGGAAGTTATGTGGAAAAATCTCAGACGATTAAAGTTCTGAGTCCAGTAAAAACCATGCATGAAAATTGAGTACCAATTAAAGTTAGGTAAGCGGATCGTATTTTTGAATTCATTGCTCTAATATTTTGACAAATGATAGATAGTGAACATAACGATATGCTCAGTTTTTCTGTAGTTGGCTGCGTTACATAGATTTTGCTTTGGTTTAGCTCGTCATTCCGAATGAAACACATTGAACACATTGAAAGGAACTTATTGAATTCACATAACACCTACAGGACGGAGGCCATAAAACCGACGCATACTTACAGTATTGGTCTAACTAAGCTCCAGTCTAAGCTAAGTTTTCCAACTTTTGTATTGATGAAATGGTCATTAGTGAATCAATTCCTTTTTGAGGAAGAAAACTTCTTGCATTTTTCCATATATAATTTCATAAAATTTAATGAAATTTATTATATTATTTAAATTTTTTAAATTAGGGGAAGGAAGAAGACAGTTTAATATCGTCAGCGCACGTTAAGATATGACTGCATTTAATCACCGAGGGAAGATCATTGATCGAATAAAAAAGATCCTAAGTAGCTACCTGAGGAACACCAAACGTCGTCGGAAATTCATCAGTGGTGATCGAGCTAAACAGAACCCGTAAGGATCTGTTATGAAGATAAGAGCTTATCCATTTCAGTAAGTACAAAGGCAAGCTAGAGAGTTCGAGTTTGAAGATCAATAATTTACGGTTATCTAAGTGAAACGCTTTACCAAAATCAGTCTATACGACATCCGTGTAAGAGCCATTAGGAAAAGACATGAAAACATGGCGAGTAACCTCTGAGAAGGTTGTAAAAATTGATCTTCATTTAAGGAAGACATGCTTGAATGGACATATATATGATATGGTAGCGAAAGCTAATTTCTGAGTAACAATGTGTTCAAACAATCTAGGTGAAACGCTCAACTCGGCAAGAGATCTGTAGTTCTCGGCGATACGTCTGTTTCCACATTTGTGAAGTGGATAAGAATGCTACTCTTCGAACACAAAGGAAAAACCCTTGATTTTAAAGACTAACTAAAAAACTTTCAGATAACACCATATAGCTCGCTAGAGCATGATTTTTGAGTACGCAAGAAGGAATGCCATCAGGCCCTGACAGACGAATATAATTTAGAAGCCTACAACCCACATTATTTTGTGAAATGATGAAGCTCGGAATCAAAATCGGGTTTGTGAGGTAAGGCTAATTATCAGTTAAGTCAGAACCACCGGCTGCAAAATATCTTCGGAAGGATTCAGAAAAAGACAGGGAAGGGACGTATAAAGATTTTTCTTTTGTTAACAAACTTATAAAAATATTAAGATTGATAAGATGTGAAGATTCTATCCGCTGAAAGTATCTGCAATAGCTTTGGCGGTGGAGGTAATTAAATCTATGCCTCGCAGAGCACTAGGCGAAACAGTGGTACAGCGGTACGCTTTTCATATATTTTCTTACAAGTTTGCTTTTCCTATTTAATACTTTATAAAACGACAACAATACGGTTTCATTATTCGCAGCAGAAAAATCGAACGCAATGTGTGAAAGACCAGATTTGAACAGCAAAATATTGACTTTATTAAAATCACATTGATTATTTGAGGAAGTTGGATTTGACACAGTAGAGTCGTTCAACGAGCAATCCTGCGTGTAATGAAAAGCAAATTTCCTGATAATACGAATCGTCAAGTAACTAAAAAGTGTTAAGTGTTTTATATATTTGTCTACCGAGAATTTTCAAAGCAAAGATCTAGCAGTCTGCCACTACACTTAGGATGAACAACTCTATCAGATGTTGAAGTGGAGACCAGTGTAACGTTACTGTCTCTATCCTTCCTGTCTATAGAAAACTATTAACTGTATTAAATTTTAGGGCAAGTCGAAAGTGCCACTTTAGGAAGTTTGAAGATGTACGAGACCGATGTACGCGCCTTTGCTGAGCGACCTAGATGAGGGAGGGGTTATATATTTTTGGCTCACTGACACTACTCAGACTGCTACAACTAAAAGAGCACTTACCCTTTAACGAACGTAATCTAACCTATCGCACGGGCATACTTTGTGCCCATGGGCGTTTCTTTATACGCCCTGCATATGGTCTCCTACGATTTCAGCGGTAGACCCCCAAGTTGGTTTCGAAGACCCCTCTAAACTGCTTTTCTCTCCTTTATATTAAAATACTTTTCATTTATTTTTTTTTCTTTTACATTTTATACAGAATTAATTATATTAAAACGTGTGGAGAGTTATCGTTTAAATGTTTAAGAGTTATCGTTTAATTTATTTAGCTGTAAATATGTGCATATGTATGGTGGTAACTATATATACAAGTAAATACTAAACAGTAGATTGTTACATATAAATCATTTAACATGAATACAATTTATACAAATGCAGAGGGCCATACTTACATGTTTTTAGTATATTATAGTTAGCTAGTTTCTAATTAGACATCATAAAAAGTATCGAACCACGATTCACGTAATAGAAAGAAAGGATCAAAATCAAGTGGCATAAATTTACCAACACAACTCATCAAAAATAATCGTTCTTCAATCATATGGCGCTACTTCCAGCAAATAGAATTTAAATAAATTCAAAGGATGCAAAATTAATGAGGAAATGAAACCACCCGAAATATCTGCCACCAAATGTTCATTTATTTGGTAAGAGATATCTAACTCATTTTGCTACTAGTAACTTTTCCTAATTCGTCGAATTTATGACATTTATGACAATTTTTTTATTAATGAAAGCCATCATTATGAAGTCAGCTCTCTCTATGTACGTACAAAAGAAGGAAATTTATCTCGTTTTTGGAAAACCTTTACGGCCGTTTAACTTGTATAGGTAATTGATTAGTTGTTGGTATTGTTATGCAGTTGCCGATCTGTTCCTCCATTACATCGAAATTTTCACAGGTATACATACTGTCTTTATACATAATTTGCTTTATATAGTTTACTTTATATATACTTTATCAACATTGTTCAGGGTTTTATTTTTTTTTTTAAACACTTGTATCAACCTACTTTTTTTATATGTATTATTTTAAAACATTTGTTTTTTCTTTTTGCGATATTTAGCCAAAAAGTCTATCAATTTTTAATATTTTTTCTAAATTGTTCAAAACAACTGTGTAAATCAAATGATACCTTTTTGTCTATCTCCATTTTTTTTTTGTGTATTTTTTTTTAATTTATCAATGCTGCCGTCTTTTATGCATAACAATTTATTTAATCTTTTTAACTTAAGGGCATTTATTTCTTTTCGAATACTAAATTTCTAGACTTTTTATTTTCAATTGCTACATCACTTCCAAGAACCTTTCCTCAACGTCGAATTTTTAAACGTGTTCTTCTTTCAAATTTTTTTTCTTTTCCTCTCTATTTTTTTCTTTTTTTCCGAAAAACGCGCAAAAAAGAAAAACAAAAGCTACCTCAAAACACTATCTCCTGCTGTCAACTCTGCTCGTGCGCGAACTTAACAATCTAAGTAATGCCGAATTGCATTCTTAGCAAACAAATTGCTAAGTCAAAACCACACATTACACCACACAGCCTGAATTATCAGTGTAACACCCAGTGACTTATGGTAAATTGAAGTCACCACAACGCTATGACAGCATTGTGGGGAATGTAGGAAGAAGTTACGTACAACTTTTTACTAAGAATTTTCATCTGAATTGCGATAAACTCAACGTCGTGATATTTAAGAAATTCTAACAAGTAATAGGGCTGACGCGGTTGATATGGCTATTAAAGCATCGCCACCTGTGTGATCTTATCTTAGTATAACGAATTTTTGGGTTTAGTTTCCTAACATTTTGGTGAATGACAGTCACTGGGCCTGAAGAAACACTCAGTTTTTGCATGTGGAAGAACTACCGAATTAGAATCTGTAGAAAATGAATTCGGCAGGAGAGTGTGATAGAAAAAAAAAAAAAAAACACTTTACTTAAACTACAAAAAAAAAAAAATTTTGAATCAAGTATTCTTTTTTTTTGAAAAAAAAAGAAGGAAAGAAATGTAATTTTTTCAAGAGAGTCAATATTTGGACTTCGTGCAGCTTGTTAAAAATGGAAATAATAAAAAATTGAAGTTAAAAAAAAAAACCAAAAAAATGTATGTAATAATGTGAAATTTTATGGAAATTGACAAAGTTTGCGCGTCTTTGAAATCAATCAGATAGTGAAAGAACAATTTAGAGAGATTTTGGTTTTTTTTTGAGGTTGAGGAACGAATAAGTGCAGATAACTTTCAAATAAAAGATCATAAAAAATGATCGAATAAAATTTCCGCAACAAGAGCAACTTAAATGATTTTTCATTAAGATATGAGAGGTGTTTATGAGTTGGTAAAAGAGAAGCAAATTCTTACTAAAATCGAATTTTTGGATTTTCTTCTTATTCCTCGTGTAAAACAAAACAAAAATTTATGTGATTATTAATAAAATAGTTTTAAAAAAATAATGCAAGACTTCAATGCTGTTGACGTGAAATTATTTAGAACAACAACAAACCCCAATGTAGCGGTTTATTCAATGAAAGGAGGACGTGAGAAAAGCATCGTAGTTCCGAAGCTCATGATGACAGTCTAAAATCTCAGTCAATCAGAATTATTTAATTTTTTTTTGAAAAATTATAAATTTTTTTTTGTTTATTATTAATCACGAATGTATATTCGGCGGTTAAGGTGAGTTGTTATTATATAAATTTGTCCATTAGTTTCAATTGTAAAATTAACTTAAAACTGTTTTGTTATACTGTTTGTTACCGTTTACATTAAAATGTGCAATAACTAAGTTTACTCGATCATTGGCTGGCGAAGTAGGTATGTTACACATTTACACTTCAACACTGATAAATTATAAAAATTCTCTAGGGCAAGGTTTTTATGTAGGACCCCCCCAATTTCGGCGAGCTAGCCATAGCTTAGGAAGAGCCCTTCAGGTATGTTACAAATCTCAGGGTCCATCACGAGAAATAAATTCCTTCATTAAGGATCCAAGGAGCCACAATTATTTATTTAACAAAATTTTCATATTTTCATTCGGAACTAGAGCTAATGCTAATACGATATAAATTGACGTACACGACTTTTCCGCGAAGATCGCCTTTCGAAGAAGTGCTGCTTTCAAGAAAACATCTTTCATATTAGGAACATTGCGAAACACGTGTGGGGAACTTTGACCCAGGGAAAAAATAGAGGGAGTGAATTATATAAATTAGTGCTCAGCAGATAAACCTCATAGCTAATGGGAAACGGAGATTTATTGTTTTTGCTTACGTATTTTTGACATTTAGACGAAATGACACCATTAGAAGGAGATATCCTTGGACTATTTAGCTTATTAGTAATATCAGCTAAGTTTACGATGGAAGGTGTGTTAATATTTTTTGAAGGCGAGGATGAAGCACTCGTCGCGCCTTAATCAGAAAGAAAGTTTTGCCGGTTTCGCCGATGACAGATTCGCAAGCTCTATCGATGATATGTAAAAAAGCATTCCATGTTGGCAGACAAAATGGAATATTTTGAGGAGAAAAAGGCAAGAAAAATTGATCAAGTAGTTACAATAGTAGCTCCAATTTACGATTTTTGCGGTTTATCTCGTACATCAATTATCTCCATTCGCTGATTAAGTCCAGCCGCATCTTAATGTACACTGACGATGTTAAACTATTTTCTTATTTTTCCTTGTAATCGCTTTCGTATCTTCCTCAATCTGACTTAGACAACTTGGTTACGTGGCGCCCTCTAAAGAAGAAGCTTTCATTCTCAAGGAACGCTCTATTCACTACTTAAAAATTTGGGAAATGTAAATTCATGGACTTAACGGTTTTATTGCACCATAGGCTTGGTTATAATTTGCACTTTGATCTCTTGTTAAATAAGGCTAGGTAAGAGCTTGGTTTTATTAAAAAGGCTATATATGACCAATTCGTGCCCTTTTCCGTTAGAAATTTGGGCTGGGACCCCTTTGTCTCTTTGCCTCCTTACGAAAAGAGACTGCTTTTGTTAGCCTTGCCGCCACTTGAAAAGCATAGATTCCGGTGTTTCCTCCTTAGTTAAATTAATAAATGGTTCTAACGATTCACCGACATTACTTGGAGAAATAAACTTCAATGTCCCGAATCGTTTCTCGAGGAACTTTACTTACATAAAGCTTCCTAAATGTAATTGTAATTACGAACTTTCAATTCTTTTATTGTTCCTTGTAAAAATCTAAATGATATCTATAGTATAATAATAATATCGCATTCATTAAAAACTATTAAATCAACTCTCCTCACGAGTTACGATACATCGTAACGCAATTCACTTTGTTAACTCTTCTATTTTTATACCCACCACTGAAGGACTCATTTGTCTATTTTCCTCCCCAGAAGGAAGCTTCAGAGATCTTATAAAGTATATATATTCTTGCTCAGCGTAAAATTCTGAATTGATTAAACTATGCTATAAGATTGGAAGGTATTGCACGCAGGTTGGTATTGGAAATGTGCCGCATTGGTTGGAGCAGAAGATCGCAGCGGAGTATAAACTGAACGCTACTATAAAAGCCAGAAGTCTGAAATTTTCGACATTTATTTTATGAAACACTTTACTCTTTACGTGCAGAAATGGAAAAAATAAGCTATGCCCTCACAAAATTACAAACGATTATATTTTATTTTATTGACTTTTTTAAGGTTTTGTGCTCATTTAACATAACGCAAACAAGACAAAATATTTAGTAGATTCCTCAAATGAAGATATATTACCTGCCTAAAAATGGGTTAATTCTAAAATGAATATGGTAGACACCGCGATTAATTTTTTTCTTAATAATACCAGCGATATGAGTGGCAAATAAAAATACTTACAGAGTAGAATGCGGAAAAAATAGCGGTGAGTATGCGAAACTTCGCCCGCGCCAAATATAACTTCTTTATATGTTCAGTTTACAGTAATATTTATAACTCTAAATTGTGTTTTGGAAGTTCTAAAATATGCTTACTAAACTAAATTGGCAAAGGAAAGAAAAGAATAATATGATAGATCGAAAATGCTGGATTATATCTGCTAGTGAGTTAAATGACGAACAGTACTGGTAATTTTTACGTTTGGTGGGGTTTAAGTCGATTGTCAGTGGACGTAACTCGCGCGCAGAGATGTCAAATTTGTCAGATATAGAAGAACGTTTCTCGCATCTTTATATATAGCAAAGATACTCGAAACTCAAAAATAAAACCTAACTAACGCCATACATAATCAGTGCAAAGATGTACAAAATGTGCAAAATATTTACGCTTGAACGCCCTCCCGAACTTTGTTAATACAAGTCGCCAAACTATGTCACGAGAAGAGCTGCAAGTTACAAGCAACGGTGGTCAAAATTCTCTCCCGAAAACAGTCCATCCGGCGATTCGAAATTTGACAATAAATTTATATCGACCTCTGAAATTTGCTAATGAAAAAAAAAGTAGATAAAACTTGTCCAAAATTGAGGAGACAGAAAAAGTTTGAAAGGTTTGGCAAAATCGAACTTTACAGATTTGTAGATGACATACCGCAGAAAGATATTGGCAGTATTCATGTTGCTAGTAATATTCTCAATTATTTATTAAACAATGATCTTGCGGCTTTAGCACTATCAAAGTTGCTTTCAGTAAATGCAAATCCTTGCAAAACCTTGAAAAATATCCCTGAAAATGAAAACTTTTTTATACATGTATATATATATGTATACATAAACATGAATCTGGCGATAAATTTCCATATATCTGCCGATAAAAATAGTGTCAGTATTTATTTATAGTAAGTGCTGTATCAACTGTTTCGTCCGATAGCCGTATGATTAAACTCCCACTTCTCATTAATCATGAAAGTTTATCGTCATTAGATGAAAAAAAGGATGTGTTTTCAGAACACTAGTATTGAATAAAAAGACATTTTATGAGTACGTGTGGGAAGTAGCATGAGTTGATGAAGGTCGTCGCACTTTGCATTTAATACTTAGCTTATCCATTAATCAATATTCCGAGGAATTTATACAATACTGCCGATATTTGTGTAACAAAATGAATACTCTTAAAAAGACGAAATGTCAATGACAGATGCAAGAATCTTAGACTTCATGGATAATAGACAGAAATAAATTTTCAAAACTTCTCAGATATTTGGTGGTATACCACTACATTCGACGATTTGAAGCAGTTACCACTTCTGGGAGAGAAACTCAGAGACCTATATATACCCCACCCAAATCCAAATAATCCATATTAAAAAGCAATTAGAACCAGACCCCTCTCTTCGAACTAGTGGAAATAATGCGGTCGAAGAAGAATACGAATTGTGTTAAAACATTCAATAATACGACAATATGCCAAATGACAGACGAAAATATGATATTAAGCAAATCAAAGCAAAAACAGAAACACTATTGTTCCTTTAGAACCTATACATTTATTCTGGAATGCTCCTATAAAATTGTGTAAGTAAAATTGGATTCATTAGACGCCCGACAAAAGACTTATTTATGAAAGATTAGAACTTCTGTAGTTCCGTCAGAATTGATACTGAAGAGGATTTCAAAATACACGATTACAGTATCAAGTGGTCTCTTGGAAAACCCCCAAAAAAAAAAACAACCTATAATTTGTTGGTGTAAGTCAGCTAAAATGGCGCATTAGAGCTGTACCAACTTTTATTGAGTACCTCTCAGCACTTGTAACTAAGAGCCGCAACAAAAGAGCAATCAGGAAAATGACTCAAAAGATATACATTGCATTACATCTGACAAATGAAAATAAACTTTATTGGGGATTAAAAATTGCAATTAACTTAAGGTAATTAAGAATTACTCTAAAAATATCATGCAAATAAATTTTTTGCCTTATACTTGCAATATCCAACAATCGGATTTTGCCAAATTTGCAAAGTATAATAAGTCTAAATTATATCACACAAAAATGCAATGTAAACAAATAAGAGAAAAAATGAAAAAGCCGGCACATTTCGAGTGGATTGAATGACAACATATACTTGTTGTACTGGATTAACAGAAATCTTGTTGCCTATATTATTAAGGTTATTAAGATTGTCATCCTCCCGCTGACCTGTTGCGGTATTCACTTCATCCACATCTTCCCCTAATATTGCGGATTTTTGCAATGATTCCGTATTATGATTTTTAGAGCCTAGAGGAAGAAAATAATCCTCAGTGAGCTTAGCGCTTTGAATTGCGGGTACTTGCTAGGCCAAAGTGGGCTCATTACTCCATAATTTATCACCAAAGACATGAAAAATTTGTACACCTAAGCCATACCCACCGCTCATGTACAAATCCTCAATGGAACAAGGCAGTACACCTACGCTTATATATACTATACTATAAGGGGCGTCTTATTGTCTAGGCTAGACAATAAAAATGTTCAATTGTGAGTAAGTTGCTCAACATGTTTCGAAAAAGCTACCAAAACAATGGCTATCGGTCCATAGGACGGTTCTAAAATGTTCATATCGTAATAAGTATTACTACATAAAGCTGTAGGATTGGACTTTTCAGATAAATATCCGAACAAAATTTCAAATTCTCCTGAAAAAAATAAATGAAAGGCGAAGTTTTGTTTCGCTTGACGACAGCACCTTAATTAAATTTGTCCTATGCGTGATCTCGGAATGTATCTATATATAAAGATAAAGACCCTATTTTAAATCGATTCCACGGCCCGTGCTTATCAAGGCTACGTATACTTTATTGATCTATAGTAGACAAGGCAAGTATGGCCATGTTTTGCCAGATTTACTCGAACTGATTATAAAAAGCGAATTAATTCGAACCATGTGCGGCCACGCGTAAGTTTGAGTGTGATTGATTTTATTTGTCCGTATACGTGACATCCCCTCTGATATCATGGAATTGAGCATCAGCTATAGTTTTCAACTGGGCAACTGGTACATTTCAATGTACTAACACGAAATTATCAGCAACTCGAGTTTGCAATCTACCACACAGATTTCACTTACCGCTCTAGTTTCCATTTAACGGTCTACCTTCCACTTACCGCTATAGCTTCCACACAACTTTCATTTACCATAAATAATTTAAATAGATAATCTCAAGTAACAATTGCCTTGCTAACGATACGCTTTACGAGTTTGGACCATCCATCTGGATCATTTGGTATAGTATATAACTTATTGTTGCATTTTAGCAATTAGGAGGCATCTTACACCAAGTTGAACAAGAACAAGCATTTTACACCAAGAAAATAAACGTTTGATTTTCTCAAATTTGTAGATATATATGTTTATATCTAATGAAATAGGACGAGAGCAAATGTGGACTATGGTCGGTAATTAAATTAACTGCACAAATGAATATGCAAACAAACACGTGTAATATAAAGTACATTGACATTTATAGTTAAATGAATATTAACAAATTGGAATAAAATGAAATGTAGAAAATCTAAATCGAATAACGTATATATTAAATCTTAATAGTAAACGAGGATATTTCCGATAAATTTGTTAACGAAGACAATAGAATATTAACGGAAATTAATATAAACAAAGGGTACGCTTCGATAAACAATTATATGGTGAAGTTCTCAAAACTAGTTTGGACTGTGGTCTAAAAAATGTCAAAAACTTTTAAATTTAAAGGAAGTGAAGCAATAAGCGTTAGAAGAAGACAGTTTTCGCTTGTTCCTGCACAAAGCATCATAATTCATTAAAGCTAAGATGAAATTTTTTCGAAAGTAGTTTTAAATTAAGGAAAGAATGAGCGGGGATTTATGTTGCATGCAGCATGCTCGCTGTGGCTTATGTGTTAAGTGAAAAGACAGTTTGATAGGATCCGAACACAAAGTTTTGACACCAAATCGCAACACAATTCATGAGAGAGATAAATATAGAAAAATATAATTCAAAACTTACATGATTATTTGTAAAATACAATAGGGAATAAATTATTTACCAAAGCCGTTTTACATTGTTTTGTAGAAACAGGGAAGCCGCCGGACGAATATCACAATATTCCCGAACGTTACTTATTCAAGAGCGTCGGTGGATGTACAGAAATTTTGCGTTTACAAAATAAAAGCAGCATTATGGTATGCTGAAAGCAGAAATTTTTTATGATGCAGAAAGTTTATTGAGGATTGGCTTTAGTAATAGAATTCGCACATGCCAGTGTGTAGGATTTAAACATAAAATTATAGGTATTGCGGCAGTACCAAAAAAAAGAAGATTCTAGTGCCCCGGAGGTACTTGAAAAGCGATAAGTACGCTCTCAAAACAACCATGCGACGACAAAGATATTGTTACGAAAATGCTGTATTTGATTCGAGTTTTCATGAAAAATTGTTGGTTTTCTAAGAAACCAAATTCTAAAGAAAGGGCAAACCAAATGTACAGTCATTAGACATTAAAAGATGAACAACAATTCGTAGAAAATTTAGCAGGAAAACGGATTGAAAACGTCGTAGTGAGTCAAAAAGAAAGAAATTTACTTGCTAAATATTTTATTATTTGTTACTTGCTTCCACCATAAAAAAAAATTCAATTTAGATTCCGTCGCTATAGACTAAGCTAGGACTTGTCCGTGACAAGCAACATATGTGGTGGAATATTAAAAAAATGTGATTCAAATTCCCTATGGCTAAATTACCAATAAAATTGACCAATTTTCACCATAATATATATAAAATTAGACTTTTTGGGATACAAAGCTTTATATTTCATGACAATCCTTTTATGCGATTATGTTCAAAAAATACACCTGCTTGATCCCACTTTGATTCAGTTAAGGCTTATATCAAGCTACTCTGGTGAACCGATTTTCATCGTAAAATACCAAAAATTAGACATTTATGCAATATAAAGGCTTATTTCTGATTAGAACTTTTACACGGTGGGATCAAAAAAATAGACCTAGCGATCCAAATTTTGTAAAGGTGGTTCTTATGTCAAATTACTATTATGGACCAAAATTCTGGATGAAATAATAAAAGTTTCACTTCTTACCAAATGAAGAATTAGTTTTCGAAAGTACGGTTATACGAGAGGGTGGTCAAAAAATTGCCCTGTTTGATCCAAATTGTTCGCACCAATTTATAATGCCGAAATTGTATCACTCAGCAATCCTAAAATTACTATAATTTTTTATATATAACGACTCTTCAAACGAAGGCTCTATGTGGGGAGTGGTTAGAAAGGTGATCTGATACGCATTTTTTTCAAAACAGTTCGCTCTGGGGTCAAAATATGTCAGTGCGACAAATTTCGTCAAAATACGCCAAACTTGCGACTTGTATTTTGAACATAACAACAACTCGGCAGCAACCAGACGCACAGACGAGCTAAGATTGATTTAGAAAATGATTCTAAACCGATCGGTACAACAAAATGTGGACCTATTTTAAGTTCTTTTAGGTATTGCATATGCCCGCAAAAACCTAATACACCCGGTGCCGAAAGTGGTGTAGGATATAAAAATAACAAAAAAAACGGCAGCGGTAAAGCTGACTACTACTTGAAATTATAAACCACCAGCTGAAATTCTGGCATATAAATGTAACCAAAAGCAAGCACACTGTTTTTGACCATCCACTAAAGGAGAGTCCACTGTAGGCGTGGGCGCCATGGTCGTCAGTAAAGTATAGACAACGAGACGGGAAGCAAGGAAAACGTGAGTAGTAATTATACACGTCCGACTTGAAAGTGGAAACGTCTGGAACAATGGGCAAGACTAATGCAATTAGTTTGCTCGAAAGGCAGGCAGTACGGTTAAAGGACAAAGCCTCGTGACACGTGTTGTTTGATACGCGGGCAAATGCCCGACGAATGGGTGACAACGCCGAGTAGGCCCGTAAAATTATTTTTTTTACCCTACACCACTTGACGTACATGGCATATTACGTTTGTGCAACGAGAATTTAACCTTTTATTATAGGAACGATTCAGAATGATTTACTGGATCGATATAAACTCGTCTGGTTTTCTGCCAATCTATCTACTTGATGTGTATTTATGTATTTTCGTGTTCAATCTACACGTCGTAGTTTTTGAGATACTTTTATGTTATGATATCGGACTGAACCCTATTGCACCACTTTTTCGAGCTCTACCCACATAACGCTTTATTTTAAGATCTCGTTATATAAAGAAGGAATGCCAATTTTCATACATCCTCACCAGACATTGCTGAGCGATAGCATTGCCACTATACTGATGTGAAAAGATTAGGTCGAATGGGACAAGAAGTTGGTCAGAAATGAACACAAAAGTTACAATTGCAAAAGTAATATGAAAACATATGAGCATTTTGAAAGAAAAAAAATTGACTAAAAAAAATTTTTACGGTGTCATCATAAACCATTTATTAATGTTACCAGGTCCATAATGTGGAAATTACTCTTGAATACAATAAGCTTTAATGAAACAAGTTCAAATTGAAAATAAATTTTTAATTACCCTTTTTCACCTTTGGAAAAATATTGTGTAGTATGTGTCAAAATTCCGTACAATATAATATATAGAGATTTAAAATAACGTAATATGAAATATAAGATTAGATAAACACTTTTAAATTTGAAATAATATTATGATTATTAGTATTACTATATAAATTTAGCCAGAGAATAAATTCTAAGACTAAAGTCTTAAAGCACTAATATCTAGGCTTTCGGCTTTATTTTTTTTTTTTTTTATTAATATTATTATTATTATTATTATTATTATTATTAGTAAAAACTCTACCGCACTTGAGGTTTGAACCAACGACCATTGAATTGCTAGTCGAGACTCTTGCGTACTCGGCCACTCAGGCTGAAATAATATTGCTTTTGTTTCTTCTTCTAATTTTTCCTTTTGCTTTTATTTGTTAGCTTACATACAAAACCGTAGGAATTCACATTTCCGTCTTAAGTTACTAAAACAAAACGAATTTTTAGTATGCAGGCTTCACTGTGTTTCTTTGCATTGATTTGCATATGTTCAACCTTCATTCTTCATTGCTTTTAACTTAATTCCGCCAGTGCTTAATGGCTGTCTTTCATGCCAGCTGTTTAATAAATGCACATATGAACAACGTTTAATCTTAAATTGGTACAGAATGATGGCAAGCAATGCAGTAAAAGTTGTAATTACTAGTAGACTAAAGTTAGACCATCCATTTCTTTAAGTTCGTTGCTGGATTTAACACGTGCGAAAGTTACGAATTTTTAAATAGAAAACCGGAAGATACAAATACTATGGCTGAAGTTGGTAATTATAAAAAAATGTTTTTAAACAATTCAAGTTTTCTGACTGATTTATAGACGTACATTGAAACAAAACTAAATTACCAGTGCACGTGTTTTTTACTTAACATACAGAAATCAAAAGGGAAAAGAAAAAAAAGCGGATTAAAGAAGAGCCGATCGATGACGATGATGTGGGAACTTTGCAAAAATCTGCTAATTTTACTTTAAAACCGTCTGCGAAGGCAGCTAAATTAGATACATCAAAATGGCCGCTACTTTTAAAGAATTTTGACAAACTCAACGTACGCACGAACCACTATACACCGTTACCACACGGCTCTTCTCCACTTAATCGTGACATTAAAGAATACATTAAATCTGGTTTTATCAATTTGGATAAGCCTTCGAATCCCAGCTCACACGAAGTGGTAGCATGGATTAAACGAATTCTCAAAGTAGATAAAACTGGACATTCGGGTACTTTGGATCCTAAAGTAACAGGTGAGCTCGTCCGTAAGAACTGCAAATATTATTATAAACCCCATTGCATAAGCCGACGTGAAGAGTGTTCATCCAACTTCTCAAGTGGTGTGAGATGGGAACAGTAGACTTATTCTGATGTGTGTATGTTGTTAAACGATATCCTCGTTTACCAGCAAAGAATTTTTCAGTGTACAGACACTATTACATGCTTTAGATCAATAGTGAACATAAATTTTCGCATTATCTATCTAGGTTGTTTAATAGTTTGCATCGATCGCACCACGCGCTTAGTTAAATCACAACAAAGTGCTGGTAAAGAATACGTAGCCATTTTCAAATTACATTCACCAGTTGAGTCAGTTTCGAAAGTGCGTCAAGGCCTAGAGAAACTGCGCGGTGCCCTCTTTCAGCGTCCCCCGTTAATATCGGCAGTTAAACGTCAATTACGGGTGCGAACTGTATATGATAGCAAGCTGCTCGATTACGATGAGTCACGTAATATGGGTAAGTGGAAATATATGTATTCATACAACTCCATAAATGCTTTTACATATGCATACGTACAAAGAAGGTTTGCTTTTATTGTGATAATGCATTTTCTATGAAAGGATTAACACGTATTCCCACTTA
This sequence comes from Glossina pallidipes, assembly GCA_000688715.1. Lineage (NCBI taxonomy): Eukaryota > Metazoa > Arthropoda > Insecta > Diptera > Glossinidae > Glossina > Glossina pallidipes. Next base: position 185,589 of record KK500025.1, read on the forward strand.
ATGGAATACATGCTAACTTTTGAAATCATTTCGATTATATACCGAATTCTACCACGGCGTTCAGCTTAAATTTTCACAATTCATTTTGGCAAGTTTATGTATCTTTGGAATATACAATTTGAAGCTATTCACAAAATCGAAGGCATGTTTATGTTTGTTGATATATTTTCTTTTTTTTTATGTTGAGATTGAATGTATTAAGCCAATGGGAAGTGTGGGTTATATGTCCAAATTATGATGATTATTTGCAATCTGTATATTGTATTTATTTATTTACTCTTTTGTTTCTTTCATAAAGTAAAAGTAACATCCTTAGTTGTTGAGGCTAATGTGTTAAGTCTATTAGGAGAGGAGGTGCAAATATGCAAAGAGTGATGTAAGATGAAAGTTGCGAACTTTGACTGAAGTAAGATTATTTTAATTTGAACTTAAATAAGAGTAAGAATAAGGAGGTTAACGTAAAGTAAAAAGGCGAATTTGCTTTGTTATTAAAATGAGCACCATTTTTTATTTTAAAGCGGTCAAAGAGGCCGCCATATTAACTAGAAAGATGAAGGACATTCTCATATTATCACATTTACGACAACTGAAGACGATATATCCAGCAGTTTTTCTAGTGTTAGGAATATAATTTGGTAAGGCACCAAGCATTTTTTAACATACTTTATTTATATGGTGGCCGCTCATGACTTTAAAATATTTTGATCTCCCAGGGATTAAAGGATCTTATCGATAAAAGCTTAAAGTCCTGGCACGGGCGATTTCTTAACTTTAATCGTTTAGCTGTTGAAAATGAGTTTTCGAATTCACTGAATGTTTGTTGATATTGAGTAAATTCGATATATATTTGAATATATTACTTAAGAGCAATTTGAAAATCTAAAGATATTTCATTCGGCAGTAAGAAAATGCGTACTTTATTGATAGCTGTAAACTCTCTCATCGTTGCGGCGAGTCTATGGAAATGAAATTTTTATTTTCTCTCAAATATTTGTAATTTAAAATGCAAATGCAATAATAAATAACCATTTGTTTTTCAATCTAAAAACAAATGCACATTTAATATTTTTTATATTATAAATATAAATTTTTCTTACTTTTGGTCACTCTAATGGCGTCATTCCGGCATGTAATGGCCGTCATATTTATGTCTTTCTGCTATAATGACCATTTGAAGGTGTTTTTTGGGTTAGTTGCGAAGCCGGTTCTTACATTCGCACAATGTGTGTACACTTGGGCCTGATACTAGGGGTAGGTGGCCAGATGTTGGAACTGCGCAGAGTCCGGTCAGGTATACAAACCGAACGTGATAATATTGTTACGATGCATGATGTTTTGGATGCTATGTATTTATATGAAAATCATAAGGATGAGTCAATGCTGAGACGCGTTATCAGACCCTTGGAAGGCCTTCTAATTAATCACAAAAGAATTATCATGAAAGATAGTTCGGTAAGTACATAAAAATATATAAAATGTACGAAAGTCATATCTTATTGGTAATGTATAGATCAATGCCGTTTGCTATGGTGCTAAAATAATGTTGCCCGGTGTGTTGCGTTACGAAGATGGTATTGAAATTGATCAGGAGATTGTCATTTGTACCACCAAGGGTGAGGCTATTTGTTTAGCTATAGCTCAAATGACAACTGCAACGATGGCTTCATGTGACCATGGTGTCGTGGCAAAGATAAAACGTGTTATTATGGAAAGAGATACGTATCCTCGTAAATGGGGTCTAGGTCCTAAAGCCTCTGCTAAAAAAGCATTGATAGCTGCTGGAAAGTTGGACAAATACGGCAGAGCTAATGAAAATACCCCCAAAGAGTGGCTGACAGGTTTCGTAGATTATAATGCAAAGAAACCTGCTGCAATTGTCGCCCCCCAAGCAGCTTGGGAAATTCATCCACAAGAAGAGACGAGAAAAGTAATATTTGCTTAAAAACCTTGCCTTAGATAAAGTATATAATTTGAATATCTATTTAGCGCAAATTAAGCGTTTCTGGTCAAGTGGATGTTACAATAACCGCCGCAATTGCTGATGAAAACTGTGAAAGGAAAAAGAGGAAACATAAAGTAGGCGAGGAGGAGGCCATAGACCCTACTACATCTCAAGCAGCTGACGAAAATACAAAGAAAGAGAAGAAGAAAAAGAGGAAAAAAGATAAAGACCGAGAACTAAATGAAGTAGAATAGAATTTACGTATAAGAACATTCACCTTATATAAATGCAATGCATTCTCTTAAAAGTTCGATTGATTCATTTTAAATAGCGCTAACGCATACATTTTTTTCCTCAACGGGGCGTAAATTTCCTATCGCTTTAGAGACAACTTCTTTCTTAAATTTTTCTTAACACGTTCGCGGACGCGAATGCTATAGCATTCATTTTCATTGAGATGCAAAATGACGTGAATGCTACAGCATTCAAATTTTAAAGCCAATTTTTGTTCATTTAGTTTCATGTAACCTTAAGTTTTTGTAATTAATATACTTTTGCTGATGCTATATGATCTATAACATTCATTTCATATAACAGTTAAAATACGATGTTCTGACTACTTTTATAAAATATGTATAATCAGATTTTGGATATTACAACTAGTTTCAAAAATAATTGCCTGTCTATTTTTGCAGGTCCCTGAAATTTTTAGTGTCAGCGAACGTGTTAAGTACTATTCCAAAACACATTCAAGTTTTAAATACGTTCCGCCTGGGTAGCCAAGTACGCAAAGAGTCTCGAGTAATAACAATGGTCTTAGGTTTAAATCTCAAGCGGTAGAGTTTTTCAATAAAGCCGACAGCCTTAGATGCACGCTAGTGCATCTTTAACTTTAGTCTCTGGCTAAATGATTTATACTAATAACAGATTACAAGTGAAACAGCTTGAAGAAGAATGTTGTAAGAAATGCGCTTTTTAAAGCAAATTTGTTAATACGAAATTTTTGGGTTCCACATGAGCGATGGAAGAAAATTAATGGGTGAGTTTCTAAACTTTTGGAAAGTTTTTTGCGTTTCTTCTATAAAAAGTAAGTAAATGATGACAAATAATCTCTCGCTCCTAATTGAAACGTGTGTTGATTGTGATTACTCTTACTGAATATAACCTCTTCGCTTGCTAATTCTTTTTAAGTCTTACAAAAATTTAAAATTATATATATCTCCACATTAGAGACAAGAACTGCCTCAAAATATTATTAATATATCACAGCCAATGTTAAAAATGTAAGCATCTCAACTTTTGGGAGGGTTTTCCATAAAATACGTTTGGATGGTGATCTTTCGCACCCAGTTGAAATGTATGTTGATTGCGATTTTAGTCTTACTGAGCAACCTCCTTTCGACTTACGATATCGGAACATATAACAAAAATTAAAATTCTAAATAATCCATGCTTTTGCATTACAGATATAACTATTCATAAATTCTACATCCGAGGCAATATTTGAAAGGTAAGTTTCCGAATCTACTGAAAATTTTTCCACTTAATAAAAATTTAAATGATGTCAAATAAGCCCTT
>KK500025.1:190729-209893 GCA_000688715.1 Glossina pallidipes
GAGCCTTAGAGAGATTTTCTTACATTTCTGGAAAAATAAATAAATAAATGATGAGAAATAATCTTTCGCCCCTAACTGATATTTACGCTAAATGCGATTGCTTTTACGGAATCAGCGTTCTGTTATTAATCGCTTTTTATAAATCCTGCCCAAATCTATAGTTGCAAGTGTTTGTTTTGACATTGTCGATGGAACTAAACATTTTGAAGTGTAATAAGCTATAACTGTAGTGTAGGAGTGCTACACATTTAAAAGCAACACGTTGCATATTGGCATAAAGTTCGCTGAATGCGAAGAAGAGTCACTAGTACACTCCCGTTTGAGCCGAGATATTATTTTTATTGAAAGAATTTTCAGTCACTGTGGTTTCAGCATTAATGAAAAAGCTGACTTTTATGCACGTGAAGCTCGGCTTGACGGCATGGTCTTGTCTATAAGTAAAGTAGAAACCAACGGATTTATTTATGCACTTTTTCGATTATAGGCGATCGCTCTTGCGTTTTATATTGATTTTTATATGATAATATGAAAAGTTTTAGACTATTTTTTGCGACGTAAATCTTATTTTAAGAGACAGGCTGAATCAGTTCTGCGTAGATTAAGTACGTGCAAGATGCATAGGTTATATAAGGCCTTAAAAACTTTTGTTAATTTGTGGTAAGTATAAAACCGGTGTCATCAATCATTTTTCTAGTACTGATTATGAAAGTGGAAAGTATTTTGCAATAAGTCAGACTAGGATTTGTTTATTTTCAGATTGGTGAAACTACTCTAGTTGATACTAATAACAAATAAGGTGAGTAGCATGACTTTTGCAGGCTGGTACCTGTTTTTATATCATTAATGATGAGAGAGGGATTCTGATTTTTGTGACATGATTCACATAAAACCGCAGCAACAATTAACCCAAACAAAATAGGTCCTGCTGATAATCACATCACACTGCTAGTTACCTGCATGCTTTTCTCTTCTTATTAGGCTTTCTTTATTTCCAGGATCGGTAATGGAATTTGGATATTGACCGCATAGATGAATCTATCACTTTCCCATCTGATATCCCTAATGCGTTTTCTAATGTATATAGAAGTCGGAAGTAGCTGGAATGGCAATAATAAGCAAATTTACTCTACCTAAATTATCCTGTGCTTTTTTTATACTCTGCCCTATGTATATATATGTTTATGATATATTACTAATAAATAAATGAATATCAAATTTAATGTGAAATTTTCGAGATTTTACGTCACATGAGGTCGGAAAAGGATTGTTCAATCTCAGAAGATGCGCTAAGTAGCTATTATACAAAACACCACACTGGGTTATATGAACAATATTATATTTCGCACACTTTAATAATTTCAATGAGCGTTGTTACAGAAAAAGTTTTGATTATTTTTATGTATACGAATACATTTGATGTTATTTTTATAAACCCTTGATAGGAAACTTCGCCGATTTTCCCAATTTTATTGTAAGTGTAATGTGCGAAAATAGAAACATGCAGATTAATATTTCTTAAAAACACTTCTCTGAAAATTACGAGATTTTCCGCAACAATTTGTTTTGCTAAACGAAACATTGTTAATTGAACAAGTGTGCTCTGTGTGAAAATGTATTTCTTTCAATAATATCATACATTCTAACCATTTCTTATTTTGTAACGAAAAAAAAAAAATTTCAATAGTGTGTACATCCATCTCGGCTTCATTTAAAGCAGCTATAATGATATACGCATGATGTATATTAAAAATCGGATATAAATTCTTCAGTTAAATTAAGGTGGTCAGTGGTAGCTAAGATTATCGGCTTTGTTAAAAAATAAAAGCTAGGTGGTTAGCCTAATCGTTTTAATAAAATGGAATACATTTTACTCGTTCCGAATTGTGGGAGGTTTTTATAACCGCAATGTGTGTATTTACTTGTAAGGTTTTGCCCGCAATTACAGACTGAAGGAGAAAATTTCTTGACCCATCACGTTGCTATAGTTGTGAGACCGAATTCTTGCAAATGTTATGATCTTTTTCTCAATATTGGCAAATAAAAGTGGTGGAACAAGACTACAATTAACCTTAGCATAGTGTGGGTGGAAGCGTTGTCGATGGTAAAACTAATTTCAAATTTTATTTTATTTATATCCTAATTACGTGTAAATATAACATGTCAATATTTATATTATATCGATATTCACTATATATAAATAGATTTAAATGAGCTAGATATAAATTAAGTAATGAAGAGAATTTTGGAAAGCAAGAGGTCATTCTGCTACATTAATAATGGGTGATTTATAATAGATGGCTAAACGCTCCCACCAAAATTATTCTCCTATAATTGTTGACTGATTACAGGTCTTACATTAGGCATATTGTATGCAACTGTAGTAGCGTTAAAACCGTTCTAATCAAAATTAATAAATTTTCATTGCTATTATTTGTATATAGAAGTAAGCGTTTGGAATTAGGACAGTGTACGGAAGGTGAATTTGTGACATCGTAGCTTCTAAAGACTGAAGACTATTAAATTATCAAATAAAAATTATGTCACTGACATTGATCTCAGTCGCAGCATAAAGTATCGCAAAAACAGTTTTCGTATACAGAATTTATAAACAGCTTTCCACTTCATAGCTTTAGGTTCTAACCTGAGCACGTATCATTGATGACACTCAACTCCAATCATCAATTAAGAAACTTTTAGTGAAATCCTTGTGAAAACTACCACATTTTACCATTTATTGCACTTATACATGTTAACATTCGTATTGCGTTGTAATCGTTTCTTTTTTCTTTCAACAGCGGTTTTAGTTGTTTTCCACTACGTTTTATTTTATGGTAGCAACGTTAATAATTCTTCTCCCCTTTACTTGTGTGTATATATGTATTTGAAATTCTATGTAAATAGAAACATACTGTCAAAACGTCTAATTTTTGTTTTTGCAGAAGGCAGCGTCTGCAACTCGTGTTTTCACCAAAGGTAAAAGTAGAGAATATTCATTTATTTCATTGCTAAATTTATATATTTTCAAAATGTATTGCGGCACAAAAATTCTGTGAAAATAGTTTAAAAAAACCACGCTTCAATTTTACCACAGATTAATAGCTTTTTTCTTTGCGAAAGTGTATGTGTTTGTGTAAAAAATATACCTGTATTGAATTGCTTATTTCAATTTCACATTTTCCTCGGTATGTAATGTACTTTTCTCATTGGAAAAGCGATCCACGGAAGTACAGTTGAGTTTTGATCGAATTGAAAAAATCCAGAAGAAAATTTGGGCGTTCATCGGGAAACTGACATTGTAAGTGACAGTGATTTATCATACACCACTGGGGTTTGTGTTTGAATAATTTTTCGAAATTTTGTTTTATGTTACCAAATGTTGTCTTGCTTATTATTTTACATTTCAACAACTTTCGGTTTTTCAACAAAATCTGTTGATGACCTGCGCAATACATTAATTGCTTTAATTAAACATTAAATAAATAAATACAAGTCTTGTAATGCAATAATCCGATGCTTTGATCGTAAGCTTGCAAAGCTACGAATTAAACAAGCATCACGATTAATATAGTTAAATTACAATATTACTTTTAAAAAGAACGTTCTTATGAAAGTAAATTGTAACGTTTCGTTTCATATTATATAGAAAATTTTTTGGCTTGAGGGTTTATATTTTTCCAAATACCATAATTTCTATATGTAATTAAAAATAAAAGACACTATTTAACTATGCACATTTATAATTTCTTATTTCGTATTTCCTCTTTTTACATATAAAGCAACAACAAATTCCCGCTTAATTCTATTAATCCACATTGTTTCTTTTCTTGCCATTCCAAACACAAACCCACAAACCAATTAAAATGCCAGAATACATACACACATTGTTTGGCATCGTGACAGATAGTTAAAGAGACGACGTAAAAATTAAAACACAAGTGTAGCAAACGTCAGACCAGCGAGAATTTGTGATCACACGACTACGGTTATTTACTCTGAAAATATTTGGATTTTCTTGTGAAATTAAAATTAGTTCCAAAAGTGATTTAATGCTTTACAATACATGGATAAATGTCAAGACAGACCAAAGCTTGATAAGTGCGAAGTTTATTTTCATTTAAGGTTATTTTCTGTTTCTGTGTCTACATGCGCACACACACGCGGCGTTTGCAAAGTGGGTGTTTTTGCTGTGTTCCGCTCTCAATTAAGCACATATAAGTTTTGCAACCCAAATATTCTAAAAAGGATTGTGCCTGGAATAATAAAATAAACCACTAGCTTTGGTATATTAATTGCGAACGAATTTTCTGAACAAATTATGTGAAAATAAGCTATTAATAGCATGGTAAGATAGGTATAATAGAGCTGACTTGATGAGATGAACCGCGGCAAGATTGTGTATGTATAACAAATTCTTTTGTGGTTGCCACACTACATTTCACTGCGTGTAACGGTAGAAAATGAAACATTTTGAATTCAAAAACAATTTTTTAACGCAAAGCAGCGAATTTGATATTTGTTATATATGAACGAGTACCTATGCAAGCTACGTGAAAACCCTTAGAATATAACCTCTCAAACATCAATTTTTAATTTGAAAATCGGGATATTTGTTTTTTAACTACTGTTCAAGGACTTAAATATAAGCGTTTATATTCCAGACGATCTATATTGCATGGAATTCTAACACAGCTGCGACGTCATGTTTAAATTGACAAAGGAGCAATGGCATTTATTTGAAAGGCTGCAACGGAAGCATAAAGTTTCTTTGGAATTTCTACGGTATAATTTCGTTAATATTCAGAAGTTTATATGGTACGAAATAGGGCCGAGAATTATAATTAGGCGATTTGCAGTGCGAAAAGAAAACAGAGTCTTCCTAGAATATTATCATCTAAGGAGGGTATTATACGATCAAGCTCATCGAAAATTGTTTCAAAAAGTACGGCAGAACATAAAACAATGGTCAAAGCGTGTAACTGCTTACCTCAGACGAACTACGGGTGTACAGGAGTATGTGGAAGAGCATATTTGTGATCGGGAAAGTAAAAGAGAAAATATCGTTGAGCAGATGAAAAGACAATTGCAATTATTAAAAAGTGGAAGAAGATCGAATGTTTTAATTGAATTAAAGGAAAATGTTTCGAATAAATATAAAGATGGCGTGGAAACATTAAAAATTTATGATTCCAATGCAGAAAGTAAAAACAGCAGACTGAATTCGTCACGGCATAATTTTCCACAATCGATTGTCCAAGATTTTCGGGAAAAATCGGAAATATCTGCATTACGGCAAGAAAAAAATCACAAAACGGAGTTATCGACGTGCTCAAATTTGTTTGAAAGCTTGCGTTTTGCGTTTAGAAAAGATGAAAAAAGTCACTTGCAAGAGGAAAGGTGTTCAGTAAACGTGCAAAAAACGAACCCAAATTTCCTAGACATGCTTATGAGAAAAGTGGGCACTAAAGATTTGGGCTATGGCGGCGAAACGTTCAAGTTTGGCAAAGATGGTTTAAATGAAAATTTGGAATCTGTAGATTCGGGAGAGGAGTTTCTTGGATTTGACGAAGGAGATTGTGTGCCAGGCATGTCAATGACACCCGCAGCATCTCAACTTAGCACAAGTAGTACTGAAAATTCAGTATTCGTCAGTGAAATCTTAAATGAATATATGAGAGTGAATTCCTTAGAGACTAACTACATTGTAGATCCCAGTATGCAACAACGACATTTCAAAGAAACTGATGCAGAAGGCGTAGTCACAATGAAAACCGCACCCCCTTTTCTTGATATGCCTGCCGTACCAGAAACTCTCTTAAAATTGCGCACTGTAGCTGAAAGGAAGCAATATTTGCAGAAATTTTCTAAAAATCATCGCCTATCCATAATTAACAATGAAGCCATCATTTATCGCGAATTACAACGGAAATTGCATTTGAAGAAAGCAAAAAGTGCAAGCCTTGTACTTGCACAATCCATGAATTCATCTATGCCTTTTACTCGAAATGGTTGGCATGCGGCTTCATATGTGAATACCGATTTTAACAAATACTATTTTCAAATGATCGATGTTGATAATGGCAAGTTTTCAGTGCGTTTGAAAGGGGTGCAAGGAAATAATGATAACTTTCGTAAAATACCCCATACAAGTTATGCTACAGGCTTATCTAAAACTTGTAATGCTTCTTGCTTGGATACAGTATTGTGGCAGAATTTCAAACCAATTAAGACTGTGGCGATGAAAAACAAGAAGTTAAACAAGGATCCATTACAGACTGTGTTTAAACCTTGCCCTTTATCGTATAAGCCATTTCAAAAGCCCCTGGATGATGAAATGGCAGCATTGCTTTTAGCTGGTGGTAGTATGGCTGTGGTGCAAATGCCTGTTATTGAGCTTGAGGTATTCCCTGAACACGGCAAACCATTGCACGAGGTGGCTAAGCGTTACTTACAATATATACTGCCACACCATGCTATATCTCCACAGTGGGCCGAATTTAGTGTATCTACCCTTCAATTACCTAATTCCCTTAACGAGGCGGAGAAAAAAACTTTGCAATCGCTAAGTCCGTCGAAAGTACGCAAATCGTTTTCTTTTGTAATACCTTACTACAATGATCGCAATCAAGTTTTAGTACGCCGCGTTGTAGACCGTTCTGAAAAATTGGATGACATGTTCAAACAACGCAGTGAAAGTGACGACCTTTCTGTAAAAGATTTCACATTTCGCCACAACCTAGATAAATCTGACTCCGCCCTTGTAGACTGCGCCGACATGATAAGCGATATGATCAATACTGTGGCTATAAGCTGCAGCGAAAATTCTTTTATCAAGGAGGACCCTGACGCTATAGTAGATGCTGATTCCTTAAAAGAGTTGCAAACAAAATTGAACACTCAAACATATAAAACAAATGCATTAATATGGAATACAACTGTAAACAGGAAACAAAATCGTTTATTGTAAGCTTTTGCCAAATATCTCTTTTCACCTCAATCAAATTTTTAATTTTGTGTTTATAATATATGCAGATGCGAGTTAAAGCGTTTAAATGCCACCATTATCGACGCAGCCGTTAAAAGTGACCATGGTAAGCTAAATAAATTAGATATTTCGAATAAATAAAAAGTATTTTAAAAATATTTCAGAAGAGAGGCGCTGCAACAAGGACTTTTGCGCCTTGGGTTGTGTTTGCTCTAGTTTGGAAAGTAGGCATCCATTGAGAGATCATTGTGGAAAAGCAAGATGCGTTCTTGAATGCAATTGTAAAACGTCAATTCATTCACGAATAATGCGTCTAGAAACCGATGTAAAAAATGTGCATATAAACTGCTCAAACTTTGATAATTATTTTAAAAGTCTTTTTTTTAGGGGCGTTCCATAACAACCGAGGATGCCTTTATGTTACGTCGTAAAGCTACTGAAAGATTGGCTCGTATGGAGAAGGAGTTCACTTCCACTGTTGTACTTACCGGTAACGAAACACTTCTAATAAACGAAACGCATAACGATAAGAAACGTAGGTGTGCAAAAGCACCCAAGAGGTATGAATATTTTACTAATAAAGATAGCGATTGTAATGGATGCATACCGAAGCACTTAAATGCTTTCACTTCAATCGATAATAACAAACCTTGTTTGGCAACGGGTAGCACATTTGATTCAGAATACGTGCTTGTTAAAGATACCATTTTGGATCAACTAAAGCACTGCAGCGTTAATTTGGTACCATTGGAAGACTCAAACAACATGGTAACGTGGTGTATGGTGCATGAATTATACAAATGTTTTTGCAAAGGAAAAGCCTTAGAAGGAAAGCCTTTTATTATGGAAAAAGAGGAAGCAAGTCCGGCCATAAATACTCATAACGCAAACGAGGAACATGCGAAGGATTATGTTGTGAGCGAAAAGGATAATATAAACTCTGGAGACAAACCATCCTTGGAAAAAACAGAAAGCCAAAAAAGATCTACAGACACCCGTTTGGAGAATCACGATAACACAGAGAGCATAAATCTACAGAAAAAGGATAGTTGGCGTTCTAAACGTCAAGTGGAAAAAAATAAAATACAAATTGCTGAATTGAAGGAGTCACCAGACACTAAGCCGTCTAAAATATGCCCCAGAAGTGCGAACGATTTTGGTGACGAAATTCACCGTGGGAAAACAAAAAGGAGCTTGGAGGATGTAAAGCGTCATTACTACCAGACAAAACGGGAATGGTGTCGGCGACAGGTGCCCATACCGCGACGAATGTACTTGTATTGTAATCGTCGCAGAAGGCAACACATTCTAGATTTTTTAAAAACTAATGAAAATGAGGAAACGCGACTACTACTCAATGAACACGTTATGCGCTCAGTTTATTATCACCAAAACGAGAGTCAGCCACAACAATTACATTCGCAAAAGAATGTTTCCGAAGAAACCAAAGAAGAAGAAAAAACGGAACGATTACTACAACGCCTTTTCAATATACCCCAAGCTAAATTAGTAACCGTTAATGATGTTAACGAACATCAGCTAGGTGAAGTTATTGATCTCGACGACGACGAGCAAGTTGAGCAGAATAGTGGAGTACATAAAATAAATAATGACACGAAAGCTCGCGATGTTAATCCAAAAACATCTCCAGAAGCAACCTCTGCAATGTCACTTAAAAAGTTTGCTCTTAATAAGGACAGTCATGACAAATTGTTCATTGATCAGTCGCTTGGTCAGCTGAAGAAATCATTAGAGGAGTGCGAATTTCCAAAAATTTCCAAGACATTTTCGTTGAATTTAACACCAGCAAACCCTGTTATGGCTACTTCAATCAATGAACCGAATAGCGATGTACAACCTTCTGCGGCTACAATAATGGCTGCCCAAAAGACGATGTTAGCTTTGGCTCGAGAAATAAACATGACCAACGAGGATTTCGAGTCTTTATACAATGATGTTATACATTGCATGAATGCTATGGTGTGCAAAAAAATGTATGATATATCTGAGGCTTTTAAACGTGACAGCATCACGTTACCACAGCCGAGAAGTGGCATATTGTGCATAGTACGGTGGTCGAACTTTTTGACTGCTTTTTCGCAAAAGTGTTTATTTATGTGGCAAGTAAAAATGAAAGATGAACCTTCATTTCTAGTAGTGACTCTCAACAACATGATCCCACTGGTTACGGATGCATTGGGTGTGGCTAATATTACGGCGCTTAAAGTGGATAAACTGCCTCTTATAGCTCGTATGTTAATGACAACTTTTCATAATTACGATACCCATAATTTGGGCGTGATAATGCAAGGAAAAAACACGTATTGGCTAGTTAAAGGATTCATAAGGGGTGAGGCCAAATACGCATGCTTTAAACCAAATCCCCAAAATCGTCCCGCATTAACCAAGAAGATCAACATTCTCTGCTGTTTGCTTCTAAGGCAACGCATACGTGAAGAAAAACTAAATATGTTTAAAAGAGACACAAGCAAAGCCCGGAAAAATTTTAGTAATATAGATAAATCGCCTTCCTCACAAATAACTCGATTAAACGAACAGACAGATAATCGTAAAAGAAAACTTAATTCTTCATTTGCCTGCATAAGCGATGCCAGCACTCCTACCTCTCTCGAGAAGATTGGAAACGATACAAGTAAAATGAAAAGTAACATCGAAATACGAAAAATTACTCCGAACGATGTCCACGATCTTCATTTGCCACAAATTCATAAACAAAATCACAAATGGCTTGTTTTAGATTTACGGAATGATTTTTCGCATATTTTTGTGCCTGATTTTCGAGAATTGCTGTCTTTGGACCGTATACAAAAAGTGGTGGCATTCGCTAAGCAAAAGCAGAAAATTATCAAAATGCAGTTCTTTTTAAATGCCCACTTCGATGTGTTCATTACTCCTAATTCAGGAAGAAAAATTTACGTCGGGCCTTTCGACATAGGTGTTAAGGAACCTCTATTAATACTGTTGCAAAGCGTTGATGGCCAAATGATGATGAGGGAATTATATCAAGAAAAACACAATATTCACAATGTTGATAATGAAAGTACTACAGCATTTTGGCTGCATTTAGAGGTAAATGTCAACGATGAGAGCTCTGAAGAAACGAACAAGATTCAAATGAAAAATGGCGAAAATCTAAAAATTCGCGATGACCCTAAACAGCGAGATATAATCAAGTTACAGGACGACCAAGATTGCGTTATAATTGAAGACCAGGAAGATGATTTTCAAAGTCAATCGAAGAAGATTCGTTACAGCTTTACTATACAGGCAATTAGCAACGATTCAGCGTTGCAAATTACCCCGCAGCCCTTTTCGTTGCCATGTTCCCCACCTCTTCAAGGGTTGACAGAATTTCCAACAAATGTGCTGTCGTGTAATCAAGAATTACCTGCAGTTTCAAATACAGGCTTTGTAAATCAAGAGACATCGCCACTCGTAAACTCCCTACCAAATAACAGTACCTCATATAATAATGAATTAATGCCTGAGATAACTCTACCCACTAATTCGGTTTTAATTTCCAAAGTAGTCTCTCTGAGTCCTACATTCACACAGCAAACGGTAAATGGTAACATCTGCTCAAACCAGTCTCCTACTCCTGTCATTACCAACGTCAATTCTCTAATTTCTGGCACGCGCACTACATCTAATGTTTGCTTAGCCTCTGCTGTGTCTAGTGATTGCCAAAGTTTTAATTGCATTCACTCTTCAAATGGTCGCACAAATGTTAACCGCAAACGGTGTTCTACAATTTGTTCTAAAAAATATGAAGAGGATGCACTAACTACTGGCAGTTACAATACACTTGCCAATGCCTTAAAAAACGACAAGGTATCTGTGCACTATGTGGGAAGTGTAACAAAATCAAATTTTCCAAATAATATAGGAACAGCTAAAGTAAATTCACAGCCACCACCACTTACAATTGTATCGGCAGCAGGCACTTCTCTGCTAAAAAGAAATATGCAGTCAATTAACCAATCTAAAATATCATTGCCTGTAAAAACAACAGCTAATGTTCCAAATACAGTTATTAGTTCTACAACGTGTAATAATACGCCAACAATTTCGTCTGTAAACCGACCCTGTACTGCAAAAAAATTACCGACATTATCGCCTATTATGACGAGCCAGTCGAAGCAAACTTTGATAATATCAAATGGAACGATTGCAACTGTTGCCCAAAATAATCCAGTCGTATTAAATAAACTAACTTCCACAAAATCTAATTCTGCCAGTACTATACAATATCATATTATTAACCCTACAAATAAGGAAACAGCACCAAAAAAAGTCAACACTACAACGGCTCCTAAATGTACACATCAAAGGGTCCTCAATGTTGGAGGAAATTTTCCACCGGCCAATAAATTAGTTCATTATAAAATTTCAGCACCCCCCGCTATTAGTGCCGGAAGTTGTATAACTCCAAAATTTGTATCGAAAACCGGTAATAGTGATATTGCAGTAAATTCGAATTCGTCTTTTAAACAGAAAAGTACAGAATTTTTAAGCTCTTGTACTAATCTTTCAACTCTTCATCCCGTTGTTGCGGCAAATTCAATACCTACATCCACAGCTCGCATAAGTATCATAAGCCAGCAACGAAAACAAGTGGGACAACTGTTGGAAGATTGCAATTCCGTGCCCGATAGAAGTGTGCAACTTAAATCCGTAAGCACTTCGCAAATGGCGAAAAATTCATCTTCTCAAACACAGATATCAGGTATATGTTCTGACAATCTCAATTCCGCAATTACAACGACAACAAAAGAAACGTCGTTGCCCTGTTCCAGCGATACAATTGCTCCTCCGTCGTATGTAAAATATGGTTATGTTGTAGCTCCTGGTCAACGTTTCATATCAAAGCGAATTAAAAATGATTATTATGTGAGGTTGCCAAACGGAAGTATAGAGCATTTTGAAAACATGAAAAGCATGTCTATTTCCCTGAATAAGTAAGTGACCATACTTTGATTTTCTTGCTCCTTCTATTTTTATGCTTTTTGCTTAGATATGTCAAAAATGTCGAAGGTAAAAATAAAATACCTATGCAATGGAAATTTTTACCAGCCAGCCAAGACGTACAAATGCAAAATGTATGTATTCAAAAAACCTCTTTCAAAAATAGTTTAATAAATATTTTAAATATATTTTCTAGTATAAGAGGTCATTAATGCGTAGAAAATCCGCACGTCAGAACAAGGTAATGGCATCAGTTGTGTCTGATCATTTAACTGACTCGCTCAATTCTGTGTCGACAACGCATACAGTAAATCTATCATCAATAAATGAGACGATATTAATCGACGATTGAACCATTGACTATAAGTGGAAAAAAATTTTCTGCGTTTAAAATTTCTTAGGAATTAAATATTTGAAAGGCAACCTCCCATTAATTTAAAGTGTAAATAACATGAAAAAGTCTATTAAATGTAAAAAAATATCTGGATTTTATCATATATTTAAAGGAATATTACATCATATTATTTAAGATTAGGTCGGGAAGTCTGGGTGCATCTTTATGTCGCACCAAGAGTTAAATATGTACTTTGCAAGTATTATTAAGGTATTTTTATACAGCTTAACAAAGTGGTCAGTACTGTTGAAATGTTACGTTATTTTAAAATTTGAACATATTTATGACACTGCATTCTTTTTGTCATTGATTCATATGCTAATTTTCAGAATGAAGAAGTGTGAAATTGAGTGTGTTTTTTCGTATGGCATTTCCCGAATCCTTATATATACATATATCGCAGATGAATCAAGATCTCAGTACAAACTAGAGAAGTATTTAGTTTTTATGGGCGCTTAAACATAAACTGTGCAAAAACAAAAAAAGTGGTGGTTTGTGCGGCAGCATGACAAGTAAATTGGTTCTTAGGCACATTAAGTGGGATTCTACGAAGTAAAAACGAAGAAGATATACCTTTAATCGGTTTAACGATAAAGACAACCTCCAGCGTCACGCGTTTATTTTTCAGTGTGGGAAAGTCGATGATCCTACACCTATCTTCATAAGGTACCAGGCTATGGAGATTGTTGTTGAAATGCATATAACGACAGCAATGGCGCGAAAAACGTAGTTGGCTAATGTCTGCTTCTGATGTGTAATTGACTTCGTTAAGTATTCCATTCCAGTACTTATCACAAATGTGTATATCAGATATGTTTAAAGCTCGTAGAGCAGAGAATAAATGAGCAGAAGAATTTGATTGCAGAACGTTACGGCGTGCTGACACAAAGAATGGTACAAAATAAGCCAAAGTCTCCGGCGACATCTTTCTATTTAATAAATCTTCAAGGGCTACAGCTAGAGGTTCGTGCAAAGTTGCCGGCTCCTTGTGATATAGTTAAATGCGGCATACATTTTTCAAAACTTTACCTTCTAAATGTTTTAAGCAAGGTTTTAAGGTTGTTAACGAATCTCTAATTAGAGCGGCATTCTTATGGGACCAAACGTCTATGTTTAACATATTCAATAGGTTTATAACTTTAGGGCAATCAGCAGATATTACTTCATTTTGCAACAAGATGCTGATGCGCTCTTTAAATGCATTTAGGAATGAGTGGCTGCAAATGGCCAGCAAACGAGCATCTTCCCCTGTTCGACACGTTTTTATATACTTATAAATACGCTTTATAAAATTTGCGCACTGCATCGCTGTGAAAAAGTCGGGTCCATAGCCAACGCCAATTGAGATACAGCTGCTAAATCAACCAATTCCAACGGATCATTTACTGAATGTAAAGCTTTCGTCAGAAGACTACACATAACGGGATGTATTTTAGGCACTTGCATTTTCGTAATTATAAAAAAGTACAACTCGCTTCCTTAAAATTAATATCAAGTGTATAAGGCTCCAAACAGGTTAATAAATATTTTAATAAATTTTCGTTCATAGCGTCCTTAAGTTCATCAAAATTACGTTCTGGAGGACGTGCTCTTTTTCCAGTTGATCGTTCAACTTAAAAACCAACTTATTTAACTAAAAATTAAACACTTAAAAATTTTATTATTACAGTAAATGGACATTTCATTTATTTGTACCTCTACGCAATTTTCACAAGAATTTAATAATTTCATTATATCATCTTGACGCTCATCATACAACAAATTTTTAATAGTGACATTTTCATTCCCTTCGATTTCACCGTTGGCATTGACAACGTTTACTTTTTCAGTTTCGTAATTTTCCAAAGAAGTTTCTTTACTGTCCACGCATTTTTAATATCGGAGTATTCTCTTTCTTTTAAAGCCTCCATATAATTGGGACAATATGTTCTTATTTCTTTTCCAAAACTGCTTATAATTTTAGCGGATCCACATTTGCGTGCGTAGTGTTAGTTAGTTATTCTGACCGAACACTTCTTCGGTTGTAGGTGCCCGAAATTTCGTTATGTTTCTAAGCAATTGGTTTGTGATTAATTTGATATACATATATTTCAAATTTTATACAAAAGCTACGCGCTTAATACATAAGCACTTTTTTAGCGAAAGGTTGAACAGCTGATTATTGCTTGGAAGCAGAGCTGCCAGGTTGTGACTGAAAACAAGAAATAAAAGATATAAAGAAGAAATCCGCTTTAAGATGTTTTGTGAAAATTAAGACGTTGGATTTTCTTTATAATGCAGATCTAGGAATGATTTGCAATTCATTTTAAAGCATTGCACACCTTTTAAACGTAAGGTAATATGTTACTAATGTGTTATATAAAATAAAATAAAATTATTAATATTAAAATTCAAAGTTCAAGTTCACATTTTAAAGTTTTCCTATGAAGTAAAAATATGAAATAATGTGAGTTATATAAAATTATTTTATTTCATTTCATTTTAGCAAAAATTTTGCATAATTTGAGCTTGTATGGTTTTGTTATTGATTGTATCATTGTGAACAAAGGTATGTCAAATCTCCCCTTTATTTTTTCGTAATAAATTTCGAATGACGAAGGCCCTACATAAGTCAGAAATGGCTGTCCCTCACCTGATAGTTGATGAGAGAATGACATTGTACGTAAAAAACGAAAGTAAGTGCATGTAGTAATTTTCATTTTTAATATTAATAACCTTATAATTAATTGTTAAGAAAAATAATGATGCTTTGGCAGTTCTTCATCTTACGATGAAGCCACAAAAATGCGTGGTCAGCTTCTGACACCGTGATTTGCATAGACAGCGGGGTGGGGGTGGTCAACGGTACAACGAGAAAATCTGCAAAACCAAGAACGAGTAATTCAATTGTTAACAAAATTAAAGACGGTTTTAAGTCGTTCCATGACAGAGAAACGGCAGCTTAAAAGCATATATTCTGGATGCCTTCACCGAAAGTTTAGGAGTAATTCGGAGTGTCACCAGTGAAAACGAGATCATCGAAAAAGCCGTCTCCGACGTTTTTATGAATTCTCCTGTTAGGTTTCGTAGAAGAAATCCTAACAACAAAGACGAGTTCATTCCCACCACTAGCATCAAAATTGGTTTTACTGGGAAAGCCATCCCCAAAGTAATCAAATTTAATTTTTGTAATTTGCCCGTTTGTACCCACCTTAAAGCAATGCTTTAAGTGCGGCACATATGGGCATGTGTCCAAGGTCTGCAAGGCGAAGGAGGGAAAGCCTAAACTGCGGGAAGTCTCCCAAGTGTGAAAGCTGAGCAACAGTGAGATGCTTGTCCTCTGATTCAGGTGAGCATAATACTGTAAATAAGTGTTGCCCGAACAGGGAGCTGGAATTAAATATCAACAACATCATGTCCATTAAAAATCTTTAAAGAAGTAAAAGAGAATTTTTCCTCAAACTACTTTGAATGTCTGGATGACAACTCCTACGACGATAATTGCCCTCCATTGGGGAACTCGTCTGCCATTTCGAGCAAGGATGATAATAAAAACGCAAATAAAGTTTTAACTAAGAATAAATTTAATGCTGTCGTCAAAAGGAAAGTGGTTTTTTCCAAATCTTCTCTCAGTTGACCCACGAAATCTTCTCTCAATTCACCCCCAAGTCGTCTGTAACTTCGGCGTCTAGTAATTTCAAAAAATTATTTATGTTCCTCAGAACTTGAAAGATTAATCTTTGCGATTAAAGAAAGTATGCGTCCGATGATCCCTCAGAATCTTATTAAAGAATTTGAAGAAAAAATGTCTGCGTCTGCTAATTCTCGCCTCGGTCAAGCATCCAGCATTACGAATAAATCCGCCGGAGTTCCTTCTCAAGTTTAAATATGACCTTCTTTTTATAACACAATATCCAAACTGTTCGACGTAACCTGTCGTCTTTGGATTTTTACTTGAACTGAAATATCTGAAATAACTGAAATCCATATCTGCTATCCTGCCTCTCAAAAATCTTGGAAAATATTATGGCTTCTAAATTATCTTGGTTTCTTAAATCTATTAAATCATGTTACAATAGATTTTGGAAAAGCCTTTGACAGGTCCAAATTTTTCCCCTGCACCACACCTTTGATATCACATAGCCAGTTCAAAGTCCCAATTACCACCAAAATTCAAAATATTTTTTTCTGGCAAACGGAATTCCCCATGGGTCTTGTCTATCTGTTGCATATTTTCGAATTGATTTCAATAAAACAAATAAGATCCTGTATCGCATTCCAAAAATTGAACATTATCTATCTGCCGCTGTTGTTTACCTTTTAATAAAAAAAAACAAGAAAGTTATATTCGGCGGGGGTCGAATCTCGTATACCGACCACTATCCGTTTCGTATTCTACTCTCCAATTTCTTACATTTGATATCCATATCACTAGTACTATTAAAAAAAAATTAATCGCGGTGTCTACCGTATTCATTTTAGAATTAAATCATTTTTAGCCAAATAGTATATCTTCATTTGACGAATGTGCAACATAGTTGTCTAGTTTGCCTTAGGATAAATAAGCGTAAAACTTCAAATAAGGGAAAAAAGGATAGAGTATCTCGTAAAGTAAATTTGAAGAATTTCGGCTTTTAACTTTTATAATTTCTGAGTAACCCACAAATTTCTGAAAGCAAAACCCACAAATTTTTTTAAAAAAATGGGATTGCGTTCAATTTATGTTCCACTGGCGACATCTGCCAACAACAGAGTGCCAATAACAAACATCACAAAGACGGACAGACATTGTTAAATCAACTCAGCACATCATGCTGATCAAGAATATATATATTTTATAGAGTCTCTGAAGCTTCTTTTTGGGTGGTAAATATATTATGAAAACAAAACATCTTACAGTGGTGGGTATAATAATTTGGCAACAACCAATGTACTGGTAACTATTGGGGAAAACATTTAAACTGGGCTCCTCGAAAGAAAATTAATCGAACACGTAAATCAAGAAAGTTGCACATTTGTAGAAAACGCCTATGCGATGCGAAAAGTCGACTTATGCACCTAAATAATTCACCAGTTCAGAACGTACAAACATTCAACGTTTTGGGGGGTAAACATCGCTGCTTATTTTAGCAAAATGCTTATGTCAAGCAAAATGAACTTGCAACATCCAAAAGAAAGCTTCAGAGACTCTATAAATTGTATATGTTCTTAATCAGCAGGGAACTCTGACTTAATTAAGCCATATCTGTTCGTCTGCGTGTCCGTGTTGTATGTATTGTTGATACTCGCCTGGTGTTAAAAATAAAGATATCGCCTTCAAATTTGCTACAGCGATTGGAAGTTTTCGCACACGAGTTGGTATTGAAAATGGGTCAAATTTGTCGGAGAACAAGCCCGCAGCCAAGCGTACACTGAAACATAAATTTTACCCCATTCAGTTTTTTATGACAATAAATGAATGCATGAAACGTCGAAGATTTTTATGGTGGTAGATATGCAAGATTGGGCCCCAACCCATAATAAATTTATTACTCGTTTTCATTCATAAATGAAAACATAAGAATAAAGTATGCACTTATAGTGTAAAAGTTGAACAAATTGACTGTTTTGCGGGAGTTCACATTGCACGGAACCAAGTATACATGCACGTACTTTTCGAATTGAGTGCCTTTTCCTTTTTCTTTCCTTTTTTTTTCCGTCACATCGGCAAATTTGAACATTACTTCCAAAAATTTGGAACAATTTAAAGGTAAATTAATATTGCACTATTCATACTTTTCATACTTATTCATACTTTTTATGGCGCGCGTGTAGATCGTTAAAAACAGTCAAAGGAGAAAACGTAATATTATGTGACGTTAATTGAAAATCACTCAAAAAAAAGAGCAAAATGAAATAAGTCTAACAAATCCACCGTAAAAGAAGAATTTGTGGTAGGAATGTACGCAACTGCTAACAGTATGGCTGGACTTACCAAAAGTGCGCAGAAGTGAAAGAAAGCACGTATACATGACAATATGGACATATATTTATTTAAAAAAATGTTAATTTTATTTTCAATTGTTAAATAATCGAAAGAATTAACGGAGATCAGATTCGTAAAAATAAAGTAGCATTAAATGCTACAAGTGGGACTATTGATATAAATGAGACAATTTGTATGTAAATATTGTCACGCGACCTAGCTCAGGCTTCGGTAGAGCGTTTGCCGACAAAAAAAACAAAATATATGTATAAAATTAAAAAGTTAAAAAAATAAGATCAATCAGCTTTTACTATGAGTTGTGCTGTGTAAATCCGTCTACAGCGTCTGTTGCCCGTCGTTCGTTGGTCCCGTCTTAGTCCGTCGGTATCCGTCTCCAGTCCCCCCTACCACCACTCATGCGCGCACTCTTCCATGCTCCGCCGCAGCGGTGGAGTATGCTACTCAATTATTCATTTTTCTTTTTTATAATCAAGCAGTTCCAATTATAAGCTGATTTCTTTTACTGCTCGCTTCTAACTGAACTAACGTGATACCTGAATGTTGACATTCAGCTCCCTGAGAATATCCGCAAATGTGTAATTCTCCGATTCTCTCCCTACAATGCTGCTTCTGTATTCAATCGAGGACATGCCAGAACTGCAAGACTCCAAGGCAAACAACTTCACCACAATATAACCCTTAGCCATTAACAGGGGCTTAGTACTTGTACCTTCTTTAGGATATTTTGGATAATAGATATTTTTAAAAGACTTTAACAAACACTTTATTTACTTATTTTGGATAATTTCAATAGATTTTCTTCTTTTCTCAAACTTATTTTATTTCAGAAATTTTTGA
>KK500025.1:210427-261290 GCA_000688715.1 Glossina pallidipes
AAAAAACTGCGCAATTCGATATAAAAGTCGTAATAATGATCGACTATAAATTTTGAGCCACAATGGCCAAAGTTTTTGTATTCATATTTCAAAATTACTTAAATGGTTAAAGTAGAATTTAGCTTTTTCTTTTTATTCCTCTTTTTTAGTTTTTTTTATGAATATTTTTAAATCAGTTTAAGCGCATCTTAAATTTTTCGTTCATCTCTTCCACCTCCTTTTTACGACTCACCATGACTTTTCTCCACCACAAGCTCTCACGCAAAACAACCACCAAACTCTCCCTCCTCTCTTTTTGCATACGTAGCGGCAAGCCGCTATTTCGAAAATCAGAACATATCGTAACTGCCTTTTATGATCGTTCGTTGAAAAGGAGAAGAACAATCGTGACGCACAAGAAAGCATCACGGGAGAAAAAGGCTTTGTGGTATGTTTCCAACCCCTTATGTTACCTCAAAACGTGATTGAACGTGTTGATGGAACGAATATATGCTTCTCAAAATCAGCGTAAATGTAGCAATATTCATTAATCTGAAAAGAAAATACAACCTAAACGAAATGGTAATAAGTAGTCCGAATATTTGTATAAACATTTCTTTCTAGATGATCGTCATGAAAATCATGAAAATCATGGCAGTTGTATCGCAATGTCTGTAAGTCTACCCTGTGTGTTTCAATATCGAACGATGGACTTTATGGTTTTTAAATTCTATTTTAAGAGGATTGGAGGCTGTATAAGACGAACGCTCATGTCATTGCTGAGCTAGTTAGTTCGGCAGATATAAACGGGTTTTAAATTTTTGTCCCACGGAAACTCCACATTTAAAAGAAATACACGTGCTTTCCCTTTATAGAAACAAACGAACGGACGAAACCTATTTACCACGCGGAGAGATCATAAGCCCAGGGCCGTTCTGTACTCTATTCTACCTATGGTCTTCTTTGGCCCACGATTTGCAATGGGAGACCAGTCTAACCTGGTTTCCTCTCACACAAAAAATAACCTCATCACATTTTTATATATATTTTTTCTTTTCTTCTTAATTCATATTACTTTCAAGAGCAAAAACAATATCAATATCTTTCCATTAATTAAAAGGAGACGGATTAAATTATTTGTAAATATGTATGTACGATTACTTACATCATGTTATGTACTGAACAAATCATATATATATGTTATACATGTAAAATAAATGCAACGAAGAACTCTGCATGCCCACTGTTTGCTGCTGCAGATGATGACATTGATGAAATTAATAATGAAGTTGGTGACGTAACGAAGATTAGAATATAGTATTATTGTTGTGTGCTTTAAATGTTTCGTAAACGCAACAATTCAGCGTGAACAATTCGTCGAAAAAGTCATTGTTTTACTTCAAGTTTATTTTCAATACTCTTTTCTTTATTCACTCTGGCTTTAATGTGCCGCTTTCAAAATCGTTTTTCTATCTCGATGGCGAAAATATTGTTGTAAGATACTGTTGGAGCATTTGTTATTGTTTATGGGTTATTGGCATTTTTCTGCTTTGCACAGTTGTGTTTATGTTATGTACATACAACATTCCTTTGCACATATACACGTATTCATCTATATTTATGTATACAACTATATTTATAAGTATTCATCATACATTTTTACATATTTATTTTAATATTTCAATCCTTTTCCAATGTACAATATATTTAATACAACTTATGTATCTTTTATTATAATTGCGACTTTTTTTAAAAATATTCTTATTTATACGTCGGATTTTATTAAGCGCAGCTACCCAATCTGGTTTAATACTCATTTGATTAAGGTTCGTGATAAGAAAAGTAGGTTTTATAGGAAATGTAGCGATTGACTAAACCTGCTATTCTAACGCTCGACGTGATTATAATGCTCTGCAGAATGTATTGTAATAATTTTTGTAAAAGGGGGTGAGATGTAAGTGTATCGCTAATCTGCTCGGCTTCAGAACGCCAAGTCTTTCCGTCTCATAGATTGCCAATGAAGCTCGGCGTGAGACGGTCCCTAAATCTTGCTCGTAGGCGGGTTGAATGCTTGTTAATTTTCCTGGCGATTTAAATGCTTGGTTATTTTGAGTTGCTTGACAGCAATTGAAATCTTCATTGAGATGTGCTATACTTTTATACTTAATTCTAACAGGTGACTTAATGCTACCGTAAACACTAATTAATTAGGGCAACTGGCATCGTATTGCATTTCGTAATGCAATACCCAGCCAGTTGAAGTGCGACAAAGTTTTTGTTTTTCTCTTTTTTTTTTTTTCTTTTGCTACAGAATTATACAAATTCAGCATAATTCTGTCGCACTTCAAAGTGGATGCATATGACGGTATGCGATCACACTACACCCTTACCCTTTTAGAGAGAAAATTGTTAATGTTTTGATAGACGTCAACAATTTTCTGTTATGGAAGAGAATTTTTAAACTTTAATTTTTAATTAATTTAAGTAAATTCTTAAGTATATAGTGTTAATTTACAGCATTGTATGCTTAGTTTTTAATTATATTTGGTTATAATTTTTCTTAAATAAATGTAGTTTACATCTATTGCATTGTATCTCTTAATTAAATTTTTATGTACAGTTTTTGGCTTATCTTTAACTTGTATTGTGATATTGGGTTCTTTGACATCTATTACTTCATAGGGTCCTTCATAAGGTTTATCTAATCTTTTCCTGTTGTGTTTCTTTAATAAGATTTGTTGTCCTATGTTTATATCGATTGGATTAGTGTAATGTTCTTTTGATAGTTGTGCAGCAAGACTTTCATTTTTTCTAAAAATCTCTTAGCCTTTTCTAAAGAATATTTTAATTTTGTTTTTAGCTCACTTATGTAGTTTTCTGAGTTGTATGTAGGATTTGAATTTAATATTTTATCGTTGGGCATGTATGGCAATTTTCCATATATTAGTTCAAAAGTTGTATATTTTGTTTACATGTGGGGGATAGTGTTACATGCGAAAGCGTAGTATGGTATCCATTTATCCCAATCATTGTTTGTTGTAAAGGCTAAAAAGTATTCGTTAAGAACTCCGTGGTTTCTTTCAATTGTACCTAAGGTTTCGGGGTGGTAGGGGGTTGAGAACTTTTGTTCGATATTAAGTAACAGACAAATTTCTTTTATTAGTTCATTATTGAATTCTGTTCCTCTGTCGGATTTTAATATTTTGAATTGTCCCTATTTAAGTATTACCTCTTGTTAATGTTGTGTGCGGCAACCTGCGTGAATTGTGATCACGTCGAGGTCACCAAATGTTTTGTTGTGCGGCAACCTGCGTGAATTGTGATCACGTTGAGGTCACCAAATGTACGATTTCGGGAGTCACCGAAATGTTTTGTGTTGATTGGTATTTATTCGTTGGCGTGTCCAAGATGGACACTAAAACAAACAAAAAGAACGTGCCAATCACGTACTGCGCCGTATTTTGTACGGTTTACTTAAATGATAGGATGTTAAATAGACCTACTTGGTTGATATGAACCGACCAGACAATGCGTCTTGGTCGTACCAACGTATTTAGGTGGTTCTTCCTGCACTTGGAACTGGGAGAGCCTCTAAGATAACAAAAAAAGATAACGGCCAATGTTGCAATGAACAAAGACAAATTTTATTGAGAAATAGTGAATATATAAATTATAATTCTTATAAACTAACTTAGAATTATAGCGCATAAGTGAATGCATAAAAAATGATGCACTTGCATTTTTGCGTTTGCTTACTCCAGAGAAAATGAGGAACTTGAAGTATGTCACAAAAATGCAACATAGTCAAATTAGTATAAACAACGACGACACACTTCAAGGTCTGGATTATGCAAATTTTATGATATCGTTGGCTGTGGTCAGTTATGCCAAACAGACCAACGCACAAACATGAATGCGCATACGTGCACATTCAACCAAACATGAATGTGCGAAGCAAATGAGATATTGAGTAAATGCAGTATATTTAAAGTCGATTGAATATAACGCAACTAAAATGTGTATATTTAAAATGAACTTAACATTAACTGAATTGTAAATTATAATATAGATACTTAGACTAAACACCTCTTCTGTTAATATTTTTGCAATTGATTTTGCGCTTTTATCTACAATAGGATGTGCGATTATATATTTTGTTAATTCGCATTGTAATGTTAATATGTATCGGTAATTGTTAGAAGGTTTTATTGGTCCTGCTGTATCTATACATAGTGTTTCAAAAGATTGTTATTTTCTTTGAATCCGATTTGGTCAACGCGAAAACTATAGATTCGCGATTTTCGCGATGTGCGTGGTTTTTAGGCTTGACGGAAATTTCGAAGTCCATTAAATTATCAAAAGTTTTCTTTGAATGAATTCAATTGTTACTTGCTTATAGAAAAGGTGTAACAGATATACCAAAGTATAACTGCAAATAATGAAATATTTGAATTATTTAACATAATAAAATTTGACATAAATTTCATACCCCAGCCCTAGCAACTTCACTCAACTTACCTTCCAAGGGGGCACTTGTACGCGTCTCGTCGCCTAGTTCTTTGATGGCGCTGCGCGCCCCATCTGTCCTTTTAGCTAATAAGTCTATGGTTATAACCATTATAGCTAATAATCCTGATATTAACTTTCCTATTGTTAACAACTAGATAATAAATTCTTATCATCAGTGAGTACAAAATATTTCTGTTTGGGTTTCGCTGACACTTAGCTAAAGGCTGATCCGCACTCTTCGAAACTTTTTCCCAACACGTTACGTAGTTTCAGAAAAGACCGTCCACTTCGAACTGGTGGTGGCATTTTAATAGCCATGCCAGATGTCTTTCCGTCCTATTCGTTTACATTCCCAACTCCTGGCACAAGGATTTCTACTAACAAGACAGATGCATCCTTTCCTGCTGATCGAGTCGTATCTTCAGCTGAAAAAAAAAAGGTCGTCTGATCATTTCGATTGCTTAGACAACGAACCAACAAATTCAGGTCATGAAGAACATGCTGATTTTCATCGTTAATATTTGCATATCGTTCCGCACAACTGACGAAAGTACTATAAGAGATGTGCAAATAAATATGCAAGTGAAATAAATCGAGATAACCATTTATTATTCCCACCAATTAATCGTCATTAATCATTGGTCGCGGATATTTTTAGGGTCGTGGGATATTTTTTAACATGGTCGCGGGATATTTGTATCGTCGCGGGGTAGTTGTTAACATGGTCGCGGAATATTTTTCAACGTGGTCGCGGAATATTTTTTGCCATGGTTGCGGGATATTTATATTTATTGAAAGCAACTCTGTGCTCTCTCCATTGTAAATAAAAGGGTGTGTTTTTATAAATCTTGTGGGAAAAAACCAGATAATGGCTTTTAGCCGTTTTAACGAAAATTAAAAATAAAAGGAATTAAAATGGTCAAAAATTAGAAGAAGAAATTTGTGAAACATTTGCATAAAACTGCATTTATTTTATTTGAAAATTTGTGTTATCCGACCAAATATATCGTATTCTATAGCTCTGATGGCCATTTGGCTGAGACGCTGTTTGACGCCTGAATGGCGATGAGTGTCATCAGCCCCGTAGCTTAGAAAGTAATAAGCTTCGTTGTACCAATTCGATTAGGACAGTGCGACATCTGTAACTTGGTATCTAGTCTACGGATGAGTAGTCAAAATTCGGTCGAACAAGAGCAGCATATAAACTTTTGGTAATGGTCATAGAATTCCTTTAACCGTCTCTTGAGAAAGCCCACCATCATTCAACCAATTTAATTAAGTCAGACTGAAGGTTAATGGCACTGCTAACGGAATTAAATAAACGAACGATTTTTACCTCGATCGCAAACACCAAGCACGTCGACTCCTTGATACATATAGGAAGATCATTTAAACATATCTACCACCTGTGGCTACCCTGGCTATCCTGGCTATAGGTGAAGCCTTAGGCACCCTTGAATAAAAAGAATTAAACAATGTTTAACAACTTCGCATATGTTCCGATAAATACGTATGAAACCACCGTGTCATAATATCTAATATCATGCTTCGGTCCCATCCGGCCTTGGATACACCGAACGTTTAAGAGGCAATAGTGAGAAAAATACCCTCTGTGAGTTTTAAGGGAAGGAGTATATTAAACGAGTCAGTAGGATATGAATAGTTTACCTGCTGCAGCTATTTGCAATAGTATTGTTTATATATAATTTATATAATTGGTAAACTCCCTCAATAGACGATTCGGAGCTTGCATACGGCATTACCGAAGGGAACCTTTTCTGTTTCCGTTTCGAATCAATAATTCAAAAAAATTTTTTGGTGTTTGCTACCAATTGCCCCATCATATAATGCAAAGAATTTTTGTAACATATATTCTGCAGAGCATTATAATCACGTCGAGCGTTAGAATAGCAGGTTTGGTCAATCGCTACATTTCCTATAAAACCTACTTTTCTTATCACGAACCTTAATCAAATGAGTATTAAACCAGCGCTTAATAAAATCCGACATATAAATAAGAATATTTTTAAAAAAAGTCGCAATTATAATAAAAGATACATAAGTTGTATTAAATATATTGTACATTGGAAAAGGATTGAAATATTAAAATAAATATGTAAAAATGTATGATGAATACTTATAAATATAGTTGTATACATAAATATAGATGAATACGTGTATATGTGCAAAGGAATGTTGTATGTACATAACATAAAAACAACTGTGCAAAGCAGAAAAATGCCAATAACCCATAAACAATAACAAATGCTCCAACAATATCTTACAACAATATTTTCGCCATCGAGATAGAAAAACGATTTTGAAAGCAGCACATTAAAGCCAAAGTGAATAAAGAAAAGAGTATTGAAAATAAACTTGAAGTAAAACAATGACTTTTTCGACGAATTGTTCACGCTGAATTGTTGCGTTTACGAAACATTTAAAGCACACAACAATAATACTATATTCTAATCTTCGTTACGTCACCAACTTCATTATTAATTTCATCAATGTCATCATCTGCAGCAGCAAACAGTGGGCATGCAGAGTTCTTCGTTGCATTTATTTTACATGTATAACATATATATATGATTTGTTCAGTACATAACATGATGTAAGTAATCGTACATACATATTTACAAATAATTTAATCCGTCTCCTTTTAATTAATGGAAAGATATTGATATTGTTTTTGCTCTTGAAAGTAATATGAATTAAGAAGAAAAGAAAAAATATATATAAAAATGTGATGAGGTTATTTTTTGTGTGAGAGGAAACCAGGTTAGACTGGTCTCCCATTGCAAATCGTGGGCCAAAGAAGACCATAGGTAGAATAGAGTACAGAACGGCCCTGGGCTTATGATCTCTCCGCGTGGTAAATAGGTTTCGTCCGTTCGTTTGTTTCTATAAAGGGAAAGCACGTGTATTTCTTTTAAATGTGGAGTTTCCGTGGGACAAAAATTTAAAACCCGTTCATATCTGCCGAACTAACTAGCTCAGCAATGACATGAGCGTTCGTCTTATACAGCCTCCAATCCTCTTAAAATAGAATTTAAAAACCATAAAGTCCATCGTTCGATATTGAAACACACAGGGTAGACTTACAGACATTGCGATACAACTGCCATGATTTTCATGATTTTCATGACGATCATCTAGAAAGAAATGTTTATACAAATATTCGGACTACTTATTACCATTTCGTTTAGGTTGTATTTTCTTTTCAGATTAATGAATATTGCTACATTTACGCTGATTTTGAGAAGCATATATTCGTTCCATCAACACGTTCAATCACGTTTTGAGGTAACATAAGGGGTTGGAAACATACCACAAAGCCTTTTTCTCCCGTGATGCTTTCTTGTGCGTCACGATTGTTCTTCTCCTTTTCAACGAACGATCATAAAAGGCAGTTACGATATGTTCTGATTTTCAAAATAGCGGCTTGCCGCTACGTATGCAAAAAGAGAGGAGGGAGAGTTTGGTGGTTGTTTTGCGTGAGAGCTTGTGGTGGAGAAAAGTCATGGTGAGTCGTAAAAAGGAGGTGGAAGAGATGAACGAAAAATTTAAGATGCGCTTAAACTGATTTAAAAATATTCATAAAAAAAACTAAAAAAGAGGAATAAAAAGAAAAAGCTAAATTCTACTTTAACCATTTAAGTAATTTTGAAATATGAATACAAAAACTTTGGCCATTGTGGCTCAAAATTTATAGTCGATCATTATTACGACTTTTATATCGAATTGCGCAGTTTTTTCCATAATTAATAATTTATAACAACAAGAAAGAAGTTATTTAGTAAAAGAAACGAGCTTGGAAGAAGGGAGTCATTCAAGAGAAAAACTACAGAGCAGCAAAAAAGCCTCTGATGCATATTTAGGCAAAAGTTTAGAAAAATTTGATCCTGCATCGAAGCTTATTTGAATTGACTTTAAATATTGTAAAGAAATGTAAGTTACATAGGTACAGAAGGTAGTAGGAAAATAAATATAAGCGGAATATTATTAGAAAGCGGAATATTATTAAGAAAATGTAAATTAAATTATTAAAGCAAACTAAGCTTATGAAAAAAGAAGAAATTCAATCATTTCAATGTATGTTTACTAGGAGTGGTAAGGTATTATAAAGGCAAACCTTTTCTTGAAAATGAAAAGAACGCTAAGAAACTAAAATTGCAAGTTTAGTTACTAATAAGAAATGTTATTTCACTTAAAGTAAAGCTGAACTATAATGAAAATTCAAAGAAACTGAACGAGGAACGAAAAATAAGAAAATCTTTATACAGACTGTGTACATTAAAGTTTGACTAATAAACTTCACAACAACAACCTTTTTGTACTGGAGGTGCGAAAAAAGGCCACATTTATTTAGAGAAATAATGGTCAAAAATTTCTGAAATAAAATAAGTTTGAGAAAAGAAGAAAATCTATTGAAATTATCCAAAATAAGTAAATAAAGTGTTTGTTAAAGTCTTTTAAAAATATCTATTATCCAAAATATCCTAAAGAAGGTACAAGTACTAAGCCCCTGTTAATGGCTAAGGGTTATATTGTGGTGAAGTTGTTTGCCTTGGAGTCTTGCAGTTCTGGCATGTCCTCGATTGAATACAGAAGCAGCATTGTAGGGAGAGAATCGGAGAATTACACATTTGCGGATATTCTCAGGGAGCTGAATGTCAACATTCAGGTATCACGTTAGTTCAGTTAGAAGCGAGCAGTAAAAGAAATCAGCTTATAATTGGAACTGCTTGATTATAAAAAAGAAAAATGAATAATTGAGTAGCATACTCCACCGCTGAGGCGGAGCGTGGAAGGGTGCGCGCATGAGTGGTGGTAGAGGGGACTGGGGACGGATACCGACGGACTAAGACGGGACCAACGAACGACGGACAACAGACGCTGTAGAAGGATTTACACAGCACAACTCATAGTAAAAGCTGATTGATCTTATTTCTTTAACTTTTTAATTTTATACATATATTTTGTTTTTTTGTCGGCAAACGCTCTACCGAAGCCTGAGCTAGGTCGCGTGACAATATTTACATACAAATTGTCTCATTTATATCAATAGTCCCACTTGTAGCATTTAATGCTACTTTATTTTTACGAATCTGATCTCCGTTAATTCTTTCGATTATTTAACAATTGAAAATAAAATTAACATTTTTTTAAATAAATATATATCCATATTGTCATGTATACGTGCTTTCTTTCACTTCTGCGCACTTTTGGTAAGTCCAGCCATACTGTTAGCAGTTGCGTACATTCCTACCACAAATTCTTCTTTTACGGTGGATTTGTTAGACTTATTTCATTTTGCTCTTTTTTTTGAGTGATTTTCAATTAACGTCACATAATATTACGTTTTCTCCTTTGACTGTTTTTAACGATCTACACGCGCGCCATAAAAAGTATGAATAAGTATGAAAAGTATGAATAGTGCAATATTAATTTACCTTTAAATTGTTCCAAATTTTTGGAAGTAATGTTCAAATTTGCCGATGTGACGGAAAAAAAAAGGAAAGAAAAAGGAAAAGGCACTCAATTCGAAAAGTACGTGCATGTATACTTGATTCCGTGCAATGTGAACTCCCGCAAAACAGTCAATTTGTTCAACTTTTACACTATAAGTGCATACTTTATTCTTATGTTTTCATTTATGAATGAAAACGAGTAATAAATTTATTATGGGTTGGGGCCCAATCTTGCATATCTACCACCATAAAAATCTTCGACGTTTCATGCATTCATTTATTGTCATAAAAAACTGAATGGGGTAAAATTTATCTTTCAGTGTACGCTTGACTGCGGGCTTGTTCTCCGACAAATTTGACCCATTTTCAATACCAACTCGTGTGCGAAAACTTCCAATCGCTGTAGCAAATTTGAAGGCGATATCTTTATTTTTAACACCAGGCGAGTATCAACAATACATACAACACGGACACGCAGACGAACAGATATGGCTTAATTAAGCCAGAGTTCCCTGCTGATTAAGAACATATACAATTTATAGAGTCTCTGAAGCTTTCTTTTGGATGTTGCAAGTTCATTTTGCTTGACATAAGCATTTCGCTAAAATAAGCAGCGATGTTTACCCCCCAAAACGTTGAATGTTTGTACGTTCTGAACTGGTGAATTATTTAGGTGCATAAGTCAACTTTTCGCATCGCATAGGCGTTTTCTACAAATGTGCAACTTTCTTGATTTACGTGTTCGATTAATTTTCTTTCGAGGAGCCCAGTTTAAATGTTTTCCCCAATAGTTACCAGTACATTGGTTGTTGCCAAATTATTATACCCACCACTGTAAGATGTTTTGTTTTCATAATATATTTACCACCCAAAAAGAAGCTTCAGAGACTCTATAAAATATATATATTCTTGATCAGCATGATGTGCTGAGTTGATTTAACAATGTCTGTCCGTCTTTGTGATGTTTGTTATTGGCACTCTGTTGTTGGCAGATGTCGCCAGTGGAACATAAATTGAACGCAATCCCATTTTTTTAACAAAAATTTGTGGGTTTTGCTCTCAGAAATTTGTGGGTTACTCAGAAATTATAAAAGTTAAAAGCCGAAATTCTTCAAATTTACTTTACGAGATACTCTATCCTTTTTTCCCTTATTTGAAGTTTTACGCTTATTTATCCTAAGGCAAACTAGACAACTATGTTGCACATTCGTCAAATGAAGATATACTATTTGGCTAAAAATGATTTAATTCTAAAATGAATACGGTAGACACCGCGATTAATATTTTGTTAATAGTACTAGTGATATGGATATCAAATGTAAGAAATTGGAGAGTAGAATACGAAACGGATAGAGGTCGGTATACGAGATTCGACCCCCGCCGAATATAACTTTCTTGTTTTTTTTTATTAAAAGGTAAACAACAGCGGCAGATAGATAATGTTCAATTTTTGGAATGCGATACAGGATCTTATTTGTTTTATTGAAATCAATTCGAAAATATGCAACAGATAGACAAGACCCATGGGGAATTCCGTTTGCCAGAAAAAAACATTTTGAATTTTGGTGGTAATTGGGACTTTGAACTGGCTATGTGATATCAAAGGTGTGGTGCAGGGGAAAAATTTGGACCTGTCAAAGGCTTTTCCAAAATCTATTGTAACATGATTTATAGATTTGTAACATGATTTAATAGATTTAAGAAACCAAGATAATTTAGAAGCCATAATATTTTCCAAGATTTTTGAGAGGCAGGATAGCAGACACATTGGACGGTAGCCTGGCGCAAAAGAAGAGTTTTTATTTTTTGGAATGGGAACAATAACTACAAGTTTTCATGAGCTGGGAATATGACCATTAGAAACACTTTTCTTGTACATAGATCCAATAATTTACGCTTACTTGAATCTGATACCGCTTCGATCATTTGGTATGAAATATGATCCAACCCTAGCGTTTTCCCTTTTACTTTGGTAAGTAAGTTCTCGGAAGTAGTCAGAAATTTCGTCTACCTCAATTAATGTCGCGTTTGGAATGCAGATGCCAGCATTATCATTGGAGTATGGAGTCCTCGCTAGTTTATTTATTCCGTTTCGTATCACATTCATTGAAGTGTGCCAATGAATTTTTTTGGAATATTGTTTAAAGCAGATAGTTTTTGAATTCCGTACTTCTCTTCGAAATTGAGCGTTCGATTTTTTGTATAAAAAGAATACATATCAGGATTTCTTTTGAAAAGATGCCTGTGGAAATAATGCGGACACCAAATTCCAGGAGAGAGAGTTGCGAGAGAGGAACGCAAAGTGACAGCACATTGAACTTTTTGTTAAAGTTACTAGCTTACACACTAGAGTTCAAATCGATGCATCTATCAGGA
Organism: Glossina pallidipes; assembly: GCA_000688715.1. Lineage (NCBI taxonomy): Eukaryota > Metazoa > Arthropoda > Insecta > Diptera > Glossinidae > Glossina > Glossina pallidipes. Next base: position 222,766 of record KK500025.1, read on the forward strand.
GTGTTGGACTTAATAAAGACGTCAATTCCCTGTTTTGAGAATGAATTTTGATCAGCATTTACAAAGTATGCAATATACGAACTTGGCGGGATTGGATTAAAAGTAATCCTGCAATGGGTTTTCTAAAGGTTATGTTTGGTAAATCCTTCAGGTCGCTCCGACTAATCGAAAGATCGAAAACGGACTTTATTATATTTGGGGCAACTGTGGTTTTATATTTTGTCTCAGGGGCACTCATCGGACGCTTAAAAGAATATACACGTATCTTACCCTTATATAAAAAGACGGACGGACGAAACTTACCTTACCGAACGAGAGTATCCCAAGCCCTGGGCCATTCTTCATCCTGCCCTACCTACGGTCTCCTTTGGCCCATGATGTCCTTGGGAGACCCCGAAGTTGGATCTGAAGACTAAGTTAATTTCCTCTCATATATAATATAATACACTTTTGTTCCATTTTTTTGCTTTACATTTTATCCAGAATTTAATATATTAAAATGTAGAAGAGTTATGTGTTTATGTATTATGTATTTTGTATTATGTATTACGCGGTAGAGTTTTTAATAATAAAAATAATAATAATATTAATAAAAAAAAAATAAATAAATAAATAAATAAAAAGCCGAAAGCCTTAGATGCTAGTGCTTTTAAGACTTTAGTCTTAGAATTTATTCTCTGGCTAAATTTAGATAATAATAATAATAATATGTATACATAAACACGTTTGTACATGAATGTGTATGCATATAAATATGTATGTGTATATAAGCGTTTATATACAATACGAATAAATTGTTATACATGAATCATTTATCAATTTAATTTAATAATAAATTAATCTGTTTGTAAGAGTTTTGGCTTTTAACATTTTTTTTTATGGCGAGCTTTTCTGGCATGAACTAAAACTCTTTCGTCACGTACAAGCGAAATAGAGTCAATCTCTCAATGCAGTCCAAACTTTTTTAATTGCAAAAGGCTTTAGTTTGGACATTAAGTTGTCTTTAGATGTAATCACAACAATGCTTTTATTAATTAAAAGACCCTTAATATCTGGCAACGGTAGACAATCACCACGCTCTTTGGTTTTCTTTTCAAAAACAGGATTTAGCTCCGACAAAAATTGGTACGTGTCTTATCCGGCGGCCATAGAGCAACGGCGTGATTGACCAATAATAAACAAAGTATTGAGGAGACTTATCAGATGGAAAAAGAAAAGAAAATGTATTTTTTTAAGTTTCGAAAATAATGATGTCATTTCGATTTTCAAACTTTAAATTTTTGTTTTTGTTGAAATTTTCTTTTTAATAATGTTTTTTTTTTTATCACAGTACTAGAATGACACAAGCAAGAGTATCGTGCTTGTGTAGGAATGCAAATTAATATCTGAAGACGTTTGACTAAAAGGGGCTTTTGCGAAGGAACATCAAGACCAGGTGTTGTAGCCATTCCGAAACAAGTCTTATTATCTTATATATATAGATGGATTTAATTCCTTATCACAAACATGTAACTCTGTGTAAAGCGCACACAGTTATAGATTCAATACTGTATAAACTTTAATTCGATTCTGTATAGATTTGTTTTATTTCCATATTCAATTCTGTATAGAAATCTATAAGCTTTTAAAAATTTGTACAGTTAAATTATAAATTCTTTACTTATGTTTTACTAGATCTTCTAATTTATTATTACACAATTTTTCTTTTTCCTCTTCTTCTAAAGAATTCAAAAAATCAACAAGAGATTATTTGGTAGATTGGAATAGCAAAGACTCATCACGAACACGGAGCCTTATGGATGAGCCTTACTAAAGTTTACGCTTAGTTTACAATACTCATTATTCTTTGATTTTTTTTTAACTGGAGGAAGTTCATGTGTCTGCATTTAGTGTATTCTCACATTCGCCACATCTTCCTTGTTTTTTGTTTTATAATTTTTTGCTGTTTTGTTATTATTATTGCCGTGTAGCATATTATTTGCCATAGCCTTTTGTTGATTTGTTAGTATTAGTTTTATTGTAGTGTATGTATTTTAGTTGTCTTCAGGTTGTAGTTATCGTTTTTGAAGTTGGCTTTTATATATTTAGCTTGCATGATTTGAAGAAAAAGCAAATTTATGTGTAAGGTGCATTACGAGAGCGATGTATTTCGAGGATGGTGCGTTAGCATAGTGCAAGAAGGAATGATAGACGAAAGGGTGTGTTGATTGTAGTGCACCGCATGTGTGCGAGGGTCTACCTGTTACATTAATTTTGTGTAGATGATCGTCGCATCTAGTGTGGTCAAACATTACTCTGTTTACGAAACAGATGAAGTTGCCACGATTACAGTGGATAAACTGTGGTTTGATGTCCACTTGTGTAGCTAGAAAATAGAAGTGGCGAGCACGAGCCGAGACCATCGTTGCTAATTTAATATTTTTTGTTTTTAGATGCTATATTGTAGGCGATGGTCATTCCAAAGAAAACGGAAGAGCCCCATGATATACCACATATGGATTTCAATACGCTTACTAGTTGAAAATATTGTTTGACGACCGTGTCGAAGTGGTGCAGAGGTGAGTTGTTTGCGACTGTTAGGGAAGCCTAGACGTGCGAATGAATAGCGAGATCTGTAGAGACTCTAGTTTATTAGTAAAGACATCTAACCGCATTGTATGATTTGTCTGGTCAAATCAGGGTAAAATTGCAACCTGAAAATAACAAGACGTGTAAGACTGTATGTCGTGAAGTCGATGTTTTTAATTTGAATTTTTTTGTACTGAAGGAGTTTGTATAACAGTCTGTAAAATCGTGTTAGTAAACTTAAAGCGAGTAGCGCAGATCTCAGATTGATGACTTTGACTTGGTCGAAAGTTGCTGAGATATCTAGAAAACATGCTACAAGGATTTGGTCTTTAGCAAAACCTAGCTTAACAGCGGACCACGGAGGAATGATGTTGACGCGAGCAAACGTAGGGCGTGTGTAGCCGGATTGAGAGTCGCTGATAAAGTTTTGCGATTCTAGGTGCCATTCTAAACGAGAGCATCATATTGTTTCAAAGAATTTCGTGATAGTGAACACTAAATCAATGCTTTTATATGAGTTGACGGTTGCCGGTAGGCAATTCTTCTTTTTTCGGCCTATCGTTTTCTTAGTCAGTCACCTCGGACAGTCAGTTCTCAATATTATGCATAGTTGGCTTCTCTATGGATATGCTATCTACTAATGGTTACAGATTGTCTCTTCGGTCACTGGGATGTGAACAACTCCACGGTGCAATCAAGAAAAGAAATGGATGTCCCACCTTCTTCTACTCTATACCCTCGTTCGCAAATTGATCAGTGTTGCAAATCGGTAATTCGAAATATATCAGCTAACTCAGGTCTGGTCCGACTTTGGACCTTACAGACTATTAATCGTCTTGCTAAGCTCAGGAAGGGTGATCGGCTTTAGTAAAAGGTTGTCGCCTCGCTCATCAAATGATATATAGGACATAACTAGTTCGGAGAGGCCAGCGATGTTGACGCAGTGCTAATAAAAAAGTAGTCTGATCATTCGCCTTAGATATGAAGATGACATATCACTTTGTATGTTACTTTAACAATTTTTCCAGCCTTGTGTGACGCTATGTGGCGCTTAGCTCGTTGCCGGTAGAGCTGTAGCCCTCTGCCCGTTGTGCCGGATCACGCACAACAAAAAAATATTTAAGATAAAAAAAAAAATATAAAAAAAAATGGAATAGAAGAATTCTAGCTAGGCCGTTAGGCTGCCTGTATCGTACTGTCTGTTCGGTATGCTGTCCGTTAGTCCTTCCTTCGTCCGTCGGTAACTGTCTAAGCTCTACCCATCATCCCCATGCGGCGCTTAGCTCGTTGCCGGTAGAGCTGTAGCCCTCTGCCCGTTGTGCCGGATCACGCACAACAAAAAAATATTTAAGATAAAAAAAAAAATATAAAAAAAAATGGAATAGAAGAATTCTAGCTAGGCCGTTAGGCTGCCTGTATCGTACTGTCTGTCCGGTATGCTGTCCGTTAGTCCTTCCTTCGTCCGTCGGTAACTGTCTAAGCTCTACCCATCATCCCCATGCCTGCTACGCCTCCATGCCCCTCCACAGTAGTGGAGCAAGTGTATTCAGTTATTCATTGCCCTTTTTTTTTTTTCTACTTTATGTATATTTTTTTTGTTTTATTTTATATATTTGCTTTTGTTTCCTTCCTTTTTTTCTACTTTTGGGTTAGCAAAAAAAAAAAAAGACAATCATCTACTTACATACGTATGAATGTATATATATATACTTATCAATTGCTAATGAATTTACTGCTAGCGCCGCCACTGCTGCTACTGCTGCTCTTGCTGTTATTGCTCCGTCCCGATTGCTACAATAATCTCACCAAATTTTATTATCATCGCAGTTTTGACGACTGTCTGAGTGGCAATTTTCACATCGACTGACACCGTGTCCTCGTTTAGATCATTACATTTTACTCCTCTTTCCTTTTTTTCTTTCCTTTTATTTTTAAGTTTTTTTTTTTCTTATTATTTCTTTTTTTTTTACGGGTAATGATATCAAGTTTTTTTGTTTATTAACAGCACATTGTGCGTTAGCCAACAAAGCTGTTGTTTTATGTTTATTTCTTTTGTACTTGTTTACTTCGAATATATAATTTACTATACCTATTGCCTTTTTACTTTTGCTTTTTGTTATTTAAAAATGTTTCTCTTTCCACAGGTACAATTTCTTGTTCAATTAAATCAATGTTTTTCTTTTATTATTTTTGAGCTTTTAACCTTTTATTTTTGTTTCTTTTATTATTTTTGAGGTTTTAACAATTCTTTCCTTACTCAACTCGTATAAATAAATTTAAATGCAAAAATAGAAGTTCAACGTATCGACACCAGTTTCTTTAGCCACTTCATGCTATCTCCTCTTTCTTTCTAATGCTTTTGAACTCGTGCACAAACATGCTTGCGAATACACACACACGTGTGTTCGTTCGTTGCATTAATATTCATGTTTGTTTGCTGTATTTCTTATATAACATGCTGCTGCTGTGAGCGAACAACTGGACATTTTTTTTTTGTCGAATATGCTATTCTTTTTACTTGTTACTTGCTTTTTGTTTCTTTACTATATATATAAAAGTGATCACGTATTAAAATTTTATATAGTATTGTTCTTAGTTTTTCTTTTGATAAAATTCAACTCTTAGCTAAAATACACTTAAATGACTTTACATAAGTTTGCAATATTTTAATGAATTAATTTAATAATTGAAAGTTTTTTTTTCTGATAAAAGTTATGTTTAATCTATTTATTTCGCTTCCTTTTCTTTTTCTTTTTTCATTAAACAATACCGTACAATTTCAAACAACATTTTATTGGGTTCTTTAACGTTAGCTTACTTTCATGTCCGTTTTTCTTATAATGAGAATTTTTATGAGCAAAAACATTTTTTTTATCGTACTGTGAAAACTTTTCTTTTTTTTTTTTTTTTACCTTCAACTCTCTTTCACAGATCGACCAACGCGGACGTTACACATGTCGGACTTAAATGAAAACAAATTTTTAAAAGCCAAATCGGAGACACTGCACTTGAGTGAAACAAGCAAGTTACCTAGGGCTATGTTAATGATATAACTGCCAGTTTCGATAGGCTTGCCGGTTACGTGGGGAGAAAGGCCAGTATATGTCAGCTTATCGGAAATAAGGATCGCTACACCGCCACCATGGGAGGAGTTTGAGATACGACCCATTCTGGTTTAAGGAAAGTTTGGGATGGATATGCCACTGAGATATTGCAGTAAAGATACTGTTATAGTTACTTTGTTTTTTATGCGGACGATGGTACTATTAAATTGGAGGATTGTTATTTTAAATTGAATTGGATTTGGAGCACTTGTGTGATTTGAGAAAACCTATTTTTTTTTTTTTTGAAAAAACTCGTGTTTAGCACGAGCTTTCCTGCCCACTCAATATAAATAAATTTTCTTTAAAAAACACAAATTTTTTCGCTAAGCAAAGCACTGGGAAAACGTCTTTGTTCCAGCAAGATTTCCAACGTTTTTCCTACATGGCGTCAGGGGATAATTACGTATCTGAAAGTTAGATTACGTTTTCGTTTTTTTCGCCGGTGTGGGATCACGCATGAGCTAGCACTCAACATTGCCTAATGACTATCGTGTTTTTGGCATCACATATTTACAACAGCTGTTTAAAACACTCTTTTACTTGTCAAATTATGCGAAAGTTAAAGAGTTATCACTTCACGTTAGTAATGGTTTTTCAGGGGAAGTATTTGTTGTTTAGAGTTGCATTTATGAGGAAAACAACTGTAAATTAAAAATAAAATAAATTCCAAACAAATAGCTGGACCAAAACAACAAATTTTAAATTTGTGAAAGGTAAGCAAATTCACTTTTCTTTGCTATTTTTGCTTTTACTCCCCTTGTTTAATTGATGTTCTTAACTCACTAAAGCTTGTAATCCATTGCGTATCATCAATCAATCTTTCCATACATCGTCATATACTGTCGCTATCATTGATAAAACGCAAAGGATCAGCAAATACTAAAAATTCATTACTCTACTGAATATCTGGATTCTTTTCGCCATCAACGCTAACCCATTCTACAAACAATGCAAAAAAACATAAGTAAAATATTCTTATTAACTACTCAAATAGTGTTGAGAAATATATCGGGCGGTGTGTTTCCTTTGCTCATAGTTAGAATGTTCCTAGCATGCAAACTTTTTCATACATGTTTAGATACATAAATATTCCAGACCATAAATATCCTAAATCCATAAATATCCCAGACATCCCAACTATTCCAACTTTATACATGTTTATATACATGTATAAGGAAATATTGTTGAGAAATAAATTCGTGTATATAAGATTAGTGTTTAATTCGTTTTTCCACAACATAAATTAATTTTTCAACATCGACGGCGTTGAAATGAAATGAAAGTAATGAATGCAAATGAAAATGAAAATGAAGTCGGCTGAATCCAAATTTTTACTTTCGAATTTATGTGATCGAATTAAATCGTTCTTTTCTTTGACTAACCGTCACTCTTTGCCCTAGAGCGACTTGAGTTCACCCTTACTTCCCGCTAAGGATTGCATCATGCTCTGTTGATTTTGCGTATTTATTTTTATATTGTTGACCATATCCAACGTACTGTCAAAGCAAATCCAAAAAGTCAATGCCTACAGTCCCTCCAATTTTTTTGTCTTCTTATCTTAGGATGAATACCTGACAAAGAATAACTATTTTCATTAATAATTCTATAATTTTTAATATCAAAAATGAAAATTAATACCTTCACTTTTGGTTTTTTACTTGAGATATCATCCTCGGCCTCGCAAACTATCACGTGATGGTTTCTAAACATATATAAAAACTAATTACAAAGTAAACGACAAATTTTACACTACAATTGAATTGACGGATGCATTTCAATTTTGCTGGAGGTACTAAGTGACAAACAAGTCGCCTTCGCTTTGTAGATGTTTCTGCTACTTTTGATTGCAAAAACATCCTTATAAATATCAATGACACCACTATATAGAGCTCAAGGTCTTAAGTCCGATTTGTTTTTAACGTATAAATCAGCCTGATATTTAATTTTTTTGCTGTTTTGATACGGGGATACGTCGACGTCCTTGTTATGTTCAGTTTACCCCCTGACCCAGATTCGGCTAAGTAAGCTGTGCAATTCGTCATGGACATTACTTCTAGCAATCTAGCGCCTCTTCAACTCAGACTATCTATTCGCAAGACAAAGTGCTTCGGCTTTTCCAAAAAATGCATTTAGTGATCCAATATGCCATCCGTTGATATTTTTAACTTAGTAGATTTTACACTGCACACAAAGTTCCCTTCTACGCCTCATTTTAAAATTGCCGTCGACCAATGCTCTCATTTAAAGGATGTTTTCAAATCCGTAAATGGTACATCTTGGGACTCTTGTCTTCTGTGCATAATTAGATTATACATAGGTTTAATAAGATCAAAATTGAAGGACGTCTCTTATTGGGTGCTTCAGAGACTTTGTAAGGTCCCGTGGCTATGTCGTCATTGAAAGTTTGGCGCCGTGATCTCCACTCATAATCTAAGTTTGAAACAAACCGCAAAAATTAAGTCTTTGCCTGAAAGATTTGATTTAAATGCTATTGTAGTCACCAATAATATCTTATTTGCAACAAACTATCTGGCTCTATCTTTTCGTCATAACCTTATACCGTTCAGCTTTTCTCGTTGGTTTTTGCAAACCTTTGCTCAGAAACTTAATAATTTCATCATTCTGTTCCACTTCTTTCAATCGAGTTTGAAAAAGCCTTTGATAGAGTCGACCTACATGTTATCTTAAACCTTTTGAAAACATGGAGTATTGGACCTAAATTTTTCTGCTACATTGAAACTTTCATGGCACGCAGGTGGTTCAGAGATAGATTTAATGGTCGCCTTTCAAAATCTTTCCCTCTGGTAAATGGAATTCTCCGAGAACTTCCTCTATCTATCATACTCTTTTCAATTGCTTTTAAGTAAGATTCTTTCCCATATTCTAAAAATTGTACATTGTCTATGCGCTGATGTTTGCATTTTAACACAATAAAAAAATAATTTGGTAAAAATCAATATGCTGGAAACTATTGGGAAAAATTGCAAACTGTGCTAATTCCTCAACGGCAAAAAACATTGATACAGAAATCAAAAAAGTTGCACATTCGTAGAATACGCCTATGCGATTCAAAAAATCGGCTCACGCACATAAATAATTTACCAGTTTAAAATGCGCTAACACTCAACATGTTGGATAAATAAATACACCGCCTTCAGTTAAATAATTCCAATCGAACTAATAGGAAGTTCATACGTTCTGTTGCTGGGATAAGCTTTTTTTACGTAAACTCAGTTGCTTATCTTAACAATATGCTTGTTTTCAACAAAATTGACTATTATTTCATCAGATATGGCAACAATAGCAAGTGGAATCTAAATATTTTGAAATCAGCTTATCTACAAGTGGTTCGAGTACATATTCTTTCCGAGCGAACTCCGTCACCAACATCACTTTCGAGGCCGCATTTCTAACATTAGAAAATAGAGTGGACGGGTAAAAAACACAAACCATTCCGGCACTTCACAATTGTGGCAATGCAATACTCGATGTTAAAAAGGCTTTTATTGCCAAAAAGAATCAAGAGATATCAACTTATAGTTAGCTCCAGTATAGATGTTGCAAAACTATTCCCCTAACGTCTCCCGAAAATGTGGAATTAAAGCACCGTTGGCTTTAAATGCCAACTCTTGTGATATTTCACTCTCAACATACGAAAAAGAATATACACCAAATGTCGTGTTCAGAGAATTAATCGCAGAAAAACTAACATTTTGGAAAATAGCGGTTGGCATCCTCTTCTTAAAGACGACTCCAAGAGTGGTGACCTGCCTTTGCCTATGCGGTAGTGGATGCGACAGGAAAAGTCCAAATTAATCATACCCTACACAAAGTGCGTCAACATTGACAACCGAACTTGTGCTAAACTTTAAGTCCCAGACCTTGCCCGTGAAGCTGCGCTTGAAAGGGTCGTCATCGCAGATAGTTTTTCGGCTATTCGTAATCCTTTAACTTTCAACTGGAACACCGTTAAGAATATGAGGAATATCATTGCCACATACAGAAATAAAATTAACACTTTTTGTGTACTAAATCATATTGGTCTCTTGGGAAATGAGCGAGCCCCTTTAAATATAGAGAAGACAATGGGAAGATTTGATCTTAAAAAATACATTAGAAAAAAATTTAAAGAGGAAACAGACGAAAAAAATCGACAGTACTACCATCCACACGACTCGCTTGTTATTCCTATTGGTTCCTACTCTATATCCAACCAACGTCGGAAAAATCAAGATCAAAAAATTTGTAAGGATCCGACTTAGGTGTACAATTGCAACACATGACATGTCTACTCCCAAGATGAGCGAATATAGATAAATTCAAACGTATACTTTCTACTTCGAAAACCTTTCAAATATGCGAAGACCATTTTCCGGACCATCTAACTCTGTGGACATGTTAAAAATATTTGGAGAACTTAATATCAATAGTGTGGAAGCTCTTCGTGGGATGAAATTTTGCAAATTTCTTTTTTTTTATCTGTTTGCTTTATTGCTTTATAGGCTTTTAAAGCCAATCAAGTCAATTCATTCAAGGGTTCCACCCTTGCCAACAATGAGCGTTAGCGTTTCCTCTATCGCTGATTCACCTGGTAATATTAAAGTTGCCTATAAGCCGCGAAGCCCTCCTGGTTTCAACTATCCTGAAGTGGCAAGGGTATCTCCTTCCAGTGGTGCTATTTAGGCTGCTCTGTCTATATCTCCAAAAAATATTAATAAAAATAACAAATCCGCCTATCCCTCTGGCTGTTTGGGGTTGCCTTGTGGTCATCATGCTGGGCAAGTCACACAAGCTGCACGTGCAAATGTGGTCACCCGCTCCGTAATCTCACCAATTCAAAACTCTCTACCGAAAAATCACATTGTTTCTAGTAGGGATGGCGTCGGATTGTCGGCAGCACCCCCCAGAAAGCCAGCATTCGTGGCATCGCATGGCCCCTGAAACGCATGTGGATAACATAAAAAGTTATCTGGCTGCAAAAGTCCCATCCGTCAATTTGAAGCATTTTCAAGTATTTCATTGGCCTCACCTCAACCTAAAGCTATCTCGCCTTTTGAAGCATTAGTTCCGACTGAAAACATGGAAATTTTGTTAAATAGACTATTGTGGCCAGTTCGATGCTTAATGAAGGAATTTATTCCTCGCGATGAGTCCCGCAATACTAATTTGGTAGTTCTTCCACCCTCAAAGAACTAAACATTTCTTCAGGCCCAGTAAGTATCATTTAGCAAAATATTAGGGGCCTAAACTCGTTCGTTCTATTTTCCTAAATTCAATGAGCAGGAAGTTTTTCTTTTTGGCTTTCAATGAAACCTACTTAAAGACTGAGTTTTATTGGTCAGAACTTTTTTACAATTCTTTCCAAGTTTTTAGAAAAAACTATTGGATTGCTCTGGCGATGGTGTTTCAATTGCCATATCTGCTGCAGTCCCTTCCTAGTCACCTTAATTTTCTACTCCTCCTGACGTTGAATTGCTATTCGGGCGAAAATTGCAATACGTAACTTGCTCCTATATTCCCCCAAATGCAGGCATCTCTGACACATGCTGCGCTCATTTGTGATATGGCCGAAAGGTTTAAATCTACTGATATAGTTATAACGTTGGGGGGACTTCAATTTGCCACAAGTCACTTGGTGTTATAGTGATAATTCTGACTGCACGGTCCCCACTTTAACATCTGATATTGTGTTTCTCAATGAATTATTCGATCGTAATTTACTTCAATACAATCGTACGTGCAATTTTAGTGGCAGACTGTTCGATCATTGCTTTGCCAATTTCCCGGAGACCACCACCTTTTAGTTTACCTGATGATCCGTATCATCCAACAATTTGTATTTCCTTTTATTATAGATATCACGGTCATATCAAAGCCAACTTCCTCCTAGAAACATTATAATTATAATAAAACCAATATTTTACTTCTTAAATCTCATCTTTCACACATTATGCTCGATTTTTCGGCTGGGAATAGTGAAACCTTACTGTCATCGTTCTATAATCTATTAAGCCCAGCATCCATGTAGGAAAGCTCTGCATCCGTTCCGATCAAACTACCTCGTCCTCGAAGCAGGTGCACGTGGTTTAACAAGTGTATTAAATATAATAAAAATAGGAAAAACAAACTTTTCAAAAAGAGTATTGAAAAGTGGTTCTTCTTTTAACTGTTTCGCCTACTCTGCTGCAAGGCATAATCCTTCAATTGCTGAAATCCTCACTGCTTCTTAATCCTAGATATTTTTTAAGTTAGATATTTTTTAAGTTTCGAAAAGAAAAATATCCATATATCCCTCGCCTATTTCTTTCAATGGATCTGAGTCCTCTGATGTTATTGAAACCTCACATCTCTTTGGTGAATACTTCAGACGAAATTTTTCATCTGCTGATTCGGATTTAACTATTAAGTATCCGTATTCGATAACTCATTCGGTTTCGATTGCTAACTTGGTCATTTCATTAAACGACGTTTTACATGGTTCGAGGTCTCCAAAATATGTTTGTACGCCTGCGCTTGGTGGTATTTCACTATATATACTCAAATCATGCTCTGACGAGCTATGTGGTGTCACTTCAATGATTTTTAACCAGTTCCTTGAAATCAAGTACTTTCCCTTTGCGCGGAAAGAGTAGTTTCCTTTTCCAATTCACAAATGTGGAAATAGACATCACGTTGGGAACTTATATGTTAAGTTGAGTGCCTTATCCGAATTGTTTGAGCGAAATGTTACTCAGTTTTTAGGTTTTGCTGTCAAATTTTATATTTCTTCATTCCTGCATCGCTTGCGGACAGATCTACTGTCACGAATCTTTTAGATTTACTGCCATGTTTTCAAGGCTTTTCCCAGTGACTCTCGCAAGGATGTCGTATATACTGATTTTAGTAAATCGTTTGACTTAGTTAACCAGAATTTGTTGATCTTCACACTCCAGAAATCTAGCTTCTCTTTGCATTTAGTGAAATGAATAATCTCTTATGTGCGTAACAGATCATTTAGGGTTCTGTTTAGCTTCATCACCTCAGATCAATTTCCCGTGACGTCCGGCGATTCTCAAGAAAGTCACTTAGGACTCCTTTTATTTAATTTACACATTAGCTTTCTCCCCTCGGTGATTAAATCCAGCCAGATCTTAATGTACGCTGATCATGTTAAACTGTTTTCTTCCTTTGCCTTGGAATCGCAATCATATCAGCTTCAGACTTAAACTATTTAGTTACGTACTGTTCGTTAAATTTTATGAAATTAAATGTAAAAAAATACAAAAAGCTCTCTCAAGGAGGAACTCATTCAATACTGAGTATTTCATTGATTTATACAAGTTTGAAGACGTAAATACATTCATCGTTCGTTCATAGACATTCTATTCGAACAATGACTACATTTTATTTTCCACATTGGGCTCTCTTGAAGTAAAGCTATCTCCGCGCTAGGTTTCATTAAGAGGTGGTCCAGAGAGCTTAAAGATAGTTACGTTACAAAAAGGCTATACCTGTGTTTAGTTAGACCAATACTTGGGTATGCCTCCGTTGTATGGTCTCCTTCCAGTAGGTGTTATGTACATTCAATTGAAGCTGTTCAAAAGCAATTCCTGCTGTTTGCCCTTAGGAATATGGGTTCCTATGAAAGTAGGTTGCCCGTTATCCTATGCATCACTTGAGAAACGTAGATTTATTCTTGGCGCTGAGCTGCTATGAACTGCGTAACCCGTTCAGAGTTTTTTGTAGAAACAATCTCAATATCGAACACTTCAAAGTTTATCGCTTAACACGTGCGATTTTCCTATGTCGTACTTAAACTAATTTGCAATCTTAGCATCTCACTACGATTCGACATTAACTAATGTTTTTTACTGTTATCAATCGCCAAGCTTTGCCATGTTTGCAATGATTTGAGGATTCACGAGCAACTTGGATCTGCACTGGCTGCGTGTGTGCCTCTGTGCTAGCTGTGTGCATGCTTTTTTTCTTTTTCCATTTTTTTCTCTCTTATTTATTCATAAATGAATTATTATTTAATTGTTTGTGTTTTTTTTTCTTTTCTTTACATCTTCTTATGTACTTTATACTACTTCATAAGAGTCAATTGAATTTCATGTGTTCAGTATCAAGTGTAAGTAAATAAATAAAATAAATAAAAATATTAGACTTCGTTAAAACTGGTATACTAATATCATTGGGTTTCGCTTTGAAATTTTGTTTCCTTCTCACACTTGCTCGCTGTACACTAACATCGTGGTATGCTCTAAGGCTATTATGATTTTTAATCTAGCTGATTTGGCTGATTCTAATCGGACCACTTTTTCGACCACTCTCTATATACCGTCTTATTTTTAAAATTTACAATTTTCAGAATTCTGAAGAAAATATCGTTGAGTAAAAGTGTTTCGACATTCTGAATTCATATAAAAAATTTAAATTACTTTAGCCCTCTACCATGTAACTGATCCCACGAATATGAATTACTTTGTAACTATAATACAAAGCTTATAAAAAGCACAGCTGCTCATCATAAGTCATTCACAGAAAATCAATTACCTTATACATATGTGGTGCACTACAATCTCACGATCGTCAGCTTTTACTTTGTCCGAATTCCTTTTCGCCAAAACAAGCTTCGCAAATTGTCCTCGTTTCGTCTTCCTAGCCTCACCATCCTATACACTACTAAAAATTTGGCAGCTTGTTTAACAATCTTTTCGTTTTTCAACGCGCACTATATTAACATATAAAATATAACAGTCAAGCTCCGAATTCACTTTTCACACATTACTCGTCGTCTTCAACTTTTTCTCATCTGTTGACAACTTGCCGCTACATCTGGGATAATATGCTTCTTCTTTCCTACTTGTTAAAGAAATGTTAAAAGTTTTCTTTTCAGACAGCATGCTTTGCTTTTTGGAAATAATTTCATTTTTTATACAAAGTAAATTATTCTCAATGTAACTGTCACTTTCAGTTTGATGAAATTCGTTTAGTAGGCCTTCCACAAGTTTTTCCCTATCTCAGATATTAAGACATTCTTGCCATTAGCTGTTTGAGAACCTGTGGTTTTGTCTACTTTGTCTACTTGTGCTGGATACCATCCGATCTTTCATATCTTGTAACATTTTGTACGGATTTCTGCCCTTCTTTCAATATGGCCTTTTTTTTACCATTCGCTGTTTGAAAACCTGCAGAAACAATCGAATTTACCGGATTATTGAACTTGCCCACCTCATCTTGATGCATTTTATTTTTCACTTCTTCCAATTCGTTTTCAATAAAAATTTCACTCACGCCAACTGCGTTTTGCCTTCTCCCAACTCCGGCCGGTCTCCGCTAGCTTTTTGAAGCCCTAATGCAACATTAGTTTCTCTCAGCACCAAGTTCTTAGCGTACTCACTAAAATTACTAAAATAAGCTAAGCCAATCCAGTGATATATGGTATATATGTATTGTATTGCATCTTTGCTTACCTTTAAAGCCAATCAAACAAATAAGCATACAAAACATATGAGCAATATCAAAGCCATACCTTGGGTTATCTGCTTATTTACTGGGAACTTAGATATACTGGGAAAATTATTATTGACATGTACTCATGTTGTTATCAATAGCGGCCTTGAATGTTTCCTCCTCTGATTTCGCCTTTTTCTTAAATTTACGGCCATAGTAACGTTTCGATCTCTCAAGTAATATAAATAAAGGGGACCGCTCCAAATTTCTTAATTTACTCTCAGGCGATGCTATAGGACTGTTAAAAGGCGTTGTAGAAAAGTCCTCAAATATTATATCTACTATTGTTTTATTATTATTGTCACCACGAGCTCTTTCTGGTGCGTCTATATTGTTTACTTCTTTCATCATAACTTCCACTTTATTGCAACATTCGATTAACTTTGTATCGGAGATATGAAATTCACTTCCATTTGTCGATAACTCAGCAGACTGTAATAATAATTCATGGCATGATGTAAATTTTTGCGAGGCTGTCAAATTGTCAAAATTGGCTATTGACGTTTGCACATAAGACCGGGAATCCGCTAAGGTCATTATTTCATCTTCGTATCAACTCACGTTTTTTTCTAAAGCAATATCTTTTTGAATTATGAAACACTGGTATAACGTAATGGTTCAACGCCTGCTTATTTACGTGACATTGCGTATAAACATGACTACATCTTAAACCATGCAGATTATTTGTCTTTGAAATAATAAACAACAGTTACATATAAAGAGGATAAAGCAGATGCCATCACAAAATCCCAATTGATCAATACATTTGCAGTCAAGTCTAGTCTAATTTACATTTATGGTGCGTTTTTGAAAAATATAAAGATATTAGTAATGGTAGTCCAACAGGATAACCTAGACAACAGAATGCCGTACCATGAGGAAGGTGTAAGTGAAAGTGAAAGAAATGTACCTATTGTGTATTGACTTTTCTAAGGAATACGAAGCGCAAACCAGCGGCCAAGCGCAATTGACAAATAATTAATTTGTACATCCTAATTTACCGTTATTAAGTATTTTAACAAAACCTTACAAACTGAAATCTGGAGAACGGAGTAATCACGGTCATATAGTAGTTTAAGTAGAATTAACCTGAAATGTGCTTGCTGTTTATTGTCGGTGACGAAAGTATACTGGAAAATACATGTGGTTTATAATTTTTGACGGCTTTCAGCCCTCTCTCACACTGTAACATCATTTTTGTTCCTTTTGCTTATAATACAACATTATTCAATTTTTGTTTTTGGCTGCTTTTACTTAATTCCTTCTATCCGAAAGTCCAAATATATTGTTACGAATTTGCCTGCTCCTCAATACAGTTCGTATCACTAGACCGTGGATATTGAAAAGAAAATGCGCTTCAAGGTTTCGTTGTGTTCCTAAATGTAGTATTATTTACAATTTATTCTTTATTTTGTTTTTAACGATACTTTCTGCTGCTCAACACAACTATTATTATTCTTTAGATGAATGTTCTCGTACGACTCGATGTTCTCTTCCGATTAATGTACGTTTCCGACTAAAAACTGCCTTCCGCAAATAGTCCACTTATGTACATTTTTACCAGCATGTTACGATTACTTAACTTCATGGCTTCATTTTTAATCCGCTAACCTGCTTTTCTGCTAATCGTTTTCCTTGGCCTGCGCATGTGCACCTGGGTTTTTCTCTGTCGATTTCCCTGCTAATCTTCTTCCGTCGGCCGCTACCTGCATGACGCGCCGCGAATATGCCTAGGGAATTTATTACTTACGAAAATCGACTAGTAAGCATTAACTGGATTTGGGATTTTTGTAACAATATAAATTTTTTACTTCCGTCACTTTAATGCTAGTCGATCATATCAGCAAACAATGTTTTGTAAGGCATTTATTTAAATAACTGGTTCTCATTACAAGAAATTATATATATACAAATTCTTTCTTACAAAAAAAAAAAAAATAAAAAAAGTTTTTTTCTTACACCTATTAAAAAGAAGGATTAAGTACCTTGAAAACAATAAGAATAAATCTTAAGTTATATTTATATTACATGCTTTTTATATGTGTATACGTTTAGGAAAATCTACATTTTTAACTTAATAGCCCTTGGTCTGAAATTTGTAGTATTTGCCTCACACAACATATATGAAAGAAGAAGACATCTTTATACACAATTACAAGTGGGTATCCCTTTAACGATTGATCACATAAAAAAACAGAAGAAACACATGCCTAATCATCCGCCCGTCCGTCTAATTGCCTAAAAAATCTTAAAAATGTTTTTTTTAAACGTTAGTGGAGCATTTTTAGAATTATTTCCTGAATTATACGGTACAACAAGCTTCATAAACCCCATAAAGTATATAAATTCTTGGCCAGTTTTAAATTTGTAATGCCCCTAAGCATGTCCGTCTGTTCCACTGTCCTTATATCTCCCTGCGCAACTGTGTAGTATTGGTGGTAAACGTTCTCCTGTTAGCGAAAATGAATATATCGTCTAGAAATTCGCTAAAGAATTTAGAAGTCACTTGAAACTTTTCCAAGGGCACGTCTACAACGCCCACAGGCCTATGCGACAAAGACATTTATTTTGAAAGTAGGAAGAATCGGTTATCTCCACGCCATATTATAGAGCATGAAAATTTAGTTCGTTTACTTTTTGTGCCTTTTTTAGGATAATGGCGATGGGTATAAAAGATTCGGTCACGACCGAGTACAATTTTCTTACTTGGCTTATTTAACTTTGAAACAGCCTCACTTTTTCTGGAACTTTGGACTGTGATTGTCTTCCCGGCAATGACTAAGCAAAAAGTGTACCACCAACAGTTCCCACAAATCGAATGGAAATGAATAGAATTATTTTGGCTCACATAGCAAAATTATATAAATCAATTTTTATATATTATCAATAAAGCTGATTGTGTTGGCCTGACATTTCAAGAGTCCAAATGTATCCAATTTTTTAATATTAAAAAAAAAAAAAGCTTAAGGCATTAAAAATAGTATTTACGTAACCGTATGATACTTTACAATTAACAATAAATTTGCGAAATTATTTTTTAGATTAATAAAAAAAAAAAAAGCTGCTTATAGACAATATTCCATAAATAATAAAAATAAAATAGAATGAGAGATAATCACCACAATTTCTGTGTAATAATACGGAAAATAAACGAGTAAAATAGGCAGATGTATACAACTGTTGCATATGGGAGTTATAATTTTTATGCTTCTATGTTATTCGCGCTGCATTGCGAGCTAATATCGAAATCGGATACACTATCCGCGCCATAGCCACTGTAAATACCGGATGCGGCACCTGCACTAGCAAAGTCGCTGCTTAGCGTGGAGCTCACAACGCGAGGTACAAGCACATTGGGAATGTATACTGGCGCTGGTCCAGCCATTTCAACTATACTAGGACGTCGTGCTTGCGTGCAACGTTTTATCGGGGACATAAATGTAAAAAGAGTTAACGTAATTATTAATGCTGCTACAAGTACCACAGCCCTTGTTAAGCCCGCACCTCTGATGGCCGATATCATTGCCATTATTAGCAGCAGCAACACGACCGAGAATTTGGAAGGTGAAATTCTTCCAAGAGTGCGTTCTTTTACGATTAATAATTGTAACGTTTAATCCCTAAACTAACTAAAAAACACTTGTCAAACTACACAAAGGAGAAAATTATATTCGGTCGCGAGCAAATCTTTGATAATAAGCAATTATATAGTCTCTGAATCTGCTTTCTGAGAGCTGGAAATGTTTCTATAATATTGGATAGGCGTGGCCGATTTTCTCTCATTTTTGTACAAGTATTTCAGGCCATTTATAGAATAAAAATGTAAATTTGTTTTTATTTCATCTGCTGTATTTTATAAGTAAGCAATCATGCATTTTGAAAAACAAAGTTGCTCTCGATGCGACCTTCTGATCGATTTGGCTCAATTTCAATACCAAGAGCTTCTAATCTTTACGCTAAATTTGAAGTCGATTGAGGCATTTTTGCGACCAGTAGAATCTTTACAACTTACATTGCACAGGCAGACCGTGATGGTTATAATTGAGATTCGCCTTTACTGGTAAATATTTGGAATTTGACTCAAGAAGAAATTGGTTTTTTTATGCTTTTTCATTGTTGATTAAAAACATCTTTTTTGTGTTTTCAAGCATCATGAGTAACGGCGATGATGTTTCACATCAGTTATTGGCTTTGATTCAAAGTATATATGTCTGTGTGTCTATGCAATATGAATTAGGGCTCATTCTTAGTGTAATGGAAATTGTTTGTGTGTATATGCAATATGAATTAGGGCTGATTCTTGGTGTAATAGAAATAAAGGATCATTCTTGGTGTAATAGAAATTGTTTGTGTGTATATGCAATCTGAATTAGGGCTCATTCTTGGTGTAATAGAAATAAAGGTTCCTTCTTTTAAGGATGGCTGGAAAAACAGCGATGGCAAAGAAAATATATCAAACAGGAAATAAAGGATATTTTTGGTGAAGTATATTTTTTTAGCGAAAACTTCCTTTAATACTTTTCTCTTCGATGGCTTAAACGGTGATTCGAATTGATTACTGTTTTATATTCAATCCAGTCTTTATTCAGTGAAAATACTTCTATAGTCTTATAAGGTATATAACATATTGTTACCAATTTCCGCTAATCTCGATACGGTCCGTATCACTAAATCGTGGATATTATTTTCAAGAGAAATGCACTTCACAATTCTTTTAACTCCAAGTTTCTTTATTTACAATCGATTTTTAAGGCTAGGATTATTTACATTTTACTTTGACAATACTTTCGACTTCTCAACTCTCTATTCTATTCTTTTTTGACTCGAACGTTTTGCCCGACTCAAATGCTCTCGTACGACTAAACTACCTTGCAAATAGTCTACTTACATACATTTTTACAAGCATATTGTTTATACCTAACTTCATGGCTTCATTTTTAATGCTAATCGTTTTCGTCGGCCGGCAGCTACATGACAGAAAATATATATATATATACGACAAGACATTTCTCAGCAGGAACCCAAACATAAATAAACGCTTCGAAAAATGGTAAGAGAAAGTAAAAGAATTGGAACAAACACATTCGCTGAAGTTTGTACAACAAGTATCCGTAAGACCACGCACTATTAACGCCTATGTGCGACAGTATTACGTATTGAATAGATCGGTAAGAAATGCTCGGGCTTAAATTAAATAACCCAAAAATGTTTTTAATTTAATTTATCAAATCTGTATTCTACTTTCCAAGACTTTTTATTTAATATCCATGTAAAAGTTTTGCTGTGGAAAAGGTCATCCACTTTATGGCTCCCACGATATTTAGTAGTTTACAAATACTATAAAGTTGCGCAAACAGACGCATGGACAGACTCACAGGCGGTGTATTTAAAATTTGAAACTCACCAAAAATTTACATGCTTTATGGGGTTTTTGGAGCTTATTTCTACGCGTTGTAAAGGTATTGAAAGAGAAATTAAATTTTGATACACTACAATATTGGTTAGGTGTGATCAATTTTTACCATTTTTGTGCATAGATACGAATGCATCGACAATAGAATATGTTATCAAACTTTTGTCCATTTATTTGTTATAGTTTATGAGTAATGCGAAAAAAAATCAATTTTCCATTGCCTTTGAAAAACAGACGTGGGTGTTTCCTTCGACGAATTTAGCCAATTTTCAATATCAATCTGAGTGGGAGAACTTCTAATGTTTCTGCCAAATTTGAAATCGGTAGCTCAGTGGACAACTGCGGCCAGGAGAGTATTTACAACAGACTTTTAAGGACGGACAGACGAACAGGCGGACATGCTTAAATCGATTTAGAATTTGATGTTGATCAAGAACATATATACTTTGTGGGGTCTCTGATGCTTCCTTCTGGGCATTGCAAACGTTTTGACAAAATGAATGTAACCCAGACCCTGCGGTGATGGTTATGACAAGATAATAATACTGAAATCCAAAGTTTGCCTCAGAAATGATAATATGAGATTATATGAGTTATATGAAATTATTTCACTTCTTTTCATTTTATCAAATTTTACATGATTTTGCTTTTATTTACGTTTATATGATTTTATTAATCATTGGACACAGATAAACGTCAAATTTGCCTCTTATTTTCCCATTATTTTTTCGAAATAACTTTTGAAGGGCGAAAGCCATACGTAACTCTCAACCAAATGACTTTCAAGGTACGTCTTCCAAATGAGAGCTGGTTAACTTAGATATATAATTAGAGACTACTGTTGACATGCCGAACATTTTAGAAGAAGAAGAAAATACCTTAACTATTTTATTGAATATTGAGTAATTTTGAAAAGAAAAATTTGGGATATTATTTTATTCTTATTTAATTTGGAAAAAGGGACGAAACAACAATTATGGTAATTAGAACAACCTCCGCATAATTATCTTTGTTTCATACAGTGGACTGTATAATTAATTGGAAGATGCATCTTTTGCTTACGTTCGCAAACACCACATTTATCGGTGAAAAATTTTATTTGCATGTGTAGGATTTGTCGGCAAAAGAAAATGTTAGTTCGTTAACAACAGCTGCAGACGCGCAAAACCAAACACCGACTACCGTAATGAATGTAATTGCATCAACGCCTACCAGTAATGATAGTCGACTAACTCCAAACAATGGCTGCAGAAGTGCTGCCACATCGGAATCGTCTTCATCGGTTATTACGCCGTCAGGTATAGCTGAGGATACCTTACTTGTCGAAATATCGGACGCCTTAAGCGAAAAGGATAAAGTTAAATTTACGGTGCATACACGTACAACATTACCAGGGTTTGCCAAATCAGATAACAATGTTGTGCGCCAGCACGAAGAGTTTGTATGGTTACATGATCGCTTTGAGGAAAATGAAGATTACGGCGGTTATATCGTAAGTTTATCACTTTTACAACAAAATGTACTCTGAACTGAAATATTTTGCGAGCCTTGTAGATACCGCCCTGTCCCCCTAGGCCTGATTTTGATGCATCTCGCGAAAAGTTACAACGTTTGGGTGAAGGTGAAGGCAATATGACCAAAGAAGAATTTAAAAAGATGAAATCCGAATTAGAGGCGTATGTTCTAGCAATACTTGCGGGCTATCAAGTATATTATTATCAACAACAGTTTTTTTTTTGTGTAATTTTAGGGAGTATTTAGCCACCTTTAAAAAAACAGTTGCTATGCATGAAGTGTTCTTACGACGCCTAGCAAATCATCCTGTGTTTCGTGTAGACCCACATCTCAAAGTCTTTTTAGAGTATGATCAAGATTTGTGCGCTAAACCACGGAAAAAGACTGCTATATTCGGCGGTTTAGTCAAATCGATTGGCAAGACTACAGATGAAATAATATTCGGGGTAACGGTGCGCGACGTTAACGATTTCTTTGAAAACGAATTGCAGTTTCTCACCGAGTACCATGGTCATTTGCGTGAGGCGGCCTTGCGGACAGAAAGAATGACACAGAGACATAAAGAAATTGGCGAATGCCATCAGAAACTTTCGAACGCTCTGATGCAGCTGTCTACAACCGAGAAGGGTTCAATGGAAACCTTTTGTGCTAAAACTGCCGAAATTTTTGAAAAAGTCAAAGTGAATGTTTTATATTCGTGGTGATCATTTCACCTGCCACCTCAAAAAATCGTTAACCCCGCTAAGATAAACATAATGATTATTTTTGAAAGTTTTGAATAAAATAACGCTTTTGATTTAGGTGGCGGGTATACTTAATACGCATATGGTTTTCTCGCTTGCTTCATTGTCGTATTTGCGGCAAATTTAATAGAATGTGTGAATTGTTAAACGATGGGTTGAGGGGGAAAATCATATTCGTCCTGAAAATTCGAATTTTTCATCTATAAATTTTTCATATATTATCCACCTTTTAAATAGTGGCATGAAATATTTTCTGCTTGCAGAATCTTGAAGTA
Organism: Glossina pallidipes; assembly: GCA_000688715.1. NCBI lineage: Eukaryota > Metazoa > Arthropoda > Insecta > Diptera > Glossinidae > Glossina > Glossina pallidipes. Next base: position 245,879 of record KK500025.1, read on the forward strand.
CGAGTTGCTAGCGATCAAGACCTTAAACTTGGTGACACTTTACGTTACTATCAACGTGATAGCGAAGCAGCGAAAGCATTGCTGATAAGACGTTTGCGGTGTCTTGCTGCGTACGAAGCTACTAATCGAAATCTGGAAAAAGTTCGTGCTAAAAATAAGGATATCCACGCGGTGAGTCACGCTTACCTTTCTTCAGGCATCTTGGTTCAATCCATTCGCGATATTTAATCTTTTCTTACTTAATATGTTCTCAATTTTTTGCTGAATCGTAGCAATGATAGCCATCTCCGCATTTTGTTAGTAAAAAATACGATCATTTCTCCACAGTTAAGGTAATATATTAGCCGCCCAGCTAAATTGTCCCATTTGTTAGAAAGTGTATAGGAATTCTTATGATCTAATATTAGGCGTTGCCATCGTCCGCATCTATCTGATGGATTGTGTAAACATATTTGTTAACGACTAGACTTTGCTTTTAAGATTGAAAATGAATTCACAATACATTTGCCACGAAAAGTAATTAGTTCATAAACACGGCTTTCCTGCATTCCTTTGCCACATTATTTTACTATGTTCGTAAATTGATGGTGGGTGCAAAGATTATAAGCTAATAACATTTTTGCCTACAGTGAAATAAAAAATTATTTTATTTTTTATGATAAAATCCGACATAGCATATACAAACTTTGTAATATTTTTATACATTTTAATTTATTACTGTTTATTTTTATGCATTTTAATTTGAAATTCAATGTAATAATATCGTTATTAAGATTTTGTGCATGTGTGATTCGATCGAAACTATAAATCCAAGTTCAACGCGGATGCTTAAGGTTTAATACATTTATTTTCATTAAATATATTTTGTATTCATAGTTGTCTGTAGATTTTCTAGTCAATAATATCAGATGTTGCATATATCGCTTTGTGGACGGTTTATGGGCCAGCAACGTTCTACGCGTTGAACTGCAATTACATTTTAAAAATGTCATACACAACTGTTGGTCCGAACCAGCAATGTCTTCCTTTTTTGACTTTAGAAAACCAATTACAAAACTAAAATATTCTCAGCCGCTCTTTGTTAGAATAACAAAATTATTCGAGGGTTGTAATGAGATCGTTTTCATCTCATATAAATGGGGAAGCTATATACAAAGTGATAGTTTCTTTTTGAACATTTTTTGGGTTAGTAAAATAATTTTTATCCGCCGGTTGTAATTGTTTATTTGAATATGACATTTGCAAATAAATTTACTGCAAGAAAATTTAAATACGTTTGGTACGAACTTCTTTTTCCTCCCTGCAGCCTTTGGAAGTACAAGAGGTATATGGTTAAATTTGAAATTGTTTTTATGTATACGATATGTCAAAAACTGTGATAAATGCTTTAGTAGGCACACATCAATCACACAACCCATATATTCAAAATTAACGCAAACACTAAACAAAAATTACTTCACATATGCGCTAGTAAACATATGTGTAAACATTTTCACATAGTTACGATAAATACTCACATATTATACATACATACATATATGTATAACACATACGTATATGTAATATATATATATATATATATATATATATATATATACCTATATATATATATGCCTATATATATACCTATATATGTATATGCCTATATATACCTATATATATATATATGCCTATACATATACCTATATATCTATATGTATCCATATATATAATATATATTATACGTAATGCATATATGTAATATATATATGTGTATACATGTGTGTATATATATATGTGTGTACATATATGTATATAAATGCGTATATATGTATATATATATATATATATATATATATATATATATATATGTATGTATATATATGTAATATATATATGTATATAAATGCGTATATGTATATATATATGTGCATGTGTATGTCTATATGTATGTGTACATGTATGTATATATGTACGCATATATGCATATGTACAATGTATGTATGTATGTATGTATGTACATATGTATATATATATATATATATATCTACGTACGTATGTGTACGTATATGTACGTATATATATATATGTATGATTGCATTATTGATAGTTACTAGTTTAGTAAAATATATATATGAGAGGCTTTTATAAATATGAATTTCTGACTACTTTTGCAACATGTAGGCAGAGGCTGCTCAGGCAGAAGCGTGTGAAAAATTTGAAGCCATGTCCGCTTGTGGCAAAGAAGAATTAGTTGGTTTTCGCAATCGCCGTGTCCAAGCTTTTAAGAAAAGGTATATCATTTGTGCGACTTAATAGAATGTCATCTAATCTTTCTAATTTCTCGTTTTAGTTTTGTAGAGTTGGCCGATTTAGAAATAAAACATGCCAAAAGCCAATATGAATATTTGCGTCAATCTTTGCTCTCCCTGAAAGAAATCGTTTAATCGTCATCGTAATACTTTCATATATTTTTATTTGACATGTACTTCGAAATATTCAACAAAAACAATATTTTCAATATGCAATTATCATCTTTATAAAAATCTATTCAAACCATTCCACCTGACACGTGTATTAGAATAAAACAGTACGGTTTTGTTTTATTATAATAATAAAAAAATAAAAATCATTGCACATTCAAAGAGGGAAGTATTTAAAGCGGTTACCCATTATAAAATTAAAGTATCTAATATCTATCAAAGGCGACTTTTAATTCGAGGGAATACTTTGCAGACTCGTAAGTGGCCACACTTATGATATAGTATATTTCTAAATGTTTCGTGCTGTACCGAATGACAATTGCGAAACTTGAATCTGCCTAACATTTCATCCCCAGATATTGATGGTATTAGAAGTTGTTTTGCTTTGTTTAATTTATATGATAGCCTCTTTGATCTCTTTACAGCAAAAGATGTGCGACATCTTGGGGCACTAACTTGCTTTATTAGAGAAACGAATTTGTCTTTCTAACTTATGCTAATTTCTTTGTATATCTTGTTTTTAGGTTTATTCAATATCCTAAGATAATCTTTTTTTCAGCCAAAGCTTGCAATATTTTACTTACATCGCTATATACGCCTTAACAATCTACACATTTCAGTTATAGTGGCCTTTTTTTTCTCTTTGTTATCTTAAAAGTGTACATATATATCTTCTGCAAATAATCATCACATTCTTGTATCCAAGCGTATAAGCCATTTGGCATTGGCAGTGAACACAATCTTTTTTTGCGATCTTTTCTTACTACTAGGTTTTCCAATTTCAGTCAATATAAACAGTTGACAAAATATGATATTATCTTAAGATATTTCAACAACGAAGTATATTTAACACATTAGAAAAAAGTATAAAAAGTAGGCTAATAAATAAGCAGAAGGTAACTCTCATATATACTTATTTATATATATGTATATATTGAAAGAAAAGAAGGAAAAATAATAAAAATCGGATTAAAACTAATAAGAACATTCAGCTGGGGACGAATCCCGCATACACACCACCATCAAAATCTTTAATGCTCCATTCTTTTATGAATAGGATAAAATTTATCTTCCACCACTTTCACTAAAAGGTAATGTTAAGAAAACCACGTTGTGAGTCCACCATACTTAGTTTAGAATCAACATACTTAGTTTTTCACATTCTACTCTTCCAAGTCCTTTTATTTATTGTTTATATATTTTGTAAATAAATTTACAAAGTCTGGCGGATAATACAGTTGTTTCGTTCAATATCCATATTGATGTTGTCGTTAAGAAAAAATCAATCCGCCACGTCGTGGTGCCCACTGTGTTTGTTTTAGAAACATTTGAAGGATGTACAGAAAAATTTTAAACATTGTCTTTGCACCTTATAATTCATAAGCATAAAACATAAAAAAAGTCGAAAAAATGCCAGTTGTAAGGTTGTGTGGACATGGCTCATTATTTCCATTTTTGCACATAAATAGTGGAGTTTTCTGTAAAGTAAACGTAGAAAATTGCCTCCTTCTATCTTTCTTAATTTGCGAAGAATGAACAACAACCCAGGGCATTTTGCTTAGAGAAACGGACTTGCGTTGAGTTTACGCTTCACTGCAGGCGCGTCCTTTGACCAAACTGGCCCATTTTCAATACCAATCTGCCTACAAAGAAGTTCAACGTTTCTACCAAATGTGATGTCGATATTTTCATTTTATATTTTCATTTTTGCGATCAGCAGAGTGTCAACAAAACATACCACACAGAGAGGCACACATTGCTTAACCGATTGAGAATTCGACGCTGATCAAGAATGTGTGTACTTTATAGGGTCTCTGAAGCTTAATTTGGGTGTTGTAAATACTATGACAATATGAGTATACCCTCATTCATCGGTAGTGGATATAAAGAAATAAAATACAGCAAAGGGTGGTATCTTAATCAGGAAAATTGTAGATTTCCGTGGACATCTGCCAAATTTTTGCTCTTTTTACGTCTTAAGTTATTTTATGTTAAAGCAAAACCTTGTTTATATTTAAACGTGAACATTTTGTTAATTTCTTATATAGCCTGCAGCGTTCTTTTAAAATACATTTTATGTCTCCCTCCCTTTCAAAAATATAGGAACTCGTAGTAGCAAACTCACGCGAAAGAGACCGTGATTCCCTGTCGCACAGCGATGCCGGCATAAGAGTTTTCTACAAATGTTGATAAACCTGGACGGGATGACATGGAAACGGATTTTTAGTAACAAGACATAAGAAGAAAACTAAAAAATAATTGTTTAATTTATTCGTTGTTTGCGTTTTTTAACCCGAACATGCTTCGTGAAGATAACTTAAACGTGGAAGGCAAACATTTCATTATGTAACTATTGCGTATAGCGAAATGCGATATAGAAATATGGTACAATACATTCAATATTAAGGCTTCTGTTTAATATAGTCTATAGAGATATTCTTTCTGTACACAGGTTAAAGTTTTATTTCTGTTTATATGAGAAGAAATCATATGTATTTTTTCTCATACACATTCTGAGTGGTTTTTCTTCATTTAATATTATTATATTTCTCTGTTGATGATCTCTTCATTTATATTCCCATACAGCGTACGTTATATTACATAGAAACATGCACAGGAACCATTTAAGGCCAAAGTAATCATGTCTAGCCTACGCCACTTTTTGGCGTTACACAGCGATTGCAATTTTTCAAAACTTTCGAAATAAATTTGCTAAAAATGAAGGGAAAAAAGCAAACATGTAGCTACAAAAACTATTGCGACTGTTGCCAACTGTCGATAGATGTCGACCGTCTGCACTTACTAGGGACAATTCATAATTCTAACCATTTTAAAATCATTTGAAGGAGTTTGCCAGCAATTACAAGATATAATATATATAATATATACATATAATCCTATGGAAGTCATACAGAGAGTTTAATTTAGTTCTGGAGCAAACGATATTTCCTAAAATGTTGATAAATTGGCTAGTAAAGAATAAATTTGGAATTTCAGTATGTAAGAAGATTAATAAACACATTAGAACAAAATGTAAAATTCATAGTCCCTTTTTGTGATTTACTGAAAAAATGCCTAAACAGCAAATGTCGAACTAGCAAGGATTTTATCGTAGATTTGGAAGCGCCAGAGTTATGAGGTTGGCACGTTATTACGTGGCATAAGTATACCAAAATCTAGTGTCCAAAAATCGTCATCTACTGTATGCATAGCCACCCACCTATAGAAAAAAAACCTAGACCTAAGACCAACTCATAAAGCAAGTCTATTAACAACATGTCGAAGTCTTCGGGGAAAACATACTTCAGAATTGAATGATAGCCGAAGTCAATCAAGTATAATTATGCGATACCGATTCCTTTGGAAACCTGGTTGTTTCATTTAATTGCACAAGTTCTTTTAATAATTAGTTATCTGAAAACCTACATATAATACGCGTTTCTACACTTGTACACGGAGTCACAAATCTGAATACGTTATGACTTTTGAAAAGAAGAAAAAATGTTTTTTAATTTATTTTCGCTATTGCCGGAAAATTGCGTTATATTCTATAGCATAAAAAATATATTTTCAAGAAGTCTAATTGAATTGTAATGACGTTTCTATAGCATCGAATAAAGCATCAAAGGGTGAAATGCACGTACAATCAACACGGCAAACGTAAGAATCTTATACAAACGTACACGAACAAAGTTGCGACGAAAGAAACCGCTTTTATAGCCAGTTAGTTGGGTATACATGCCTAGCGCAAATGAACTTATTCCCAAAAAGTTATGCAATAACTTTAAATCATTTAAAGTTACTGGCGATGCTATGTAGCAAGTACCGACAATATTTAAGAGCAACATTATAAGAGAGGCGATATCTGGAAACAAAAATGACTAGAATGATGATAAACCAAGTCATGAGAGAGACACAATTATAACGATTTTGCCATGACATAAAGTATAGTGAATCTCAACGCTAACGAAGATTTTTGCTGTGCCCGCAACAGCCAAGTCGATATTAACGATGAAATGAAATTTCCCAAAGTTTTATTTCAATTATTTCCATATACCACAATATTCTTCTCACGGTTTTCCGCACCACCCTAGCGGTACCGCGTTGCCAATTATTTTAAATGGTTGGCTCCCCTAGAGGGCTACACCATTACATAGTTAACTTTAAACTATGATAATATTTGCAATAATAACGGTAAATAAATAAAATCCTAATTTATACATAATATACGTATATAATACATAAACACATAGAAAGTATATATAAGAGATAAATAAGAAGTAAATGGCTGCTGTGTGGCTGTTGATTATTAACATCTTGATCTGCAGAAGAAAAATAATGTAATTACTAGAATTGATATATAAAGATGATCACAAACTTACCATTTGGCCTAGAGCAGTTTTCCATTGTACTGAAGCAATAGTGCGGTTTTATGGTAATGGGTTTTTAACCTAAAATGAAATAAAAAGAAATGAATTTATTATACATAAACATAACTAAAGATAAATACAACTTATCTTGACATATGGTGAAGCTTGACGGCTTATGAGAGGTTGGTGATGACACATCATTCTTTCTTTATGTATAATGAAAAATTAGAATATAAGTTAGTAATGTATCAACATTTTCGTGCTAAATTTGAATTACCTTAGTATGCAGACACGTTCTTCTCAATAGACTCCCTGAAATTTTCGGTTTTCAGCAGCAAAAATAAAACACAAACAAATGTATTCGATGGATCCTGCCGTTAAAACATGATCCACTTGATTTGAAGAAGTCAGCATTTGCTACCACTTGTAGATTTCTTAGGCGTTTGCACAACTGGACGATCTCGACGGACGGTTTTGTTTTCTTCCGTTTTGACATTGACATATTTGTAAAAAAACACTCGAGGAAGTCTTGGCTTACCCAGTATGAAGTAAAAGTTGTGCCACGGTAAGCCGTCGTTAGATCGGTCATTAATATTGGAAAATTGTTTATGAGTGCTTCTGTGTCAACGGCAAGGGAGTTCTTATTGAATTATCCATAAAATATTCGCTAATTTCCTTTAATTTGACCTTGATTTCCTCCACATTTCGTTTCGTTATGCAGCTTAACGAAATCCGTTATCACCTTAAAGATTTCGTGTGTGTTTTTGGCAATTATGGTGTCGTTTTTAAAAACACCTTCTTTAATTCCAGCTTCAAGGAGAGCAGTGACGGCGTGGTTGAAAAATTGTATCATATCTGTCATATACCGCGTTGATTGAACCGTTAAAACGGCGCCCCGTTGGGCCCAAAATTTACTCGTGGGCTCGAATTGTTTGTAAAATTTCGTGATTATGTTGAGGCCGTATTTATCTTTCATTTTGTCTACTTTATCCCGTAGACTCCCCAGGATGTGCGTTTAATCGTACAACAATACGATTCCATCAGGTAATTTCTTTAGAGCTTCAGTGTATTCGCAATTCCTTTCACAAACTACGGCTCTAGTTCTAATCGTTTCGTCAGGTTTACATTGTCTTTTATTACAATCATGTTGTAAGGAAGCGCTCTGCTCCCTTACTAATAATGAAAAAAAAAAGAAAAAAAAAAGAGGAATAAAAATTAGTCTACCCAGTTAAAAGAAATTCGTCCGCATCGTCCGATATAGGGGCTATCACAACCATCCTCTTCTCGCAGTAATAGTAAGATCTCTGAATTCAAATATACAACATAGCTGTAAGTATTCATATATACACGCAGTAATAGTAAGATCTCTGTATCTCAATACATACAACATAGCTGTAAGTATTCATATATACACCCACTAATAGTGAGATCTCTGTATTCAAATATATACAACATAGCTGTAGGTATTCACATATACACCCACTAATAGCAAGATCTCTTTATTTAAATATAGATACCTACAAGTAGCCGCACACACCCACACACACACACACACACACACAAGCAGACACAAAGTTACACATACTCCTATACCCACACATACACACACGTACCTACAAGCAGACACAAAGTTACATATACTCCTGTACCCACACAAACACACACATACCTACAAGCAGATACAAAGTTACACATACTCCTGTACCCACATAAACACAATGAACATCAGTAGACTGTATTAGACATATTAACGTATAGAAACAAAAGGAAAATAAAAAACAACAAAACAGAAAAACATGTCTTCTACCTAGCTAGTCGCTAAGGGCCTCTATGGCATTAGCATCCCATAAATGTAGTTAAGCAAACTCTAAGCTGCAAAAGAATGTACCCAACGGTTAACGTAAAAATAAGTAAAATGTAAACAGATCCCATAACGGTAGATAGGCACAGCTAGAAAAACATATATTAACCCTCATACGTACAATCATAGCATTAAGCAGGTAGATAAGTTGTATGCCTAAGTATACCATGTACTTGTAAGGCAAACTGACAGGTTCGATCAAACAAGCACGATCGAACCCAAACCAACCCATGCAAGTATAGCATCCTCATAACGGGACAGCTTGGTGGCCAGCACTATATAAGCGCGTGTCGCAGTGCACTCAATCTCTATTGTGTCATAGCCGCCGCCGAGGTAAGTTAAAAACACTAACGACTTTGACTATTAGGTTTTTTTTTTGACTTTACTGATAGGGGATGTGCTGGTTCAGCTTAATCGCCATCCCTGAAGGACGAAAAGGACTATTGACTTTACTGATAGGGGATGTGCTGGTTCAGCTTAATCGCCATCCCTGAAGGACAAAAAGGACTTTTGACTTTACTGATAGGGGGTGTGCTGTTTCAGCTTAATCGCCACCCCTGAAGGACTGGTAGACACTTCTTCTTTTACAAAGACCAGCTAGGCAGGGACTCGCGGCTGCTATGACCCACGGAAAAACAATTCGTCTCGTTCTAGGAACTCGCGACGTCGGAAACGAATAATAAGAAAAGTAAAGAAAAGAACGCGAAAAGAGTCGGGCCTTTGGGTTTCTATCCCACCGTGCTTAAGTAAAAAGAAAAAGAATCCAAAACCCGTGTGTAACCTCTAAACCGTAAATCGTTGTAACAAACCAATAAAATCAAAACAACAGCCAACCAAAGATCCAAGTAGTATAAATTGGAAACGGATCCTGGTGTGTCTGAGTCATACACCAGCACCAGAAGCACCGTCGCGATTGGCGCCCGACCAGGGACCTTTGGTGAAAAAGAGGAGAAGAAACAAGCCCCAAGCTTAACGAAAGAGCGAAGAAGGAAGAAACGAAAAAAAACCCAGCATGGTGAAGTCATGAATGGTTATATAGCCTGCGGAACGAAGAGTTGAGCGAAATCTGCGGTACGCTCGACCTGGACACCAAGGGCACTGTCGAAGAGATGAGAAAAGCAGTGACAGCCCTTATTACAACCCCCGACTTAGCAGCAGATATGAAGATGAAACTTACGGAGCTAGAGACCAAGTACGCTGCAAAAACGCTGCACCTACCAGAAGGCACAGGACGAAGTGCAAGTCCTAGGCGATACGCGCAAGAACAAATGTCGTGCGGCGCGGCTATGGACCGAATTTGCAAATGGTCAGTACGCTACGACGGCGAAAGTTGCGCTCTGGGGTTCGTCGAGCGAATCGAGGAGCTGTGTGAAGTCTACGAATTACCTCTAGACATCATGCCACGGATAATAATGGAATTACTTAACGAAAAAGCAGCAGTGTGGTATCGCAATAATAGAAAATCATGGACCGGGTGGCAGAAGTTTAACCAGGAATTTCTGTAATTTTTCCTGCATACCCGATACCTCGAGCGATTGGATGACCAGGTACGTCAGACGCTTTAGCTGGACGGCGAAAAATTTAAGGACTTTGCGCTGCGCCTGCAAGACATGATACGGCATTTGAACTACGCGACACATCAGAAACTAGAAAGAATCTGCCGGAACAGTCGGCGAGAGTATCAGCTCTACTTTGGAGACACAACCAACAAAGATTTAAACGAGATGATTGCGTTGGGAGAACGTTTTGAAGACATCCCGGCATCAACATTAACACCATCCCCAAGGATAACTTCAGGGCCACACCACACAACGCAAGTGAACCAGCCCACCACCACGCATACCAGCAGCGCCAACCGAAATGCATGTCTCCGATGCGGCCAGCTAGGCCACCTTGCGCGCAATTGCGTGAGTCAAAGAGCCCCGTCCTGTTGGGACTGTCGCCGTCCGGGCGTCCTGACAAAGAACTGCTGCCGACGGAACGCCGAACAACCCCAGGCAAGAGGCATGACCACGTACGAAGCAGTAGAACGGGAAGAGCGGCCGTCGGAGACGTCACCAGCAGTCGTGAAACTGATCGGGAGCACCCTGGTAGCCGACCTCTCCCTAGGTGGCCTACCCACGATAGGAGTTGTCGATACCGGTGCGACGAGAAGCATTATCCGAGAAGATATCACCGGGTTCATCTCCTTCATAAAAGGCAATGACACGAGGAGCTACACGATTCGGATGGCTGATGGCTCAGTACAAGCTAGCAAAAACAGCATAACGGTGGAGGTGAACATAGGCGACATGGTGCTTGACCTGGAGCTCTTGGGGGTTAAAAGATGTGTCGACCACCTCACCCTAGGTATGGACTTCCTGTCGAAAACAAGCGCTGAGCTGTCCGTCGCCGGATGCCCCGTCAAGCTGGGCAGTAGAAAGAGCACATCCACAACGACGGCAGCAGCTAAGAATCATCAAGCGATAGACGCGACCGAAACACCACTTACACCGGACCCAGAGGCCATAAGTGCAGTCAAGCAGACTCAGATAAAAGAGTAACCAACGAAGGAGTTATGCGAGGCGCCGTTAACAACACGTTAGCAGAAGCTAACCCCAGCCCGCCAAAACGGCAACAGACAAGAGAAGACGACAAGACCAATAAGAATCTAAAGGCGAAGCCCCCACCGGGCGAGACAGAGATTCAAAAATTCCTGGAAGAAGAATTAGAGAAATTCGGCAGCAGCAAAGCGGTGACCAATATCACGCATCACCATATCAGAATGAAGGATGAGATCCCGATCAAATTACGCTACCACAGGAAGAATCGGGCGATGCAAGCCATCATTGACCGAGAAGTCGATAAACTAATCGAAGCAGGCTGTATAGAGCCGTCCAACAGCCCATATAGTGCACCTATCGTGGTTGTACCCAAGCGAAACGGAGAATGGAGACTTTGTATGGACTACAGAGTATTAAACCGCTGTTCGGTCCCAGATGCCTACCCGCTCCCACGTATCGAGCATATCCTGGATAAACTTCGGCAAGCGAAGTGCATCCGCACAATCGACCTGAAGAACGGCCACTGGCAGATCCCCATGCACTCCAACAGCAAAAAAAACACCGCCTTTACCGTGCCGGGACGGGGTCTGTATCAATGGCGAGTTATGCCATTTGGCCTCCACTCGGCCCCCGCAACTTTCCAACGGGCACTCGACAGGGTCATCGGCCCCGAAATGGACCCCTTTGCGTTTGCCTACCTTGACGACATCATAGTCATCAGAAAAAGTGTCGAAGAACATAAACAACACCTACAACGGGTGTTTGAACGCTTACGAAGAGCGAACCTTGCCATCAACCGGGATAAAATATATATATGCATATACACACACACACAAAAACCAAACACAAACAAAGAGAAAAAAACCACAAACCCGCTCTCTCGATTCATACACAATCATACCTCTTGCTTGTGTGTGTGGTGTTTTGCCGGCAGCAGTTTTTAGTTAGCACTCTGGGACGGCCACCAGCCCAGCAAGACGGTGCTCTTTGGCTATTGCACTCATGGGCAAAGTGACCTGGTTGACCACAACGGAGAGAGACGTTTCTGCCGCTGTCCGTCGTGGTCGGGGCATTCACCCTTGGTGTGTGGAATGGACCTGACGCTTCTCTCGGCCGCGGTGCCAAAAAATAATAATAATAACTAAATAAATAAAAATATATATATACATGTGGATACCGATGTACCAGGAAACACAGATCAGAAAATATGAAGCATGGAAGAAATCCGCCAAGGAATATATACAAAAAAAAATATAACAAAAAAAAAGCATATATTTATATATATACATGTGGATACCGATGTATCAGAAAACACGGATCAGAAAATATAGAGCAAAAAAAAATCCGTCCAGAATATATACAAACAAAACCAAACAAACAAACAAAAACAAAATAAAACCAAAAAACAAAATCCAAAAAAAAAGCATAACATATGAAGGGAAAATAACAAATAAGCAAAAAAAAGGAGAAAATCATCGAACACACCAAAAAAAAATAATAACAAAAAAAACAACAACAGTAACGCCGTTTAATTTGTAAACACATAAAACAAACCGACAGTACTCCGAGTCCTGCAAGCCAGCAAACGCTTTCTGATGTCCCGTTATCAACTCATGCAGGCCGCGTAACAATTTATTTAACATACACATGAAACATAAGCTACAGAAATCTAACGACAAACGTTTTCTGAGGTCCCGTTATCAACTCATGCAGGCTCATAACAATTCTAAGTCAACATCGGCATAATGGCCAGCCTGCCTTTACCATTCAGCAAGAAAAGAAGCAACAGGGGAAAATGATTCGACATTTTATGACATATGCACGAGTCGAATTGTACACGGATGATTTCCAGCGGCTGGCCCCGGAGAGGTGGCCCAACGATAGGGTCATCGAGCCCTACGCCAAATGGCTGTTGCAGGAACGTACAGCAGCTAGCATTAGAGAACAGGTACACCTCACCTCATCCTTCCTTTACCAGAAAATCTCACAGGCAAACCCCAATTAGGAGCTCCTTCGCCGGCAGGCCCGGCGCGACAAGGCACTGAAAAAGAAATGCGTAATCATCCCCATCTGCGCCCAGAGCCACTGGCGCCTAGCGATAGTCGCCCATCCTGACATCGCCACACCCACAAGGGCAATCTACATCCTCGACCCCATCGGCGGGTACTCCACCGAGCAAATCGCCACCAACATTCGGCGCTACGCGGAGTTTCTCAATATGTTAAAATATCAACATGACGTCAACATGGATCACCACGACACAGCGGAGGACGCGGTGCTGATCAACGAAGAACCGATAATCGCACTAACAATGATAGTGGTTGAAAAGCCCATGGTAACCACCAACGAGATCGACGACATCAAGCCCACGGTAGGATTGCTGGGCGGAGAGGTACCGCCTCCACGAGTAGAATTCGGCAATAATGCCGAATGGGCCCAGCTGGAGGAGGGGGACCCGCTTTACCAGTACTTACGGGCAAAATATATAGGAGGGGCCGGTACCATGACTTTGTAGGGGGACAATGGTGCCGGACAGTCCGAGGTCGGGGTCCGCTTAGCTCCTACATACTCTCCCGAAGTGAATATATACAACATAGCTGTAGGTATTCACATATACACCCACTAATAGCAAGATCTCTTTATTTAAATATAGATACCTACAAGTAGCCACACACACACACACACACACACACACACACATAGGCGTATAGGCATATCATAGGCGATTGCTATAAGAAAATTATTCCAGGTGAAATTCTTTGAGTGAATAGGAAACTAAACGATATTTGAAAGTGCGACAGTGCTTCTGATTGTTTTTAATTACATATAAAGGCAATAAAACAATAGTGCGTAAGGGCAGATTTCGTTTTTCTGTACTTTTTGTTTTTCCTTTCTCTTTTTTTTTTTTGGTGGGTTTACCCGCTTTCGTTTATTTGGGGGCCGTTCAGTGGCACCCAAGTAAATGAACAAAAGAAAGGGAGCAATTATAGAGGGACATTGCCACCTATTGCTGCAATAGAGCAACCCTGTGCATAGGCGAAAATATTTTAAATATCAAGCAATAGCACAGACTTATTCCTTGCTGTTAAAGGACTTAGAGTAGCATAGCTGAGGGCGACATTAAATTAATAAGCAGTATTGGGCAACCCTTCACCGATCAAGGGCCGCTGAGGACAAAGACTAAAAATAAAGTAAGTACATAATCATAGAAAATAACGACAACGACAGCAACACACATACAGAAACATACTTTGCACACACGAGGAACACACTTACATATAAGACCTTTACAAACACACACATACACACGTACAAATTACAAATACATTTAAACATACACACACGAACTCACGCACACAAAAATATACACATAATATACATCCATACACACACAAACATAGGAGAAATTCTCATACACAAGCAGATAAATACAAATAGCCCGATATACAAAATATAACTACGTAAAACACAACCAACACGACAATCATGCCGGCCAAGACCGGAAATAAAAGGACACCTCAAGGCGCACATGCCATGCGGGACAGTCCGGAAGTGTTACCCGATCCATTCAAAAGGAGCACTCGAATCCAACGCTCACCTGAGCAACTGGGCGGTAAAACAACGCAAGAGAGAAGTCAGTCCTCACCGCCGACTCTTCAAGATAAGTGAATTATGATAAGGAAGAGCGAAAACTCATTTGTCGAGATAGGGGAGAAAATTGGAGAACTCATCGAAATGATGGCCCCAACTCCTTCCGCTCCTGCCAGGCGCACCATTCATCAACCGATGAAGGATTTGGTAGATATGCTGGCTGTGCTCCATAAAAAAGCCGCGAAAGAGATAGGAAATCAAATGCCAAAAAAAACAGTCAGAGATGGCACTACCCAGACCGAAAGGGGAAGCAAAGTAAACGCTGCGAAAAGGCTCAGAGAAGAGGGATCAGCAGATACTACTCCTGCGAAAAAAAGTAAGCGGACGGGCGATGGGATAAATCTCAATAACGAGGCGCCAAAGCAACCAAAAAAAGCCAATGGAGAGTGGACCGTGGTCAAGCCAAAAAATAAAAAAGTCAAGCCAATCAAATTGGTGAGTAAGCCAGATGCTATTGTAATCAAGCAAACTATGTCTTACAGCAAGGCACTATGTCTTACAGCGATATGCTGAAAAAAGTTAAAA